>CM021108.1:522196635-522747658 GCA_007115665.2 Sequoiadendron giganteum | reverse complement strand
AAGGGTTGAGGTATTAAGATTATAGAGGTGTTGAATGATTAGGGTTTAAGGGTTGAGGGTTGAGGTTGAGGATTAGGGTTTAGGGGTTGAGGGTTAAGGGTTAAGGGTTGAGGGTTTAAGATTGTAGGGGTTGAGGGATTAGGGTTTAAGGGTTGAGGGTTGAGGGGTTGAGGTATTATGAGGGTATAGGGGTTGAGGGATTAGGGTTTAAGGGTTGAGGGTTGAGGGATTAAGAGGGTATGGAGGTTGATGGATTAGGATTTAAGGGTTAAGGGTTGAGGGATTAAAAGGGTATCGGGGTTGAGGGATTAGGGTTTAAGGGTTAAGGGTTGAGGGTTGACAGGGTACAGGGGTTGAGGGATTAGGGTTTAGGGGTTGAGGGTTAAGTTTTAAGGGTTAAGGGTTGAGGGTTGACAAGGTATAGGGGTTGAGGGTTTAGGGTGTAAGGGTTGAGGGTTAAGGGTTAAGGGTTGAGGGTTGAGGGATTAAGAGGGTATGGGGTTGAGGGATTAGGGTTTAAGGGTTAAGGGTTGAGGGTAGAGGATTTAGGTATTCAAAGGGTATAGGGGTTGAGGGATTAGGGTTTAAGGGTTGAGGGTTGAGAGTTAAGGGTTGAGGGATTAAGATTGTAGAGGGGTTGAGGGATTAGGGTTTAAGGGTTGATGGATTAAGAGGGTATGAGGGTTGATGGATTAGGGTTTAAGGGTTAATGGTATAGGGTTCACAGTTTAAGGGTCCCACTCCCTCTCTCTCCCACTCCCTCTCTCAGGTCTTCCCCCCCACCATATAACTAAATAAATTCTTTCCCTCTCAATTTTTTCTCTCTTGAGTCTCACTCCCTCCCATGCTAACTACACTAATCAATGTCACTCCAATGCCCTCTCTCACAATCCCTCTTTTTCAAGCCTCACTTACCTGCCACCCTACTTTCTTAGGTCTCTCCTTCCCACCTCCTCTCTCCCACTTTGACTCCCTCTCCTTCTCTCAGGTGTCTCCCTCCCACCCTCTCTCCCTCTCTCTCTTAGGTTTCTCCCTCCCACACCCTCTCCCTCCCCATCTCTCTTTGTCTCTCCCACTCCCTCCCTCTCTCTCTCTCACTCCCTCTATCTCTCTCCCACTCCCTCTATCAGGTCTCCCCCCCCCCACCATATAACTGAATAAATTCTTTCCCTCTCAAGTTTGTCTCTCTTGGGTCTCACTCCCTCCCATGCTACCTACAGTAATTAGTGTCACTCCAATGCCCTCTCTCACAATACCTCTCTGTCAGGCCTCACTTACCTCCCACTCTACTTTCTTAGGTCTCTCCTTCCCATCCCCTCTCTCCCACTTTGACTCCCTCTCCTTCTCTCAGGTGTCTCCCTCCCACCCTCTCTCCCTCTTTCTCTCTTAGGTTTCTCCCTCCCACACCCTCTCCCTCCCCCTCTCTCTCTCTCAAGTCTCTCCCTCCTACCCCCCTCTCTCTCTCCCACTCCATCTCTCTCTCACTCCCTCTATCTCTCTCCCACTCCCTCTCTCAAGTCTTCCCCCTCACCATATAAATAAATAAATTATTTCCCTCTCAATTCTGCCTCTCTTGTGTCTCACTCCCTCCCATGCTACCTACACTAATCAGTGTCACTCTAATGCCCTCTCTCACAATCCCTCTTTTTCAGGCCTCACTTACCTCCCACCCTACTTTCTTAGGTCTCTCCTACCCATCCCCTCTCTCCCACTTTGACTCCCTCTCCTTCTCTTGGGTGTCTCCCTCCCACCCTCTCTCCCTCTCTCTCTAAGGTTTCTCCCTCCCATGCCCTCTCCCTCCCCCTCTCTCTGTCTCTCAAGTATCTCCCTCCTACCCCCCCTCTCTCTCTCCCACTCCCTCTCTCTCTCACTCCCTCTATATCTCTCCCACTTTGTCTCTCTCCCTCTCTCTCATGTCTCTCCATTTCAAAACAACATATTTGGCGAGCACCAAATGTGTTTTACTTTGAAATGGTAAAATAAGGCTTGACCCTATGATTCAGGCCCACATTCTCGTGTATTTGTTTTGTTCAACACTTTATCCGAGTCATAAACACCTTTTTTTATGCAATTGAATTCATATTGTACCAATCTATGGTTGATCCATCACCTTTTTACCACCAATTTGTATGGTAGACAACGGAGAAGAAGAAATTTTGAAGTTTCTACATCATTTCACATTATCTGAGGTAATATATTCATTTTGGTAAATTGAAATGTTTATATTTAGTATATTTTTTTTTTTTTGACAATATAAACTAAATTTCCTTAATGATTTTATTAATCATAACAATTGGACACAGAATTCAACATTGAATTAGAATGGATTTGCATAAAAAAGTTCAATTTTTATGAGTTTGAAGAACAAAAAAATTAAAAACATGACATTTAATTAACATAAATTTACTTATGAATTCTATTTGCATTGCTTATAAAAGTCCATTTCCAGCATGGCTAGTGGAATTCACTGTATTTCATTCTTTTTCAACTAATTTGGAAAACCTAATATCTTTCATCAATGTTAATGCAAGTGTCCATTATTTTTTTTGTTCCATAAAAAAATCACCTTCATTGAACATGTGCTTAGATAAACTCAAGTGAGTTGACATAGTTGTTATGCATGTTTCCATTCATTCATACCATTTACCTTTCTAATAAGTAAAAAAATGGGAATTTTTTTTGCAATTGAGAATGCTTATTGTCTTTCTAAGTTACCTCATTGCCAAAGAAATAGTGAATAATTATAAGATATAGCATCACAAACCCTTCTTTGAATTCATATTCTTCATGACTTCATTGACAATCAAAAATTTGGTTTTGAGAAAAACAAACACAAGAGTCTCTAGTTTTCATTTAGGTGGCAACAACTTATACCCTAGGTCAGTGATGCAGAGCAGGGAGACAAAAATTTCAACAATCATTTAATTAGATCAGTTTCAAAAAATCTTCAATCTCAAAAACCTCAATTCAATGTTGAACTGACCAATTCACATCTAAAACAAAACAAATATCATCCATAAATAACAAGCTATGCTTTTCAAGATGACTACCATTCTAAACCTCTAGAAGATTTTAACAAATCCCACCATATGTAAGTCTATTGCTTGAAATATTGTATTCATAAAACAGTCACTCCTAACATAATGAAATAAACTCAATATTACTAGAAACTCTAATCCATGAATTTTTCATCATAACCTTTATAAAGTTCAAGTTCAATAATGCTAGTCAAAAGGTCCACAACTTCAAAATCAATGTTCCAGGCCTCTAAAGCAGGAGCACCTTGTAAGCTCAATTTTGTCAAAAATGTCATATTTAGTGAGCATGGTCAAATGCTAGGATTTTAGTTAATGTTGAGTATATTGTGTTCAGTAAGGTCAATTAGACCATTTTATAATGTATTTAGAGCTAAGGGAGATCAGTTGTGTCATAGCTTGCAATTTGGCTAAATGTGGTCAGAAAAGCTGCTAATAGATGCAAAATTTGTAGAGTTTGAGGGAGTTGGAATGAAATAAAAATATGCTTAATAACCTTCAATTCCTTGAAGGAGAGTTTGTTGGTTGATTTGTACCCCATTTTTGATCAAGAAGAACGTTATTTTCTAGAAACTTACTGGTTTCTCTCACTTTTCTTGTTGTGGTATGGCCTGTACGGACTCTAAGATGATATGAAACTAGTTGGATGTTGTAGATTAATGAGTTAGCTTTCATTTTCATCTATTTAGAGGTTCTAAATCTTTGTATAGTGAAAGTTATATTGTTTTTACTGCTGCTACCTACTTTCACAGTGTTCTTGGATTGAGGGGTTTCATTATGTAATTCGACCTATTACACTTTTTTTGCCTATTGTAACTTGTGGAATGGGTCCTCTAAATTTTAAAATACATGCCTGACCTATTTAGAATGTTGTGGGGTCAAGGTTGGGTGTTTGGGATGATGTTCTAGGACTGTAGTAGGGTCTTTTCATGGTGAAAATTAGGGCTTCAAGTGGTGTTTTGAAAAAATGTGGGAAGGACTATCCATGTAATGTATTTTTCACCATGTGCAGGGTCTGGTAAGTGTGTTTGGTGTGTATTTTTTCACATATCAATGCAGGGCACATTTATGCGGTGATTGTAGATGAACACGATGAAGAGGGTACAAATTATTACCTATGCTATTGTATCAAGGCCAAAAAGAAATTGGAGTCCCCATTTATAGATGGAGAAAACATAGAATATCCTACAGGTTCGATGGTTGTTACTGGAACATGGCTTCAAAGGTATCTAGTTAAGAATTTTCCAGTTTGGTTGTTTGAGGACTTTGACATGCATCGAAAAATTCTTCACTATTCGAACCTTGTCGTTGCCACCAACATTCATTTGATCAAATATAAGGGCAGAACTGTGAACAAGAACTTGTGGAAAGTGTGTGAGTCTGACCACAAGGCAATAATCGACACAATAAAGAGTAGAGAAGACCCAGATGGTTCCCTCAATTGATTTGTAAGTATGCACATTGAATTTGTAAAGTCATGTTATTGATCACTCTTTTGGAACAACACCTTGCAATAAGGCTTTTTCACTGTTACTGTTTGATGTCATATGCATTTACAACTGTCATTGATCCTTTTTTGATTGTGACTATAGGTAATAATGAATTTTTTCAAAGTATATAAGAAAAGAACAACACCGGTTGGTGGTGCAAGTGTTTAGTGGTATGAGAAACATCAGTTGCTGGTGCATTTTTTGGTTGTCAATCTTCTCTTTATTTTCCATCTCCTAGATTTATCAGATTCTTATATGTTACATGTTTTATGTTAAGCCTCTCAATGATATATTTGAAATTTATATGTAGGGTCATCGAGAGATGATAAAGTAGTGAAGGGGCACATCACCATTGTAGGACCTTCAATCAACCTCCTTATCTAGCATGCTTGAAGGTGATAGTAGGTCTCGTCAGCTATATGACTAACATTATTTAGTTATTGTTCTTTTAATGATTTTTATGTGAGTCTATGTCTAAGATTGAGAGGCTTTTTCAGGTTTTTGTGGACCAAATTCCTATGATACTACACAACCACAAAGAGGCTACTACCCATGTGTTTTGTAGGCAGCAAGGGATGTACATGTTTTGAACCATTTTGGAATGCAAATAGCTGGGCCAACTGAGGTGGAATAGAAAAATGAAATTGGGCAACAACTCCTTTTGTTTCTTCTCAAGTACAATATATTTCATGATTGTGCTGGAAATGGGAGGATTATTTCCCTACATGTATTGCTACAAGTATTGACAAATGGGAATATTTTCAAGATGTTCTTCCATTACTATTGTAATATTTTTCATTGACTTAGTGTATTTTTTGATATACTAAAACTATGAGAAATTAATACATGCAAATGTGTATATTCCTTAATATATGCCTCAATTAAATTTGTATATTACATTTAAAACTAGTTGTAATGATTGATGGTTTACATTTAAAGTTGTCTTCAAGGAAAAACATGTGGATTTATTAGTAAGAATGAAATAATGTTTAATATAATTGTAGAAAGGCATATTTTATTGCCCCTACTGATGCATATTTTTCAAGCCAAGGGATCATCCTTCCACACCTCCTACTCCTAAAATAACATTCCCTACACTCAACTACATCATCCCACCGAGTTACATTTGATGACAATAGGTGGGATGGTGGTTATGCCATTAGAATAACCCCAAACCCTTAAGGTTGTTTAGGAACCCAGTAGGAGCAATTTGATGAATTAAGGCACTAAAATATTAAACCAAACCTTGCCAAGGCACCAAACACAAGTCAATTTTCATGTGCAAGGATGATTGTCATGATATGAAAACCACCTTCATGAATGTGATATGTATTTGTCATTAGTCACTTGACTGCCCACTGTCAACTGTCTTCATGACTGTCTCTCTTATTTCTAAGTTTCTTTGTTCTTTCAGTCATTATCCTAATCCAAGGTGACTTCCATCTCCATTTTCCATGACAGTCATTTCACTGTATTGTGCTATATTTTTTAACAATTCTCCCTGACACCAAGTATCTCAAAAGAAAAAATCTTGTAATCTCTCAACTATACAACCTATTTCATGAATTCCATGCCATTTTATCTTGTAATGTTTCTAGCAGGTACTTTCAAAACACTACTATTGAAAATGCAATAAGTATCCAGTCCTTTAATACATCAACCATTATGCAGTGCCTGCTCCAGCTCTCCATTGCTGGTTGCTCTAACAAAAACCAAGGAACAAATAAAAACAAGAAAAATTCAAGTGAAAAGGGGAGTTCTTGAAAGATCCTTTTAAATGCATCAAGCCTAAATCTTTCCTTAACTCCCACAAACTTGGACCACTCTTTAGCTTATGTGTTTAAGTCTTTAAGATCACTTCCCTTTCTCCATAGTGCTGCCCTCCATACACAGACTTGTTTGTGTATCATGTTATGACTACCATTACCCCAGTTCACTTTGCATACCCAACTATCCTTTTAATTGTCCATGTATGGATTGTCCTGCCTCTTTCATGCTTTGCCTTCTACCCTGAAACTATGTACTATTCTTATGTCTATTATTCTCATTCCATAAATGGATCATAATGTTGTTTTGTCTCTAAACCACTATGAATGCTGCATGTGAGACCTAATCACTATCCTATTATTATCTATGGTTTAAGAATATTAACTCTTTTTGTTTTTTTTTGTTTTTCTGTAGAATTTCTGAATTTGAATCAAGAATGTCGAGTGGGGGAAACAAACAAGCCTTGTATCCATTGTGGAAGTATGTTGATCGTGTTAAGGGGCCGAAGGGTTTAGGTGGAACATCCACAATCTCATGCAAATTATGCCCAATGTCATGGCAAGGTACTTACACGAGGGTGAGGGCTCATTTTATTCACATACCTAGAAAAGGTGTTGATCCTTGTATAAATGAGGTGGAATGATATGAGGCTGTTAGAGATCAAGAAAGGGATGATGGTAAAGTTTCTAATATGAGCTCTCATGCTTCAACAACAGGAGCAATAGGGGCAATTGTTGCAAATCAAACTCAAATTAGAGAGGTAAAGGTGGATGTGTCTTAAAGAGATGTAGCAATAGAAAGTTCTCTGTCTCACAAGAGGCCACACATTGGTAGCTCAAACCCCATTGGCAGATTATTTGATGTGCAAGGCCAAGAAGCAGTCGATGCAACAATTGCATGCTTCTTTTATGCCAATGGAATACCGTTTAATGTTGCTCAATCACCTTTCTATACAGAGATGGTCCAAGCAATCAACAATGCACCAGCTGGATATAGACCACCTATGTATGAAAAGCTTCACACTAATCTAATTGATAAAGATTATTTTTTATTAGAGCAACAAACTGCACCATTGAAAAGAGTGTGGGCTTCAGAAGGATGCAACATTGTGATGGATGGGTGGACGGATACTAGAAACTGTCCACTACTTAATATCATGGTAAAATGCAGGAAAGGGCCTTATTTTTTGAAGGCATTAGATTGTTCGGGGCAATAAAAAAATGTAGAGTGTCTTTTTTACCAGCTATGTGACAACATTGAGGAGGTAGGGGCATCACATGTAGTCCAAATTGTTATAGATGCTGCCCCTGTTTATAAAGCAACACACATGTTGGTGCAAAATAAATAAAAGCATATATTTTGGACACCATGTTGTGTTCATTCGTTGAATAATGCACTCAAAGATATTGGAAAGTTTGAGTGGGTTTCAGCTCTCATAGAAAAGGGCAGAAAAATTCAAATGTTTATATGCAACCATCACCAAATACAAGCTATTTATTGAAAAATTTCCAAGGTGGAGCTTCTCAAACCAGCTGATACAAGGTTTGCTTCTTATTCTATTCTTTTTCACCATCTTTGTGAAGTGAAAGGTGCTTTGTGTTCCATGGTTGTTAGTGATGCATGGGCATCTTGGAGGCAATCTACATCAAATGATGCAGTTGAGGTGAGATGTATGATAATTGATGACCGTTTTTGGGCTAATGTTAGATTTGTTGTGGACTTTATTCAGCCCATATGTGAGGTGATCAAATTTGAAGATTTAGACAAGCCATGTTTGGGGGAAATTTATGAAGAAATAGATTCCATGTGTGAAAGAATTAAGAAGATAACAGATGCAAAAGATCCTTCACTATATCCTTTGATAGAAGAAAAGTTACATGGAAGATGGAACAAACTTAACACACCTCTTCATTGTGCTGCCTATGCCTTAATTTCTAAATGGCATAATATACAAGAGACCAATAAGAGGGCTCCATATGAGGATAGAGAGGTAATGAAGGGGTTTTGGGCTGCAATAAAAAAGATATATGGCCGAGGTGAGGAAGCATCAGTTATGAGGAGTCAATGGAATAAGTTTTCAAGTGGGCATGGTGACTTTTCTTCCATGGAAGCTTTATATGATATGTGAGCACATACAGACCCTATAGAGTGGTGGTGGAACCATGGAGGTGAAACACCTGAATTGCGATGATTTTCTTTAAGATTACTCTCACAAGTGGCTATCTCTTCATCTTGTGAGAGAAATTGGAGTACTTATGGTTTTATTCATTCACTAAAGAGGAACTGATTGGGGTCAAAGAAAGCAGAGAACCTAGTGTACATTCATAGCTCACTTCGCCTTCTCTCTCGTGTAGATCCTACATACAATGAGGGTCCTTCAGCAAAATGCTACCAAATTTCACCTAATGGAGATGTTGCAGCCATAGTGGATGAAGTGGTTGAACCAGATGGCCTTATTGATTTACCCCCAAGTCTACTACCAGCAGAGGAACCTAAGTTAGAGAGTGATGAGTATTTGGAGAGCATTATAACTGAGGACCTTGACATGGATGATATTGATGTGGTGTAGATGATATGAGATATCAGATAGATTTCTAATTTTTGTTTTTTGTTTGCATATCAGCCAATCGAACTATCAATATTTATGATTTCAATATGTAATTGAATATGTAATGTCAAATGTGAACTTATAAGTTAAAACTATGATTATGTAATTTGAAGTATGAAGTATGAACTCTTTGGCTCTTTGACACAATGTGACAATGACATTTGGATTTGAATTTTGACATTTAGACATTTTGTGTATTTAAATTTTAAAGTTAATGTTCATTCTTAAACTTTACTACTACTATTTTGTTGAAAGTTCAATGTCATTATATTTTCAGATTTTCTATATATTATAAATTTTTATAGTAAAAAAAAAAATGGCGTCTCCAAGTACCCACATCTCCTATTTTCAAAAAATGTCATACCAGTACTTGTACCAGTACCAGTACCAGTCTCGCGGCAACTATGGTAATTTCCAAGCTTTATTATTTTCCCTCCAACCCAACAACCACAACTCGAGCCTCTCTAGGCTTTACATAGAAACCACCAAGAAACCAACTTTTCAAAACACATAATTGTGCAATTACAAATTTGTTGCATTATGCAACTTACAAATTTGCAACTGTATCACTTTTCCTACTAACTAAAATAATGACTCCATAATTTCATTGAGATACAATCTTTCATGTTGCCTTTAAGGCTTTCAAACTCACTTGTTGACACATTTTTAATGCAAGGTTGCATTCTGACCATCAAACATGGAGATATGTGACTAGGTGCCAAGGTGCTCCTACACCACCTACCTTGTCAATCCTACTAAATTGGCAAGCTAGTGAGCTCATTGGATTGCCAAATCTATAGGGTTGACAAGGTAGGGGCAGTGTATGCCTCATAGAAATCAATGCAACCTAGGTCATCTCTAACATACATTAGGGTATGACATTCAACCAAGCAACTACTATGCACCAATCTACAACACCACAAGGGGCCTTAATGAGGTTGTTCCAAACAAGAACCATGATGCAGAGTGGATCAACCAAATAGGAGAGATGACACAACTTCTCTCAAATATGCCCACTTGGACATCAATTCAAAAAACTCACAATAGGATAACCTTGCCACTCGACATGGGATTTTGGCCAATTAGACTGTGAAAGAGGTTTAGACCAGATTTGTTACCCTAGAACATGTTTCTCCTGACCACTTGAATTCCAACCAAACTATAAATAAAATGGAGTTAAGTCTACTGCCCACCTAGTTCCATCGAAAAGAGAGCACAATCGCTCTGAGATAGGTTCAACCAATTTGATCCCTTAAGGGTCCAAATTGAAAAAGGGAAACAATATTTGACAGGGTATTAGTCATAAAATATGGTGATTACGAAATATTTTTCTGAACCTATGAGATCATGTTGGGCCCCTCTACAATAACCTCTCTTAGTTTTTTCTATCTCGGAGGCATTTTCTTGTCGTGGTGAATTTTCACTCGGGTAAAAAGTTGTCAAATGCAAGTAGTTGAAAGTTGCAAAGTGGTGCAAGTTTCATTCTACATCTCGTGTGAGAAAAAAAACCATTCCAATGCATCCAGGTGGGTACGTTTATACTAGGCATGGTCCTCTTTCACAACCAAATACACGAAATCGCTTTGAGCTATGTTCAACCAGATCGATCCCTTAAGGGTCCAAAGTGAAAAATGGCTACAAACTTCAAAATGCTATTACTCAGACACCATGATGCTTAGAAACTTATTGTCTAATCCTAAAATATTGTGTTGGGCCCATCTACAATAACCTCTCTCAATTTTTTCTATCTCAGAGGCATTTTCCTCTGGTGGCGAATTTTCACTCGGGGAAAAAGTTGTTAAATGCAAGTAGTTGAAAGTTGCAAAGTGGTACAACTTTCATTCTGCATCTCGTGTGAGAAAATGAACCATTCCAACGCATCTGGGTGGGTACATTTATTCTAGAAATGGTCCTCTTTCACACCCGAACACGCGAAATCACTCTGAGCTACGTTCAACCAAATCGATCCCTTAAGGGTCCAAAGTGCAAAATGACTACAAAATTCAACATGCTATTACTCGAACACCATGATGCTTAGAAAATTCTTGTTTGATCCTAAAATATTGTGTTGGGACCATCTACAGTAAAATCTGTCATTTTTTTTTATCTCGGAGGAGTTTTCTCGTGGTGGAAAATTTTCACTTGGAGAAAAAGTTGCCGAATGCAGGTAGTTGAAAGTTGCAAAGTGGTTCAAATTTCATTTTGCATCTCGTGTGACCAAATGAACTATTCCAACGCATCTGATTGGGTATGTTTACACTAGGCATGGTCCACTTTCATACCCAAACACATGAAATTGCTCCTAGCTACGTTCAACCGGATCAATTCCTTAAAGGTCCAAAGTGCAAAATGGCTGTAAACTTCAGCATATTATTACTCAGACACTATGATGCTTAGAAACTTCTCATCTAATCCTAAAAGATTGTGTTGGGCCCATATACAATAACCTCTCTTGGTTTTCTCTATCTCGGAGGCATTTTCTTGTGGTGGCAAAATTTTACTCGAGCAAAAAGTTGTCAAATGCAAGTAGTTGAAAGTTGCAAAGTGGTGCAATTTTCATTCTGCATGTTGTATGACCAAACGAACCATTCCAACGCATCTGGGTGGGTATTTTTATGCTAGGAATGGTCCTCTTTCACACCCAAACACGCGAAATCACTTCGATCTACGTTCAATCGGATCGATCCCTTAAGGGTCCAAAGTCCAAAATAGCTATGAACTTCAGCATGCTATTACTCAGACACTGTGATGCTTAGAAACTTCTCATTTGATCCTACAAGATCATGTTGGGACCATCTACAATAACCTCTCTCGGTTTTTGCTATCTCAGAGGCATTTTATTTGTGGTGGCAAAATTTCACTCGAGGAAAAAGTTGTCAAATGTAAGCAGTTGAAAGTTGCAAAGTGGTGCAACTTTCATTCTACATCTCGTGTGGCCAAACAAACCATTCCAATGCATCTAGGTGGGTAATTTTATGCTAGGAATGGTCCTCTTTCACACCCAAATACGCGAAATCGCTCTGAGCTACGTTCAACCAGATTGATCCCTTAAGGGTCTAAAGTGTAAAATGGCTGCGAACTTCAGCATGCTATTACTCGGACACCATGACACTTAGAAAATTATTATCTAATCCTACAAGATTGTGTTGGGCCCATCTACAATAACCTCTCTCATTTTTTTCTATCTCAGAGGCATTTTCTCGTGGTGGAAAATTTTCACTTGGGGAAAAAGTTGTCAAATGAAAGTAGCTGAAAGTTGCAAAGTGGTGCAACTTTCATTCTGCATCTCGTGTGACAAAACGAACCATTCCAATGCATCCGAGTGGGTACATTTACACTAGGCATGGTCCTCTTTCACACCCAAACACGTGAAATCGCTCTGAGCTACATTCAACCGGATCGATCCCTTAAGGGTCCAAACTGCAAAATGAATGCAAACTTTAGCATGCTAGTATTCAAACACCAAGACACTTAGAAATTTATTGTCTAAGCCTATGGGATCATGTTGGGTCCCTCTACAATAACCTCACTCAGTTTTTTCTATCTCAGAGGCATTTTCTTGTGGTGGCGAATTTTCACTCTGGAATTTTTTTGACAAACATGATCTCTTTCACAGTTAAAATAATATCCCAACAGATGAACCGAGGAACCACATCATCCCAATTTTTTGTTTTCAACTTTCATTTCTAATTCATATCTTGAGATTCAAAACTAGCTTGAAAAGGGTAACAATCTAACAATCATTTCAGGTTGCATAGTAGGAAGTCTTCAAATTAAGAGATTTATTTGGCATATAGGGTCTTGATGAATTCTTGGTCAATCAGTTTCCAACACTATTTCAATGTTGTCTAAACTTAATGGCCATATATAGGATTCATCATCCTAAGAAATTTTCTATAGAAGCTTATCAACTTGCTCTATTTCTCTAGGCATGGATCTATTCGTATCTTGTATACTAAAATGCATAATGAATGAATTTTTTCACCTTTAACATTTTTTTCATTTTACCAACATATGGTATCAGAGTATTTGTGCTTGTGATTTGTTTTGATGTGTGTAATAGATTGTACCATCTAAGGTGCGGTGTTTTGATGTGAAAGATCTGTAGTCTACCGCCATTGTTTCCCAAGTTAGAAACCCTGTACTCACATGGTTAAGTCAATGGAGAGTGTGGTGTTGTGAAGAATGTTTTGAGAACAGATTAATGTACCAAACTCAACTACCTTAATCACATGCCACACAAAAGTGGAATTCTCTAGCATGTGAGCAAAGGCATGATCCTTTCTGAATGGATGAAGGATCCATAACACACAAGTAATGTGTTGGTTACAAGCATCCACTACCTTTTGGGGCAAGCAAATGAGGGTTCTTCTATGACCAGATAAAAGGAGTGGCTACCTGGCATTTTAGGCATGGAGTTTTGAAAGAAGATTAAAGAGGCATCTTACATTACTTAGGCTAAACAATGTGAGTGATATGTGTAGATTTCTTGAGAAACATAAGTCATCCTCACCTATTTAGAGATGTCGTTGCACAATAGTAGATAAATATTTTGTTGGAGTGTGTAGAACTGGTGCTCAATAGAAAGGCATGAGAAGAAATCAGGACACATAGTAAATTCTCAGTGTTCCATGGGGTTTTGGGGACGGGGATGGGGGGACGATAGGGGACATGTTTTTGTGATGTGGGGATGGGGGGCCTAAGTTTGGGAATGGCAGGGGGACAGCGGGGGGACGGTGGTATAAGGGCTAAACATGAAGAAGATGAGGAAGAAATGACTGCAAGGTATTTAAATGGTTAAAGATTCAACATTCAGGATCAAATCAACTTGATGGCACCAAGATCAGTTGAACAATGCTTTTAAATGGCAATGAGGGCTGAAGAAAATTTAAAAAGGAGACAAGAGAAGGAAACAAGAGGAAGAGGCAACACTTCTAGGGGAAGAGGATTCAATCCTAATTCAAAGTCAAACAATGAGGGCCAAGAAGATGACAAGAAGGACCAAGAAAAATCTGATTCAAGAGGTGGATGGAGAGGTTCAAGAGACGGATTTAGTGGAGCAAGAGGTTCCTATCAGTTGTTAGGGAGATGCTACACTTGTAACCAGCTTGGACATCTAGCCTTTAAATTCCCTGAAAAGCAAGGCTCAAGCTCTTATGGTGGAGAAAGGAGGAATCAACTAGTGCATGAAGATGAAGAGGGTGTGTCTTCACCTGTAGTGAACCTTACATCAGAAGAAGGAGAGGCACTCATGATAAAAATAACCATGTTGCAAGAATCCAAGGAGGAAGATTTGAGTCAAAGAAGGAGCCTATTCAGAACTACATGCAAAAGAAAAGGTAAAGTGTGTCAAGTTGTCATTGATTCTGGTTCTCAAGGTAATCTAGTGTCTAGGGAAATGGTGGACAAGTTGAGTTTGGAAAAATTACCTCATGAAGCACCTTATAGAGTCTCTTGCATCAATGATAATCA
Source organism: Sequoiadendron giganteum (assembly GCA_007115665.2). Lineage (NCBI taxonomy): Eukaryota > Viridiplantae > Streptophyta > Pinopsida > Cupressales > Cupressaceae > Sequoiadendron > Sequoiadendron giganteum. The sequence goes on along the minus strand of CM021108.1, from coordinate 522,733,286 downwards.
AAATTTGGTGGTAAAAGAGCAAGAATATGTTGAATTTCAGATTGGGGAATATAAGGATTGGGTTCTATGTGATATTTTGCCAATGGATTATTGTCATGTGCTCTTAGGGAGGCCTTGGCAATTTTATAGGAGGTCTATATATGATGTCTGGGAGTACACATATACCATCAAGAAGGATGATAAATTTTTTAAGTTGCTTCCCTTGAAAACAAGTGGAAGGGATAAGGGTAAGTCTAGGGTAGTGATGTTTGGGAAGAAAGATCCTTTAGGGATTGAGGGTAGCAAGACCAATTTGTTTACGGGTCTAGAGTATGTTCATGAGGATGGAACAGTAGGAGGAGAACAACTGAGTAATGCTTGGATAGTGGGTAAGAAGGAAATGCGTGGTTTGCATGAGGATAGGGTGAAGCATGCCTTTGTATGGCATAAGGATTTGAGTAGCCAAGTGGTTCAAACTGGCAAAGGGCAGAGTGAGGGGAAAGAGTCTTTGGAAAGGCAAGATGAGGCTAATAATGTGTTTATAGGGACAGTTAGATGTCATGTGGTGTCAATGGATAGTCAGTAGGCATTAAGACAGAGTTTGGTGGAGTGGAAAACAAGAAGACAGTGAGTCATGAGACAAGGAGGACAAAGAACATGAAACTTGAAGGTCCGATCATAGTAAAGGAACAAAGGTGCAGAGATCTGATGGAAATAACAAGAGGGAACAGTATACATGCTAATGTGGATGGGTAAAAGCATGAAGGTGGAACAAGGAAGAAGGTAGGGCACTGTGTTGCTAACTTTTGTTTGATTGCAGGTATGAGGAGTGGAGCAGTACCAAATTTTGATCTAGGGATCAGGAGAAACCCCACATCAAATTTGGACAAGTATGGAGCAGCAAAGTGGAGGCATGGAGCAAGCTTTCACTCTTGGGACAAGAGTCTCTCTATGGGGGGGTGTATGGTGCAGGGGCACCATCACCTTGGCATGAAAAAAACATGAGCCTTAGAGGTTCATCAAATGAATTTGAAGATCTTTAAATTATATGCAATGAGGAAGTTGCAAAATATGCCAAGATGAGATGTAATGTAAACAAGTTGTCCATTTTCTACCATGTTGGCAATGTGCTCTAGATGGATAGGGTACATTGTAGGCTTGGCTCTTATTTTTTCCCTTATAATAAGGTCTCAATGACCATTTGCAATTGTATTTAAAAGACTTAATAGGTCAGTTAGGTGGTATTTACAAAATCAAGTTGTGAATGAATGGTAATTAAGAGCAAAATTGGCAAATTGTCATCCTAGAAGTCTAACAAAGGGTGGTTATGGTGGTTGATCAGCTCAAGGGGTAGTTGGAAGGTGGTATCAAGATATATTTCTATGATACCCCGAGTTGAGGGTTGATTTTGTTCAGTTTCTAATAAGAAAATATACTTTTGAAAACACTGATCACTGGTTTTCTTTGTTTTTCTAAATTTTCTTTGCCTTGCACAGGCTCGTACAAGTCTATCATGACTTGAGGATTTGGATGCTTGATTTCATATGTGTTTACTCTCTTTGCATCTATTCTGAAGGTTTAAATCCACCGTTGGTGTGTGTGGGATCAACAAACTTGGTTACTGCTTTGTTTTTTGTGTTAGTGGTTTTGAGGGCAACACCATGACACATTAGCCAATCCACCTACTATTCTAACCCTGTGGCTCGATGGATTATCCTATACCATGATTAGTTTGGTGTATGAATACTTTGGAGGCCGAGAGAATGGATAAACTCAGTGGGGTGTGAAGTTATAATGTTGTTCAAGGGTGTTTCCACCATGAAAGTAAGGAACTCAAGTAGTGAATCTGAGAAATACTAAAAGGAATGGGATTGCGAGTGTCTTTTAAGTTAGGGCAGAGGTATTGTGGGGTGTTTGAACCTTTGGAAGGATTGGGGGAGGTTTGGAGTTATGAGTTTCTTTAAAACCCTTGTTTTTGTGAAGGTTTAGGAGGGTTTATGAGTAGAGGAATAGAACAAGTTCTTGGGGCTCTTAAAATGGGAGAATCCTGAGTTTAGTGAGCATACCTAAGACTATTTCAAGTTTCCTTGGTTTGGAGGTGAGTTTTTGAGGGGGTTCCTTTGGAAATTAGGCCTAATTGTGAAGCCTAGAGCGAGGGAGGTGTATTGAAAGTTCATGTTGGTCCAAAAGAGTTACTATTAGTTTTGACATATGTTGTGTAACCCTGAAAATGGTATCTTAATCCACCTTTAAATGGTTAGTTGTTTTGGAAAGGTTGGAAGAAATTAGGCTTGTACTGAGCTTTGAGTGCTACAAGGGTGGATTGTTGGGTAAGGTGTTGAATGAAGAGTTTGGTTTGATGGGGCTTTGAGGTTGTGTAGATTGATAAAAATAGGTTGTATTAATCTTGTTAGGAGCCCCTTGAAGGTAGGTTGTCAGACTGATTGGGTTTGAGCCTCCTTGCCTCTACATTAGTGAGGCACAAGTAATTGAAGAATTCCAAAGGATACAAACCACCATGAATGGAGCTTATTTATACATTACACTTTAGATGGGGCTTATTGAGCATTCAATAGTAATTAATTAAGAATTAGATGTAAACAAAATCCATGCCTACAACATTCAAGCATACAAATTACAAGATACACATGATAACATCATTCAAGAATGGCAGTAGCAAAATAAGAGTTTCTTTAATAAAAAATCCGAAAGGCTATACAATGATATATATTGATAAAATTATATATAATATATCCAAAAAAACCATATAGGATTAGTACAAAGGAGCCATATGTACATAAAATATCACGTATATGTATCAATAGTACAAAACATATGTTCCAAAATGCCACATAGGCATACAAAAAACAACACTAATACATAGTCATTTCCCTCTAGGGGAAGGAAATAGATCTCGTGCTGCCTTCAAAATTTGGCTGGATGGAGTGACTATTTCTTCTCTTGTCTTTCAAACACGCTCGTTAGTCCTCCTCTCTTCACTCTGGACCTTCAACTGATACAATTAAAATTAAAGATGTTAAAACATAGAAATTGAATTGTGGAATGGCATATAACAAAATATATAATCACTTACTGCATACATATAGTCATCATGCACATTTACAACATCACCATGTCCATGATCTAGAGTGAAAACCACCTGTAGCAACCATGAAGATAGAAATTAAACTACATAAAATTATCGTGAAAATTTTCTATAATAGACCATAAAAGAGAAAATATAATGTTCCGATCAACTAATCTATTCCATACCTCTCTCAATGGATCAAAACTGGCTATTGTTGCAACAACTCCATGGTCCATCATGCCACCAACATCACTAGGGCTATCTCTTGTCAACATCTGCAAATGAAACAATATCTCAGGTATCATGTTGATATAAAGACCAAGAGGGGATAATGGAACATAAGGTGAAATAAGAGAGGGTAATGGGATGGGAATAGAAGGGTGATGCAAAGAGGGGGCTCAAACTCATTCAAGGTGACAACTTGCATTCAATAGACATCTAACAAGATTAAAATGGCCTATTTGAGTTATCCGAATAATCCTCAAATCTTGACAACAATCAGGAGTCTAACTTCTCACTTTCACCCATGTAACCTAGTAGTAGTCCAAACTCAGTTTTTGGCCTTTAAATCCCATGCTTTCCAAAAAACCTGACAATCAGAAGGTGGATTTAGATACCCATTTCAGATTTATACAACATATATCTTAACCAAATACATGTCTTTTGGACCAATCCCTTTAAATTAGACCCTCAATGCTGTCCTAGGCCATGAATTAGGCCAGATTTACAAAACAACATACCTTTAAACTTAACACAGACCCTTGAAACTTATTGCCAATGCTTCAAAATTCAAGCCAATGTTACAAAATGAGTTTTCATGCCTTTTTAAAGGCTTCTCCTCATTAAACCAATGCCCAACTGCTTTACAAATACTTTTTAAACCTCTCATGACCGTTGCATTACAAATTTGTTGCATTTATGCAACTCACAAATTTAGCACTTTCAAGTTTTGACTCCTTATATTTTCCTAGACCCTCTTAAACACCTAGACTATTACAAATATTCTAATGAATCCTTATTCAACTAGGAAATCATGACTTACTCAAGAAAACATCATCCTATCTACCTTGACACCCCTTGTCAACTTTGAGAATTCCTTCCACATGATTTGAAAACCTTACAAGATGAATAAAAAATCCCCTCAAAGTTGATCAATTACAATAGAATGGTCACATTGGACCTTATTAAGACTCAAGGACTCAAATAAAACATCCTAACACACCTTGCCTATTTGACGCAAAGTGGCAGGGAAGGTAAACACAACTATGATGGAAAAGACGATCCAATTCAACGCTTCTCTCAAATACTCTTACAAGGAGTCATAAAATCCATTATTATTTAAATTATCAACCCCCACACACCTAGGGTTCATAACTCAGACCACCCACAAAACTTGAAAGCATTTGGATCATGTTACATTAGGACAAAACAAGGTTCAACAACCCTCTAGCACTTAGGTTTCAACAAAAAACTATCACTATGGTGATTTAGACCTCACTCCCTCTTAATAGTATAGGCATATACTTTCCATCCCACCAGGATTTAGCAACTCTACAATGTGTGGATGGAAGAAACACCTATAATTCACTCAAAACCCTAATTTTGAGGGTTTTCATACCACCTAGGAGTAAAATTAAGATATCTCCCTTTATACTCAACATAATCTCATCACTCTAATGCCAAAAGAAAGCTTATTCAATTACCTATCCAACCATTATAGGCTTGGAGAATGAAACAACACGTACAAACCGTACCAAGTACGGGATCAGCAATTTCTTCAAGAAAGCATAGAAATTAGCAAACTCTTTATTGATAACTTCTTCCAAACTTCAAGAACAGCCTTGCCTCGACCAAGAGAGGAATATATGAAGCCTTCCAACCTCCTCCAACTTCCTCCAGCTGAAATTTGAATCAGTTGGCCATTGGAAACACAAAAAGACTTCATTTTTGACTCTTTAATGCCTAATTAAGGCAATTTTGCCAATTTTCACCAACCTGACTACAAAGATACCTCCAAATTGTCTGAAAGGCATCCAAAAATCCTCAAAATGGAAAATATGACTCCCCTCAGGTGTCTAGCTACATCAAGGCATCCTTTTTGCTTAATTTTCCAAAATGCACTAGACTTACAAAGGAGGATGGAGACCTTGTTTGTACAAAAAGTTGGTCATCAAGACCAAAAATCCACCAAATCCCTAGGAGACCTATTACAAAGCAATGAAATCATCCATGAGACCTTAGTCCAACATTAAATATAGAAACAAAATGTAACAAATGTTTCTAGGTCCCTTAGACCCATGGGTGCTCCTGCACCACTATCAGACACTTAATGAAGAAACATAGAAAAGAGTGGTGCCCTTGCACTAAAGGGATTAATGGAGCATAGGATGGACTAGTATAGATTGATGGGATGGGCTAGGATGGGATAAAAAAATATAGGGTGGAAAATTTGAGGTTAATGGGATGCAATTATTAGGGAATAATGCAACATAGGGTGAATTAGGAGGTGTCTATGGTTTGACTATAGTATGTACGAAGTGCAAACTTGACTTGTGTGTAGCAATAATAGAGAAGATTTATCTAGGATGATATAAAGGAACATAGGGTGGAACATAGGGGATCATGGAACATCTAGGGTGATATAATAATGGGTACAATAAGATGGGAGTAGGACATAATGACACATAGCATGGACTAGAAGATATTAGTGGAATGGGCTAGGAGGGGATCATGGAAAATAGGGTGAACTATTAAATGATAATGGTAAGGGATTAGGAAGGAATAAAGGAACAAAAATTGAATTAGGAGAAAATAAAGTGACATGATCAAGGAATACTTGAATGCAATAAATGTGTTTCTCATCAATTTTTTAGATTTGTATATATGTAAAATTATGAAAACTAGCTAACATAGATTTACAACACCATTAATGAATAAAGGCTACCTGAGTGTACATTATTTGAGGATATGAATCATGAGGTGTGGAGGAAGAAGGTGCACCAAGAAAAGCATGTTATGAGACAAACATTCAAATATAACATTCAACTGTTCAAATGCAATAATAATATCTTTAATACTAGTTGCATACCTATGGACTCATCGTCGAGAATGTATAAGGGTCTTTAGGAATAGAGCATCCTCATGAACAGTGCGACCCTAAAATTTCGTCATATCAAAATTATACTAATTTAGTTATTCTTAAATTTCAAAATATATTTTAATAAACAACATTAAAATAACTTGCTAAATTTTACCTGAGTGTCAATGTCAAATGTATCATTCAAAATATCATCTATGAAATCCATCGCCTCTGTAACTGACGTAGGCTGTGTAGCTGCATCACAAGCACCTTGATAATCGTACGTGCAAACAAAACCACAAGCACCACAATGGTGGGGTGGAGCTCAGGGCCTACACATCTCCTCCACACCAGGCTCTACTAGAGGGCTCACACACTATAAAATGGTCTGGGTGAGTGAGCCAATCGAATTCATCATGTCCACCTCTACACTTTTCTTAACAATGGAAGGAACAATGACATGCTCCACCATGGATCTACCCAAGGCTCTTGGTGGAACTATGGATTATGTCATGCAACAGGTCTATCATGTGTGGATCCCCCACCTCTACCCTAAAAGTCTAAGATGTCAAAATAGTTTGGCATTTTATTGAGGACAAACTCACAATAGAGTTTCCTCAAAAAGTATTGCGGAACCTCATGGTTATTGCATGGAGGTTGGTCAAATACCATCCACCACCACTCCCAATTTTTTTTTTTAATTAACTCATGGTGGAACCAATGGATGAGGAACCTCTTGCATGCATGGGACAAAGGTTCATTGGTTTTTGGGTTTGTAAATAGGGCACACAACTCGACTTTGCTAATTTTTAGTTTTTTGACATCTACATATGAAAAACCATTAGCATAAAATTGTCTCATCTCATGCCTCTTAGTTGACCAAAAATTTATTTGCTAACTCATTTCTCCTACATGAGTTAAAATTGACTTCAATGATTCAACAATCCCTCTCCTATAAGGGTGGGTTTTGACATGCTCATTTAATCTTGCAATTAATTATTGAATGTCTCTTTTATTGTTTTCAATTTGATTTTGAATATTTTCTTCTGTTCCTTGAGGATTCCTATGAATTGATGGAGGGGTGTCGGGTTTTTCTTGTATAGGAGAATCTTTATGAGGGGGTGATTGTGAATTCTCAATCTTTTGAGGTGGAGATTCATTCCCTGAGAATTAGAACAAAGTTTTATTATAAAAATCTATTTGAATTTTCATTCCAAATCAAATTATAAATAAATAGAATAAAAATACACACCTCTTTGTAATCTTCGACCTCTCCAATGTGTTGGCGGCATCCTCGTGGAAAATGGAAAGCTAAGGATGCAAACAATGGAAGATATTTGGCACGCACAAGTTGCAGACCTGAAATCCTCTTCCTCAAGCCGCGGGTTGAAGACAAAATGAGAGTTTGAAACCCAATTTTTTATTTTTATGTCAAATAAGACATTTAGTGAACGCCAAATTTGGCATGCACCAAATGTCTTTTTCAGGTTTTTTCAATGTTTTTTCCAATTTGGCACCTAAATTGTGTCACAGATTGGTGCACTTACCCATATATATCATGATGTGTACTGATATTTTATTGTTTTTATCATGCAATAGTTGCGAGAGACTTTAGGGATCTCTATCGACAGGCAACTGCAAAGATAGTACCCCCATCAGTTGATGAGGAGGCCACAGACTCAGATTATGTGCCCCCACCCATCATGGATCAGGACCCAAAGTTGTTCAAGCCATATGTTAGACTGCGAGCAACATATGATATTTTGAGGAGACGTGTCCACCAAGCCCATGCTTCCCTTGAGGCATAGTCACCTTAGACCCCTGTAGAGTTCAAGAGACTAGAGGCAAAGATAGCGAGGCTACATGAAGAGAGAGATCAGATATTAGGAGCACATCAGGAGGCCCTTGGACAAATACATGGTTTAGAGTTTTCTCTTGGTACACTTAGTGGATCAGGATCATGATCGTACACCATCGTCTCTCGATAAACTACTACTAGATAGATGTAGCCACCAGGTCTCAAGGGATCTGGTAGCCACAGGCCTTAGTAGTATTGTATATTTGATGATATGTACACAATACTTTGATATGCATATAAGTACATGATGTTTTATTATTATCTGTGTTGGAATTTCTTCACATCATTATTCTTGAATGGCATTCCATTATCTAAAACTAATGTTTAAGGAATTCCAAAATGCATAATAATGTGTTCCAATATGAAATGACATATTACATCAGCAGTTTTGGATCGAAGAGGGATAGCTTCTACCCATTTTGTGAAACAATCTGTGGTTGTGATTATAAATGTATGGCCAATGGATGAGGGTGGAAATTTTTTCTAATCAGATCCAATCCCCACACTGAGAACGACCAAATAGTGATTTGGGAATGGAGCTCAGCAACAAGAGCATGAATCAAATTGCTATGTTCCTAACATTTACGACATTTATTAACGGATACAAAGCAATCAATTTCTATATGGCTCCAATAATATCCCATGCGGATGAGTTTTTGCAGTAAAGATCTACCTCCAAAATGACCTCCACAAGCACCTGCATGCGCCTCTTCGAGTTCTATGGGGATTTCATATTTGTTAAGGCATCTAAGAAAAATACCATTGAAGGACCTTCTATATAATATTTCAGCTAAAATGACATATTTGGCTGCTAGTTTTTACAAACGACATCAGGTATTCATTGTTGTGGGCTTAGGAAAAGTATCGTCTTTCAAATAGTTGAATATTGTATCATACCATTCACTCAAGTCTTGCTTGGTCATTGATAACACTTCTTCAAGTTTACCTTCAATGGATGGTTTCATGATTGAGTGAGTAATAAATGTGACATCTTTTGAAGGATCTTGAGGTGATATAAGATAGGCCACACTCACCATTGCATCTGCATGTCAATTGTCTTTTCATGGGATATTGTCAATGGTGAATGATTCAAACTTCTCTAATAAGTTCATTGTGAGATCCTTATATTTGGCTAATTTATCATTCTTTACTTGATATGTCCCATTTATTTTCTTTATGATTAATTGTGAATCACCAAAGATCTGAATGTTTTTCGCACCCAAGATTAATGTAGAATGCAATCCTGTGAGCAACGTTTCATACTCAATAGTGTTGTTTGCACATAGGAAATTTAATCGATATGACAAGGGAATAGGCTTTCCTATAGGCAGGATTAATATAACCCCAACACCGTAGCCTTTTCTACACTTAGATCCATCAAAGTATAATTTCCATGTAGCAATTTCGGTTTTCAACTTATTATCATCGGGGAAAGAGTCATCACTAGGTAACGCCATAGAGGATGGAGCATCAGCTAACTAGTTGGTCAAGGCTTGATCCTTAATTGCTTTTTGTGAGACAAATGTTAGGTCAAACTTAGTCAACAACATCACACATTTAGCTAGACATCCAAATAGGTCTGTTTTATTAAAAATATGTTTGAGTGGATTAAATTTTGTCATCACTTATATTTCCACATTCAGCAAATAATGTCACAATTTACTTGTAGCGAATACAAGGGCCAAACATTGTTTTTCGGTCATTGTATATCATTTTTCATAATCAATCAATGTTTGATTGATGTAATAGAATGGATGCTCTTTACCATTTTCATCTTGTTGAGCCAACAATGCTAATAAAGCATGGGCTAAGGTGGTGATATAAAGTATAAATGGTTTGTTTGGCATAGAGGGTTGTAAAATAGGTGGAGTTGCAATATATTCCTTTAAACTCTCAAGAAAATGTTTACAATCGTCATTCCAATTAAAGTGCACATCCTTTTTTAGAAGATGTGTGAATGGTAATGTGTGATCGGCTAAAGATGCGACAAAATGATGGATAGCTTGGATTTTTCCTTGTAATGTGTGTAATTGAGAAATATTTTTAGGGGGTGGCATATTGACGATATCATCAATCTTCTTTGTATCCACCTCAATGCCTCTATGAGACACGATCAACCCTAAAATATTTCCACTATCAACACCAAAACCACGTTTTTTTGGATTCAGCCTCATGTTGTATGTTCGCATTCACTCAAAGATCTTCCGAAGGACATTCACATTGTCTTGTCTTGTTAATGCATCAACATAATCCTCCAAGATTTTATGTATGTAATCATGGAATATTAGTGGCATAACTCGTTGATATGTTGTGCCCACTTTCTCTAATCCAAAAGGCATCATAACCCAACAAAATGTCCCCCAAACAGTTGTAAATGTTGTTTTGTATTGATCTTGAGGGTTAATAAATATTTTATTGTATCTTGAAAATCCATCCATGAATGACAAAAAAGCATGTCTTGTAGTCAATTCTACTATCATGTCAATATTAGGAATGGGAAAGTAATCTTTTAAAGATGATTTATTCAAGTCCCTAAAATCTATACACATCCTAATACGATTGTTAGGTTTTGTGACTCTGATAATATTTGAAATCCATGGAGAATAATTGATAGGTTTTATGAAGACAACATCAAGGAGCTTTTCAACTTCATCTTTGACAAGAAAATGTATATTTAGATTCATCTTTCATATCTTTTGTCGAACAGGCTTGGCATGCTCAACAAGGACAATGTTGTGTGTCACTATATTCGGATCTATGTCAGGCATATTTGAATACTTCCAAGAAAAGAGTTCGGGAAAGTCATGAAGCAAGGTTGTTGTATCCTCTCGTTCTTCATCATCGAGGTATTTTCCAATTTTAATTACTTTCTCATTATCCATCATATCCATTGGTATGTCAATTATGTCCCCTAAAGGGAGTGCATTGATATTATATTGTTTTGCTTTTGTGTCCTTGTCATGACTTTCATCTTCGACATCTCTCGTCTTAGCACTAATCATAGCACATGTAACCTTTTCCTTAGGAGGAGTAGATGGTGTGTCATAAACTCCTAAGATGTGTTTCAAAGCTTCCTCATTTTCAAAATACTCCCATGATGGGTGTAACCCCATGTCAAGAAATTCAGGATGTTTCATTGGAACGTTGACTTTTGGCTTGCACATGATAGTATTGATGTTTAACAATGGTCACTTTGTTGCTTGCATAATTTTAGAAGGACAATATCCCAAACTAGTCTTTTTCTCTTGTATGTTAGGTTCTATAGGAACTCGAATACCTTGTTCTTTCCTTCCACACCCTTTACCATTGTAACCCAATTGCTTCAAAAGTTCATAACCTCTTCCATAGATTTGTTTCATTTCTTTCAGGTTTGGTGGTTTTTGGTAGTCTATCTCATCAAAAAAATTTGTATAACTTGTGTCTTCTTCAAGAGTGTTCGAGTTATATGTTTGTGATTGTTCTTCCAAGTTTTGAGTTGACATTACCAGTGGTTGTTTTCTCTTGTCATCTTCTTTTCTTTTGATTATATATTCTCCCATAAATGAGGGTGTGAAATCCAAAGAACCCCAGTCATCATCCAATAACTTTGACACAGTTTCCTTTTCTTATTTGTCTTTTGTTAAAGGTTCTATATTGGATGTGGGGATTAATGTGTTGAGAGGACTTGTAGTTCCTTTTTCCACTTGTAGGAAAATTTTAGGCTCGGGGTCCATTTCAAATTGGTATACCTTATTGTCATGGGCATACTTCATAATATGATGAAGAGTCAAGGGTACCACATGCATCTCATGAATCCATGGTCTTCCCAAAAGAAGATTGTATGAAAGGTCATGAGGCATAACATGAATAGGAGTTTGTAAGGTAACCCTTCTGAGCATTGTAGATAAAGTAATTACACCAAGCGGTTTCCTTCCTACATTGTCAAATCCTTGAATGGATAAGGAGTCAAGTTTCATTGTTAATTTATCTACTCAAAAATTATCTAAGAATTTCACACTGCACACATTAAGAGCAGAACCATTATCGACCATTGTCCTTTTTATACCTATTCGGTTAAACTAAATAATGATCATAAAGGCCTCATTTTTTTGTCTTAATGCCAAAGATGGCAGCTCATGTTGATGAGAAATGATGTCAACATTACCTATATTCATTCCTTGTATAAGAGCTGCCACATCATTTGCATTTATACCGGGGAGAACCACTACTTGTTGTAAGGTTGTTTGAAGCATACTATGATAGTTCGAGGAATTCTGAATTAAATCCCATAGAGATATCTTTGTAGGAGTATTATTAAATTGTTCAACGAGATTATACTCCTTTTCACTATGCAAGGTTAGATGAGGAGCACTAGGTAAGGTGTTATTGGGTAAAGGTAAAGGTGTTGGGGTTGGTTGGTGTGGTTGTGGGTTTTTTCGAGTATTATATGTATGAGCAACAGTATTATGACTTGTTTGCTGCAATACATTATTTGAAGGATGATACAGGGTAAATTTAGGTGTAGTTTATGTGAATGTGGGTAAAGGATAAGTTAAGGTTGGATTACATTAACTTCTCTTGTTTTTGGTTTCTCATGACAAGCCTTAGTGGATGGACTTTGTGAGATGAAATCCTCAAGGGTTTTGTGTAAAATATAAAATTCATCGCTACTAAAAGGCTTGAAGGTTAAGTTAACTTTGTTTGGTTGGTGCTTTTCTTGACAAGCCTTAGTGGATGGTTCTAGTGAGAGGAATTTTGCAAGGGCTTCATCTAACATGTCTAGGTAATCACTACTAAATGGCTTGAATTTTATGCTTTTTATAAATTTAATCATTTCTTTGATTGGGTCTTTTGATGTTTTCAATTTTTTGTTTTCATTTTCCAATGAATTTGATCTAAAGGAACTGGGAACTAATGCCGGAAATGAAATTTGCAGAAATCTAATGCTATCCATAATTGCCATAAATTTAAATGAAGCAAATTATTTCAATGTAACAACAAATAACTTAACTAAAACATAAAATTAATAGAACCAAACAGAAGCCTAGAAACTAGAAATTTAATTTTGTAAATAGCAGCTAAAAATTTGCACTAGGACTGATTCGCCCAAGGTGGCGAATGAGTCCCAGTAAGGGTTTTTTTCAAGGTTTTGATATTTTTTTGGTTGATTTTTATATTTTTAATGTTGTATGATCTAGATCTAGGATACAAATGTAGAATTTTATAGATTTTCAATGAGATTAAGTGCAATAATGCAAGCTAAACGATATTTTCACTAATGCAAAGATTGAAACCCTAGAATGCAAATTAAGTAATGCAAAACCTAATGCAATGTTAATGCAAGCTAAATATAGGATGTAAATACACTCCAAATCAGAATTATGATGCTCTAAATGCAGGTTCACCAAAATGAAACAAAGAAAATGGTGTGGGTCCTTTTCACTTCTAGGGTTTTGGACCTAAAAGGAAAGAGCCTATTTTCTATGTTTCACTCAAGAACAACCCTTGAGATTCCAATTGAAAGGTGATTGAAATATGAAAAAGGGAATGTTCTAGGGAATGGAATGATGTAAATGAGGGGTTCACCACCAAGTGTAAACTTAGAAAAAGAAATGTTTGAAAACATAGTGTAGTATGCAAGATGAGTTAAAAATGCAAATGAAATGTCAAAAAAAATTGCTAAACTGGAAATGTGCACTTGGAAACCTCCAAAAGATTGGAAACAACTCTAAAATCCTAGAAATGTTAAATTTTTTACTAACTGGGACTCATTCGCCAACCTGGGTGAATCAATCCCAGATCTAGATTTTTGTGCGAGAACCTGTTTTGAGAAAAAGGGTATTGGAATCTGCAACTTGATTTGACAAAAAATAGTAGTGGGACTTGTTCACCACACTTGGTGAATCAATCTGGTTTAGCTTTTCTAGGACTTGAAAACTTTGATCTTCTCCTTAGCACCCGCTCTTCTGTTCCAACTTGAGTTCTGGATCCGAACCTGTCAAATTCACCTGCAAAATAGAATCTGACTTGATTTGGTAATGTGGCATTTGCCTTGGTCAAACACCTAGTTTGGTAATTAAACCTTGGAAAAGATAATGAAATGTGCATGGAAACCCTAGCCTTAAGTGTGTCTAAGACTAGGAAATCTGAAATATGATGCAATCCTATTCTAACATGAGAGAATATGATGCAATAATGAAATAAAGAGATGAATGATTCAATTGTGATGATCTTCAATCATCCCAAATGAACCATAGTGATGCTTTTACCTTCCTTAGGATGAATGTAGAGTGATAATGGAGGAAGTAATCACTTAGGAAACAAGTCTTTAGGATTGGCTTGATGGCTAGTTCCATCTCCCCAACCTAGAATCCATCATGATTCATCACAGGCATCCATGATCAACCCTTGACAATTCTTGATCTTGATCTAAAGTGAGCTTGAAGACCTACAAAAATACTTTAATGCTACCCAAAAGCTTCAACTTTACTTGATCTTGAAACTTGAATGCTTTTGTGAGAACTTGCTTGAAGACTTTTGATGCTTTATGCTTGAAAATGTTTGCTCAAAGTGCTTAAAAGATTGATAAAAAATTCTTAGAATCTTGATTTTATTGGCATCAACACCTAATTGACCATTATTTAGATCCCAAAGGCCGACATTCACCAAAAATTTGAATTAAATTGATGAATTCCCACTCAAAATTGAAAAAGGCCCCCAAAAGGGACTCATTTGCCCAAGGTGGTGAATGAATCCCACCTTAAGTTTTCGAGTTGCATTTTCAAATCTTTCAGGATTTTGATAGATTTTAAATAATTTTTAAGTGGAATGGGCCTTGGAATTCCAAAATAATGGGTCCTAGGGGCCTATAAATGATGATTTTGAAGGATAATTAATGCAAGGGTGCCAAAATGGGTCCAAATTAAGTGTGAAATCATCTCTTTTTTCAAGAGTGCATGATTTTCTATGCTACAACAATTAATGTGTGTATTGGTTTTTGTATGAGGTTCATAAATAAAGTATATAGTAATGTTAAACCAAAGATTTTATTTAATTACTATATTCATTTAATTAATTAATTTTTATATGAACTTTGGTGAAATTTTTTTGGTGTGTTGTAGATGCTTGAGGTCATATGAACTTGTATGGAGATATATTAAAAACTAGCCATTATATTATGAAAATGGGAGCATTGTATAAAATAAGCTGAACAATAATAACACCCCAAGTTTTATTTACCTAGAGTCATGTTGTAGATTTATTAACCTAGATAATGCATGTGTAAATCCCACCATTAATAGTATGGTTCTTTCTTTTTATGGAACATGATAAAATTTTGTTAGTATATATGCTTGGCACTAATATTTTGATACCCATGTACTTATGGCCATCTTGATGCATGATTTGAAATGATAACCTTCCTCCTTGTGTGTTGTGGTTATGATATGCCAATTCATCATAGCTTATAATGTGGGCCCTAGTAATTATGGTGTGAGGGTATTTGCACATCTTGTTAGTATGTGGTGGCATGATGGTTACTAGTTATGATACCCATTGATCACAAAAGCTTACACCTCTCCGTACAACCTTATGGGAAATTTAGTGAGTGGGGACCCAATTGTACCTCACTGAATGACCTATGTGATTATTGTAGAAGCTGACTCTTCTCTGTGTTTGGAAAAAGGGGAAAAGAGAAATGTAGGGAAAAACATATAGATGGCAATGTGCCAAAGCTCTTACAACATTTCAAAATTTAACAATTCCATACCCCTGATGAAATAGACACGAAATTCCATAGACTCTTCATTATTGGGAAGAGAACGAATGACTAAGGCTAGAGAAAGCACAAAGTAGTCATTCAAATCTCCCCATGGGAAGTATCCATTAAGGTCTGAAATACATAAGAAACCCCAAAGATTAATAGGAATATTCAGATACTCACAGAGCTACCCTTGCTCTTATAGCATAATATGAAATACAACATAAAATTTATGAAAATGGGAAGAGTATAATAAACATGATCTAATTTCTGAAAGGTAGGATTCAAACATAGAAGCTAATGGAGTATAAATTTTTTTATCCAAACTATATTTGTAAGACTTGACACAGAGAATTCAACATAAACAATATAAAGGAATTTGTGATAAAGGTTGTAAAAGGCACAATCACAAAGATTTCTTCTTAATAATATATGTTCTTGCAATAAATTAACTGAAAGAAAAGGTTGGATGCCAATCCGATTAATAGTCTTGACAAATAAAACATGCCATAGAGTGTGTGACCAATGAAATAGTATAGGTTAACTACAGCTAATCCATATGCATTCAAGGCATATTTAATCCACTAAGCATCAATCCCAATAAGATATGCAATGTCAATAAAAATGAAAAAGCCATTAATCTAACATGCTAAAACATGAAAGCTTGAAAAAAATCTATTCTAAGCCATTAAATCTTATCCTATTTGGGGACTGGTATCACATTGATGTGGATTGGCAACCCTTTCCCAATCCCTTGGATAATAAGAACCTTTCCAATCAATTTTATTGATGAAAATCAATGGAAACTGATGAAAAGGATGAATTAAAACATGATAAAATCTAGAGTAACATGATGAAAGCTAAGATGTTTGATGTAAGTATATGAAAACCTATTCTAAATTTGTACAAGATTGAAAGATGCGATCCCTAGATTCCAAAATATACTAAATACATGCAAACTAAGTTACCATGAAAGCCATTAATGGATGCTAAGCTAACAATGCATGAAAATTGATCTAAAATGCTATTAAACATGAAACATGGATGCAAATGAGTGTGATTTTCAATAGCATAATTTTTCTCTAAAAAGGTGGATCCCTATTCAATATATGCAAAGTATATTTATAGAATAGGCAAAAATAAACCAATGATCAAGATTGAAAGAATCAATCAATGGTTAGGATGGAAAGAAGATGGAGGCATGGATCATGGATTCCCATCAAGGGTTGAAAATGCAAGTTGATATGTAATTAAGGGCTCACAATCATGCAAAGAAGCACACTTTCAAAGCTTGCTCAAGAAGTTTGTTACAAAGAATAATAATCCCTTTTTTAATGAGTTAAAAGGGAGAATATTCTCATGCAAGTGGATGAGGAGAATTATCATTTAGCAAATTAAAACAAATTTTTAATGTGCAAAGGGGAGGAATATTCCATAGGAATATTCCCTTTTGGAGGAATTTAGGTTTTAGCATTAAATAATTAATTTATTTAATGAAAGGGGTGAGATTAAGATATTTAATTAAAAAAGAAGATACAAGAAGGATAATTAAATAATTTGTATTATTCGATTAGACAGGATGAAATGTGAATATGAGAGAGAGTGAATGAACCTAATTAGGTTAATTAGATTAATATATGAACATGAAGCCTTTGATTCATTAACTAGGTTAAGTTAATCACATAAGTTAAAGAGGATGGATTTTAAGATGAAATGATGTTAATATATCAAATTCTAGTGTGTAATATCATTCAGGACATTTTTAAGTGTAAAATTTTCCCCTCTTTGAAGCGAGGTACCTATTACACTGGTTCAAAGATTGATGCTTTTCGGATTAAAACTACTGCTCAGATCAAAAATAATATATATATATATATATATATATATATATATTGTTGGATGCCCCACAATTCAACGAAAGGAATAAGTTGGTTCCCTGCCCCCTCAAGAGATCGGGTGGCAATTTTGAATTTTGGGTTAATCTCTCAACAAAGGTAAAATATGGATTCAGGTGCCAAAACATGCACCGAGATACATAAAAAGCCCTTATAAATGCAAAAAAATGGCTCAAAATAGGTTGTGTAGTGTGGAAATAGGCAAAACTGGCCAAAACCCTAGCTTTTGGATCAAATTAGGGTAAAAACCCTAATTTTTTGGCATAAATAAGTGAGAAAGGTGCACTTCCAATTCATTTATGCATTCAACCTATAGAAAATTTATGCATTTTGAGATCTGACACCCTAACGAAATGGCTCACTATGTGCTTCTAGTTCACATTTATGAGTGGGTTCGAGAGTACCAGTGCCGAGTAGACATAGGACCCCAAGTATATGACTCAAAACTTGTCTCGATTTTCACATTTTAGTGCATTTATTAATGCATCCAAATTAGGTTTTCTAGGGTGTCGCTATATAGCAATACACAAAAGGTGTCGACAACGTCGCTATTGATATTTTAGCAACACACTTTTGTTTAGGGATGCACCATGATTTTTTGGTCTAGCGACGCATTTGATTAAGGTGTCACTCTTAGAATATAGCAACACACATTTGTTGTGGGTGACACACTTGTTAAAAAGTGATGCCCATCATTTTTAGTTTCATCGATGTGCGTCCATGCCAATGCACAATCAAGTATTGTGACATGCATTGCCAAATTGGTCACACACCTCGTAAAGAGAAATGACATTGTATTAAATGACACAATTCATGTTTTAGAGTGTAGACTATTAGATTTTAATCAGTTTTTTGATTTGTAGGAAAATTGGCATTGTGTGTGTGATCCATGCAGGAGGATACTCAGCCTTTAATGTCACAGGAGCATTGTTCTAAGATTTTGGCAGTGACACAAGACTTTGACGACTTGGAGGTGGAGTGGTTGGGGATGCTTGGATTAGGGTTTATTTCTTTTATGCTAGAGGTTCACACCCATCTAACCATGATGACAAAACTCATTAAGAGGTGGCATAGTGAGACCTCTTCTTTCGATCTGTCCACCAATGAGGCCACAATTATTCTTGAGGACGTGTGGTAGATCCTGTGGCTTCCCATTCATGGGGAGCGAGTTATCTACGATACAAATGCTAGGGGAGATGCATGTTCACTTTTTTGCATGAATAACATCATTCTAGTTAGTTCACAAATAGACTTGGATCTATATAGAGCCCGAGTATCGATCTTCAGATTGTTCATTGTGGCACTCATTCCTGGTGTGATTGTCCCCGGCCAATGGGGCAAAGGTTTCATTCCAAGCTAGGGTGGCATGGCACGAGATGATCTGGAGGACCACTATGTATCTATGGGGGCTAGTAATGCTTGCTTCCTTATATCACAACATGCATCAGGTAGTGTATTTCTAGGGTAGGAGCATCGATGTCGGGGTGACACTACTACATATTTGGGCTTATGAGCACATAGCCATTTTGAGACCATTGGTTATTTTGGTAGATGTTTATGAGGATGATCCCATTATGTTTAGCTACAAACTCCCCATGACACTACAACACACAGGGCTGAAAGGGATACCATATTGGTGATGTGTCATAGATGGCATGACCATATTTAGATGGAGGTCATGATTGTAGGTTCCTACTTGGTATGACGACTAGCAGTAGCTATATTTTTCTTGATAGACCCTCCATACCCAGGGGCAGGATCACACTATGGTGGAGCAATACCTTCCAAAACGTTTTGCTCGATATTTCAGAGAGGTATAGGATGTGCCTCCCAATGACTATACAACTATTTTTGTGAGATATCAAAGAGAGGTTGAGTGGGGACAACCAATTGATCTCTTCATGGTGATCAATGAGTTTTGATAGTTGGTTGCCCACCCATGGGCCTATGATTAGGGTTTTCCAAATGTAGGGACTACCCTTGGATATGATGCATTGTGGAGATTTCATATTTGATTGATAGACCTAGTGGGGGGATACCCTGATGGGCGAGGCAAAGGTAGAGGAAGAGGAAAATAACAGCCTGAATAACAACTAGATCAGTAGAGGGTTCACGTGCCAAGGGAGTGAGAGCAAGCTCGATAGGATCTGGTTCATTAGGACCTAGGGCACTAATAGAATTAGCAAGATGGATAGGTTTTGGGGGCCCACCACCTCCTCCACCACCTCAACATCTAGATTCAAGGGATGCTCATATAGTAGCCCTCACAATCGAGAGAGACCAGCTACGGAAGTAGCTATAGGGCATGACTGTAGAGAGAGATAGAGAGGTTTAGTTGTAGTAGCAACTAGACCTACAACTAGCCTAGGAGATCAGGTGCAAGTACCAACTTGAGGCTGTGATAGTGGCATCACAGGGACATGTGGTATTGACTAGGTTATATAGAGAGGTAGTGACAGAGGTTGGTTATTATAGAGTGCAATACCATAGGGATGTCCCCCATGAGATGAGGCAACCTGATTATTCATAGAGGAGTGGGGTAACCTTGAGGGCTGATAATGGACAACACTCAGTTAGACCTGGGGAGTCGAGTAGCCACCAGGGATAAAAAAAATTTGGATTCATTTCCTGATTATTTATACAGATACACATTCATAGGCTCATTTTTTATAGCCTCATGTATATTCTATTTTTGATGGTATTCATAAACACTAATTTTAGATATTGTATCATGACAGTCATTTTTTGATATATATGAGATGATTCAGATTTTGTGACGTGATTCCCTTTATTTATTTCTTTATGGATGTATGGATGCATATGATATGATGTGATTATGATGTGATGATTATTATTATGTCATGGATGCACATCTTTATTTATGCGGTATGCGATATGAGATGATAGATGATGTAATGTATATGATATGCAATGTAATGGATGTGTTATCTTCTTTTTCAATATCTTTGTATGATATGTTATGATATGCAGATGATATGCTATGATTATGCAGGATGTATGGATGGATGCATTTCTTTTTGTGTACTTTTCCCATGTGATCTATGATGTCATGATGTCTATACTTATATGGATGTATATATTTGTAGACATGAAAAATAGACAATTTGATCCAGTGCACTTGATCCTGATTACTAACATCATTTCATCTTTATTCATACTCTCAACTTATCAACACCTTTCATCCCTTAATTAAATAAATCATTATTTATTTAATTAGGTATTTCTCCTTTACTAATTAAATTAATCAATTTAATTTAATTATCCCTCTATCCCTTTTCATTTAAATAATTCATTTTATTTAAATTAAGTCTCTAAACTCCCCTTATTAAATTAATAAATTAAAACTTATTTGATTTAATCTAACATTGTTCCCTTTAGTTAAATAAATCAATCATTTATTTAATTAAATCTTTCTTCATTCACAATTCTTGATTAACTCATAAATTCAAGTCAAATTTGTCACCTCTCCTAATTCCTCATTAAATTAATTAAGCTTTGATTAATTTAATCTTAATCTATGTCACATCCTCTAGAGAATGCAACTTGCTCAATAAATCAATTACTTTGATTTATTAAATTGCCTATTTTCTCTCAACATGGAATAAAGGAAGGAATATTCCCTCAAGTTTGAATTCAAAAATCCAAGTGGATGGGTACTTCCAACAAGGCATTCACTCCTCTTACATGTCTTTGTGCATTGAGCCAAGTGACATTAACTCCATTTCCTTCTCCCTCCAACATGTCACATTCAAATTTCAAATTTGAATCTCATAGCATTTATCATGCACATGGACCAAAATGTGCACAACCATCAACTATTCACATCTTGACAAGTGGCACTTGGCCATTGGATGTTGAATGATCCCACATTTTTCAATTCCACTCTCTCTTCCATTTTGGAAATCTATAAATGAGAGACTCTTCCTCTCATTCGATCATCCACAACTTGAGTAAACTTACTATACTCAACTTCATCCTCAAGCGACATCTAGTTTCATCCATTTCATCAAGATCTTAGCTAGGTTATTGTAGGTTTTCTCGAGAACTCATCTTGTTCTTCATCAACAAAGTGGATCAATCAGTCATCAAATCACAAAGCTTACAAAGGAGTTGGGAAAGGGATAATTTTGACATATCAATTGGCACCAATTCCCCCATGAGATCAAGAGTTTGCATTTGCTTAATTTAGGATTTCATCTATATTTCATGTTTGTTCTTGTTTTTCCTATTTTGAGTATTTGTGAATGGAATTTATGGGGAATCCTTCTTTTATCTTGTATATCAACTAACTAATGTGTTTTTTTGTCATGTCTATGCACGAATAGGATTGTGGTTCACATTTTGGCACTAGAAGGAGGACAAATCTCAAGGATTTCATCACGTTTTTCAGAAATTTCATGTTTTTTTAACATTTTTTTGTGTACACAGGAAACGATGTCGCTGATAGTTTGTGCGGTGCTATATTGCATCGCTTTCAAAGGAACAATGCTATATTACACCGCACTTTTCCTAAACTACATTGCACCTGCTTTCCCACTCAAAAAATTTCAAAATCTTAAACTTTGCCATAGATTTTTGAGTTGCAAACTGTGTCGCGTGCCAAATTCCGCCACAATCGCGTTCTCTATTTTCTACAGAGCGTCTTTTTTAGTTTGGGTGTGGCACTATATTGAGCTGCTGATTTTTCAAACTGGGCCACTGAGTCTCCAAATTGAGTCGCAGTTGCAGATTTTTGACTTTTTTTTTTAATATTTTTTGTGATGTAGGAACTTCCCGAGGTCATAACTTTTGACTTGGACGTGGGTTTTGGCTGAAAGTTTGTAGGCGGTTTCGTTATGAGGTGCATGTGGTTTGCCAATCATCTTAGATGGGTTGGTAGCCATTTTGCCATATTTTTGGGGCTTGAAACTTTCATCTTGGCCCTCAAAATGCCAATTTAATGTTTCTTTCTAGTTTTTTAAAAGTTTTTTTTGTTAATATCTCGAAGTTCATGTTTCGAACTTAGGATGTTAATTTGCAATTCATCCTATGTTAGTTTTATATTTTTTTGGAAAAAAATAGGACTCTCAAAGTTATGCATGCAAAATTACCAAAAATGGAAAAATCTAATAATTGTTGAAATCTGCCAAAAAAGAAAATTTCTTGATCAAAAGTAAAGGAAGGAAAATGAAGGCCAAGGGTTCTTTATGAATTTATCATCTCATTGTATTAAGTGTTTTTTTAACAGTTTGGGAGAACTTATAATCCCTTTCTAAGGATTTGTTTACTTTCATGCTCTTAGGACACTAAAATTTCTTTTGGGCTCTAAAAAGAACAATACAATTTTTCTTTCAAATTTTGCAAACAAAGGGCTTAAAAATAACTTTAGAACAATTCACTAGATTTAGTTTAAGGATTAACAATTGAACAAGGAAAATCTAATACTTCCTTTGGTGCTTAAAATAAATTCACTATTGTTTTGAAGGATAAAAATGAACAAGTGTTTTCTTGTCTTGTAATTACTTACCCAAGGTAATATCACTAAAAAGATGTATGTTTTTCTCTCATGCTTTATTATGATCTTGAGAATCAAAAGTCTTGGCTGTGATCTTAAATTTTGTAAGTAATTTCCTTCACATTTCATTTTGGGTACCTAAAAATTGAACCAATCTTGCGAGTGTGAGCGTGGCATATTGCGAGTGTTCTCTCTTTGTTTTTCAACGAATGTCGATTAAACTACGGGATATGCTTGCTTGCTTTTTTTTATCTTAGCGGGCCTATCTTGTGGGAAAAAGTAATCACCCAAGGGAACGACCCAACTGAGAACATGCTAAAGCCAAGCGACTTCCAACCAGTATATAAGTGTGGATTCTCGAGGAAAGTTCAAGAATCATGAGGATTATTCTGACGAGAAGGGAAACAATGGTCTCTCACCATACTGGATAGTCCCCCACGAATGAAATGTCTGCATTAAAACCTCTTGTTTAGCAAAGACCAAAATCCTATCTGTTTGTTGGTGCAAAAGGTCATGTCCTTTGAAGTCGCCCCATGTATACGCGTGGTTCTATTGTAGAGATGAAAAGTATGCCATGGGAGATTCATGGGTATTGATGCTTGGTTGACCCGAGAAGCGAGTGCACTGTAAGGGGGAGCCTATGTGGTCAAGCATCTAATCATCTGCACTGAATATGCGTAGCTAGATTCGTCTAAGTGGGAACCTAGCAAATACTATCTTTTCAGCCAAGGGTTGTGCATGTTATCAAGATCAAAATACCTTGCTTGGTTCTAAAACATTGAGAAACAAACATTCAAAAAAGCTTTGAAATTTCAAATCCTTTGAAGAAAAAAATATCCTTTGATGAATCTAAGCGCTCTTGCTTGCCCTATGGATTATATCCTTAGAGGTTTCTAAGTGCTTGGGTTTAATCATCATTTGTTTCTCCCAGAGTCAACACTAGGAAACCTTTTCCTTGATTTCCACATAATGCACTTTGTGAGATGAAAGAAAATTAGGATATTGGACATTTAGTTTGAAAAACTAAGCAAGAAGTGTTTGTGGTAAAAATAACCAAATCTAAGCAAGATAACATACAATTGAACCACACATGTGCTTGGTCCCTTTTGAGTCATTTTGTTTTCATGCAAACATTGGTCTTTTGGTTTGAACCACTTTTTAGGGAAAATGATGTTCTTCAATATCTTGGTCTAGTAAAGAAGTCCTTTTAGGTTCATCTAGGATCAAGTCAAACACTTCACCCCATCCAAACATTTATAAAAATCACATTTCACCAACAAATTTTGGAACCTTGGAAAACATCACTTATGCTAGACTTTTAGGAAAAATCAACATCACCTTGTTTGACTTAACACACTTAATCAAATTATCAATCCTCTTGAGCGAATTTACCTCTAGGATAACACAACTTCCTAAAGTTTACAAGTTCAAAATCACTTTGTTTGGCTTAACACACCTAGCCAAATTATCCTCTTGTGTACGAGTTTACTCTAGGATAACACAACTTCCTAGAATTTACAAGTTCATTATCCAAAATCATCTTGTTTGACTTAACACACTTAGTCAAACTATCATTATAAAAATCAAATCAAATCAAGTACTAAAGTCTACAATTGATCCAAAGTTCCTAAAAGTTCAAACACCCATACCCCTCACCCTTTCATCCTTCATCTCATCATTGGTCCTAAACACTTTAGAGGTTCACTTTTGCAATAAGGCCAAAAAAAAAAAATGGCAAATTGATTCAGCATCACATTTCAATCACTCCAACAAATGCATGCTCATCACTCCAACAAATGCATGCTCAAGCCCATGCTCAATATCAAGCTCAACAAGCACAAGCACAATACCAGGCACAATTGAAAAAGGCCCAACAACAAGCTTTGTTGGAACAACAACAACAAAACGACCAACAACAAGATTTGTTGGCACAACAACAACTAGACCAACAACATGCTTTATTAGAACAACAACAATAACACGACCAACAACAAGCATTGTTGGTTCAACATCAAATGCAGGAATTACTCCCTCTAGAGAAATCTTGCAATAGATTCCCACCACAATCATTGAAAATGATGATCAAAATCCTTCGACCAATGATCATGTTGAAAATGTCTCTACATCACCTAATGAGTTAGAGGACATATCTCAAGAATTTATTCCAAAGTATGATCAACATCTTTCACCAAGGTCAAGAAATGATCCTTTCCAAAACATATGGACATCCTTTGACCTCATGACATTTGAGAAATTGCCTATGCCTAATGAAGATATGCAAGAAACCTTTATAAGCAATCCATTCTTTGAAATTGACCCATGTCAAGAACTTGATCCAAAGCATGTCGAAAGCAATTTTGAAATCATTCGAGATCGAGAATTTTTATCTCCAAGCTACTACAATGATATAATGGACACCCTCCTATCTATACAAGATGATCACATCCACAGAGCACATACTCCTCCATCTAACCATGAGATGCTTCCCATGGATGGACATGTAGATGATCTTCATTCAGAACAAGATTCCTTTACTCCTAACATTATTACACAAAAAGAGAAGGTTATTGATTCCTACAATCAAACTCAGTTGTCAACATCAGGATCAGATATATCCCAAATTCAAACTAAGGAAATCATGTATGAAGATGTCCAGTATTATTCACTCAAGGGAACATGTCAGATAGAATAGGACATTCCAGAGTCAGTAGAGCAGCAAATTGAAATGACATCATCTACAATGGTCATTTGTTAGAGAATGCATTATGAACAAGACATCTCAAAACAAGGAGAATCAAAGAAAAAATGTGCTACTATCACCATACTGGGGGCAACATCGTCTCAAGAAAATGTCAACATAGGGGGCACAAAGGATCCTTATGATGAAACCAATGCCAATACTACAACTAGCCACATCATGAATTTTCATCCACCCATCACCCCATCCATGAATTGGGACCAACATCAAAAGAAGGTTTTGAATCAAAGCACAAAGACCGTTATCAAAGAAAAAGAAGCTAAGAAGCATATAGGATAAATCAAATACATGTGGATACTAAAAAATACAAAGAAAGATTATCCCTATCAAACTCCATTAGTCAAAGAAACTATGGGGAAAAATTAAAAAAGGGACAAGTATCCATTAAAGATGTCCACAAAATTTAAAAAAAGGCTTCTCAAGCAATGTACAAAGTATATCAAGCAGTTGGTCCTAATTCCACACACACTTCCATATCCACACATCATTGCTCATCTTCCCAAGTTTGGAGAGTCAAAGGTTCCAAACTATCAACCAATCCATCTTTTATTCCTAAACACACTCCACCATCCATGCCTCCACACATGATATCCAATTCTCACATTGACCATGTGTTGGCAAAAACCCTTCATCATAAGGATTCAAAAGGCACTGTATCGCGATGTGCGCACAAAGACATAGTTAACTCTGGTATCAACAAAGCAGATCAAGAATCTCAAAAGTTGCATTCAAGTGCACGTATCTTAGCAAAGCAACTTCTTCGAGCAGGATATGAGCTTAAAATACTTTGCAAAAATTACAAAAAAAACATAAAATCAAAAAATAAAATAAAATCAGAAAAAGGATTGAAAACAGTAAAGAAAAAAATCATCCTCTAGTGAAAACCACAATGGTTGCACTTTGGACAGGTACCATGATAAAAATTTAGAAAACAGGTGTCATGTGTAGAATCGAGCATCTACATGCACCAGTTCTGGAGAAAACATCTTATCACATCCATAATAAAGCCAACATTCCATCCATAATAAATCCATTCATCCATGAACCATTTATCCAATCCATGTTCATATATCTACATCCATAGTCCAAATTATCTTGATCTTGATAAAAAAATTGTGCACACTTTGCACTTGCTTATGGTAGACATCTTGACATGGGTCATTTTTCTATCCTACCCAACATTATCTGAGCCTTGAAGCACTATCCAAATGAGCATCCTTTGTTTGAACACCTTATCTTGTCTCAAGATAATCCTTGGCATCCTTTGCATGCTTACCATAACCATCCATCCATCTATCCAAGAATCCACCCATAGCATTCCATACATTGCTAGACACTGGGGTCAGATATTTATATCTTACTTTGAGAATAAATCTTGATAGATATCCTTCAACTTATGTGGTGATCCGAACATTGGAAAACGTTAAGTCAAATTGGTGAAGCATTTGTGGGCCAAAATCCAAATCACTTGCACATGGCGTATTTTGACAAGACGATGTGAGCCTATGTTCCTTATCAAGCTTTATCTTTCATCGAACATCAATCCAGAAACAATCAATATTAGTTGCATCTAATGTTTACTTCAACATCACATTAAATCATCAAAAAAAATTTGTTCCAAATCAATCTTCATCGATCCTAATCAATCAAAATCCAATCAATCCATTGGGATATCCTTCCCAATCCTTGTGTTGCTTAACACTATCCTTACATTGTTGTGTATCCTCAACAATATTATCATCATCAATCCATCAATTTGACCAATCAATCCTAGCTTGATTTTCAACAAAATCCAAAAACAGAGCACTAATATCTGTATCCAAATCATCAAAATAGTTCAAAAATCCAAAAACATGTCAAAATCTCAGAAAATCTTCAAAAATTCATCATTAAGTCTTGTCAGTATTCCACCTTGTTCGAACTATGTCATCTCTGAGCTTGAATGTAGGCAAATTTGATCTTTGATCATCCCCGAGATAGTTTAGGTCAGTCCTTAGGCATTCATCACAATAAAATGGCAACCTATTTGCCCATCATTTTCATCATTGAGTCAAGTATGTCGTCAGTCAAATTATGTGGTCTCTGCATGTATAATGTAGGCAAGGCTAATATATGGATCAGCTCTTGAGACCCCTAGGATAGGTCCTTAAGTTAGTCTCTTCGTCATAAATTTCAAAAAATACCAAAAAAACCTTCAAAATATCAGAAAAACCCAAAATGGTGCACCCGCCTCATCTCGCTTTCACTCGCGATTGTCTTATTCCTAATAAATCAATCACCTCTTTCATCCTTTGGTGAAGCAATCAGAAGCAAGTCTAGCAGGTTCCAAAGTGAACACCTAATTGTCAAAGTCTCAAGTCTAGGTTAGTAAGCAAGCAAGTTGGTCAAATCGGAGTATCAATAGCTTATCACCCAATTAGTCCCACCAGAACCCTAATCACAACATGTCCTAGGATGAATCCTTCCCACGATGGAAAAAATTATTAGGTATCTCGCAGTAGTTTAGCCTTGGCTAGTGGTACGAAGACTTGTTTTTTTACTTTATCTTGGTCTTTTTTGACTTATCTTATTTTGCACTCATTCCAAGGACCTCTCGATGATGCCTAATCAAAATAGGTTTAGAGAGAAAGGAATGGGGTAACGATCATTATATTTCTTATCTACTGTGCTTGTTGGATGTTCTTGTAAAATAACTTAGCAAATACTTGCTTTGTTAGGTCAGTCCTAGCAAGGTTTTCGTATGTCAAGTGTGAACAAGAATACTCCTATCTGATTGTCGAGTCAAATTCTATCACACTAGGTACAATGCCCTCCTAGTTCTTTATACCTTGATGCATCGTACCTACATGTGTTATCGAACATAAAGTAATTGGCCCTTTGAAAATCCCAACTCCTAGTAATCAAATCATCATCATCATCATCATCATCATAGTGTAGGCTTGTGGATCCTCCTTTCATCCATCTTATTCTTCTTATTCTTCTATCTTTACTAACATTTCTATCTAAAGTAGGTATGAGATCTCAAAATATACACGAGGCTACCCATTGTCGATGAGTGTCTATACATCATCAGAATTGTCTACATAAAATAATTATCTTTCATCCTCTGATCAATAGAACCACTCCTCTCGCATTTTATCACAATCTCAGTCAAAAAATTGAACATTTCCACTCGATCTCTCAAGGGGGAAATATACCAGTATAATCCTCTTGCTGGGGCAGTATTGGGGCATCTGAAAAATTGAGAAATTTTAAACTTTGATCACAACAGTTTATTCTTTGAATCAATGCAACAAGTGCACTGCTTCAAAGAGGGGCAAAATGCAGACATGGAAAATATACAATTCAATCCAGCGCACTTGATCCTGATAATTAACATCGTTTCGTCTTGAATCATACTCTCAGCTTATCAACACCTTTCATCCCTTAATTAAATAAATCATTATTTATTTAATTAGGTCTTTCTCCTCTGCTGATTAAATTAATCAATTTAGTTTAATTAACCCCCTATCCCTGTTCATTTAAATAATTCATTTTATTTAAATTAAGTCTATAAACTCCCCTTATTAAATTGAATAAATTAAACCTTATTTGATTTAATCTAACATTGTCCCCTTTAGTTAAATAAATCAAATCATTTATTTAATTAAATTTTTCTTCACAATTCTTGATTAACTCATAAATTCAAGTCAAATTTGTCACATCTCATAATTCCTCATTAAATTAATTAAGCTTTGATTAATTTAATCTTAATCTATGTCACATCCTCTAGAGAATGCAACTTGCACAATAAATCAATTACTTTAATTTATTAAATTGCCTGTTTTCTCTCAACATAGAATAAAGGAAGGAATATTCCCTCAAGTTTGAATTCAAAAATCCAAGTGGATGGGTACTTCCAACAAGGAATTCGCTCCTCTTACATGTCCTTGTGCATTGAGCCAAATGACATTAACTCCATTTCCTTCTCCCTCCAACATGTCACATTCAAATTTCAAATTTGAATCTGATAGCATTTATCATGCACATGGACCAAAATATGCACAACCATCAACCATTCACATCTTGACAAGTGGCACTTGGCCATTGAATGTTGAATGATCCCACATTTCTCAATTCCACTCTCTCTTCCATTTTGGAAATCTATAAATGAGAGACTTTCCCTCTCATTCAATCATCCACAACTTGAGTAAACTTACTATACTCAACTTCATGATCAAGCAACATCTAGTTTCATCCATTTCATCAACATATTAGCTAGGTTATTGCAGGTTTTCTCAAGAACTCATCTTGTTCTTCATGAACAAAGTGGATCAATCAGTCATCAAATCACAAAGCTTACAAAGGAGTTGGGAAAGGGCTAATTTCAACATATCAATTTGCACCAATTCCCCCATGAGATCAAGATTTTTCATTTGCTTTATTTAGGATTTCATCTATATTTCATGTTTGTTCTTGTTTTTCCTATTTTGAGTATTTGTGAATGGATTTCATGGGGAATCCTTCTTTTATCTTGCATATCAACTAACTAATGTGTTTTTTTGTCATGTCTATGTAGGAATAGGATTGGGGTTCACAATATGGATGATACATATGTTCCTACATATGATATGGATGTGATGAATGATAATGCAATGAATTAAGATGCTTAGAATAACAAATCTATATTATTTGCAACAACTTAAATGATAATGATGATGTAGTGGATTATGTTTTTCATTATTATGATATGCTATGATGATGTGAGATGTATGCATGCTGATGATTTTGTCGATGAAATATGGATGGATGATGATTTTTTTGTTAACTATCATGATAGCAGGTTAGGATGGTAAGAAGATAGAAGAACAAAATGTTTTGACCATTGATTCAAAAGTCCAACAAGTACACGAGTCATTGAGACTTTATTAGATTATGGTGATGAGATGGATGCTTTTTCTCATATCTAGGATTGGGACTTTATGCCATTCCTTATTGTTTGATATAACACATAGACATGATGCATCAAGGTATTGATAACCAAGATGGTGTTGTATCTAGTGACATTGAATTTGACTTTGTAAATAGATATGATAGTTCTTGTTCACACCTTGACATGTGGAAACCTCATTGGAATGTAGCTTAGAATTTTAGAATATATCAGACCAAAGCATACATAATAGTCAACAATCTACTCCAAATGACCTCCCTACACACAACTAAGAAAGTATGTGCCAAGATTATTTTACAAGAATACCCACAAGCATAGAAAATGAAAGATAATGATCGATGCCCCATTCCTTTCTCTCTAAATCATTGAGACATCATCAAGAGGTCCTTAGAATGGGTCAACAAGATAAATCATAAGACAAGATCAAAAACAAAAATTCGATGTTATCTATATCTCTTGCCAATTTAATATAGCTAAGGTGATTTCTGACGTTGATGTCCATTCTCGGAAGGATACATCCTAGGACATGTTTATTAGATGTTTTGACTAAGACTAGGTGTGTGATAGGCCATTGATACAAACTCCACTAACTCATTTACCTATGATATATACTTTAGATTTTGATGCTTAGGTTTTTACTTTATGAATTGCGACACGCATTTTGTATTTGTTTTACCAAAGGTTGAAGATGATGTTTGATTTATTATGGGTGAAAGCGAAATGGGATGGATGGTTTTGGATTTTCTGGAATATTTCAATGTTTTTGGTATTTTGAAAATGTTTTGAGGCTATTTTTTGGTCTTTTTGAAAGTTTATGTGAATGTTTTGGTTTTCGATTATTTGAGGCTATTTAGGGTTTTTGATAAGTTTTCCAATGTTTTGAGTTTTTTAAACTTTAAATGTTTTTTTGTTTTCTAAGTTTTCAAATGTTTTTGAGATTTTTCTAATTTTTTAAATGTTTTTGGGATTTTTTTGAGTTTTCAAATGTTTTTGGGTTTTTTGAGTTTTCAAATGTTTTGGGGTTTTTTCGAGATTTGACCAAGAACCTAACCTTGAAGACTATCCTAGGGGCCTTGAGGGTTGATCAAAGATAAGCCTTGCCTACGCTATACACACAAATACCACGTAGTTCTATTGACTTGACTTATTGATTATGAGAAATAAAAGATTGATGGATTTCCCCTTTATTATGATGGACTCCTAAAGGACTGACCTAGGGTATCTCGAGGGCATATCAATTATGGCCTTTCCTACGTTCAAGCTCAGAGACTCATAGTTTTACATGGTTCTATTTTTGGATTTTTGATGTTTTGATATTCTTAGGGATTTTGATGGTGTTTTAGATGTTTTGGATTTTGACTTTACAATTTTTGAATGTTTTTGGGTTTTAGCTATATAGGATTTTGAATTTTTTTTATTTTGATGAAGTTTTATGAATGTTTTTGGGATTTTTGATGAGATTTCAAATAACCTTAAAAAATATACAAAAACCTAATCTGATCCAGAATGAATTTCCCCAGTGTGATTCAATAGACTACCTCGATATAGGCAGGACAAGCTGACCTTAGGAATATTCCAGGTAGTACTAAAGGGGAATACAATAATTTCTAGTATCAAGCTATGATGTTGATGGGCGATGGAATAAATAAGATGAATGATGTGATGGATGGAGGTGACACAAAGAATGGTAGGATAAAGAGCCAAATCTAGATGGAGGTTCTTTATTTACAGAAGGTTCTTTTTTGCTAGTTTTTCACCAAGGTACTTTCCCAAAGCACCATCGAAGTGGTTTTCACTAGAGGAAAAAAAAATTCTTTACTATTTTCAATCATTTTTCTTATGTTTTTGGATTTTTGATCATTTTTTGATTTTTTTTTGTATTTTCAAATTTTATACCCTTCAAGCCTAGGCATAATTATTTTTAAGATGTAGACTACTGGTTGGTTCTTGCAAGGGTTCACCTTTAGGCTTTGATAATTGGTATGCTCCTGATCCATAGCTTGTTGTGATGAAAAATGGACCTAACCATTTTGGTTCAAACTTTACTTTACTAACTTGATCTAGAAGATTTTTCTGATTCTATTTGAGAACAAGATTCCCTACCTGGAAAGACTCACTCTTGATCTTCTTGTTATAGCTTTTTTTTAGTCGATTTTGGTATACTTGCAAATGATTAGGGGCGTCAAGATGACACTCATCCAAGAATTCCAACTCATTTAGCCGAGATACTCTATAATCTCCATTAGTAATCAGATTTTGTAGTGACACTCATAGTGACGGAAGCTTGACCTAGATAGGTAGGATGGATTCTGATTTGTAGAACAAGGATAAAGGGGTTGCATATGCAGGTGTGCGGATACTGATTCAATAGGCCCATAGGGTGATATTTAACTGTAGATGCCAATCATGACCAACTTCATTGACCATTTTCTTTAGGATTTTTAGAATGGTTTTGTTTGTAGCCTCAACTTGATCATTTCCTTGGGGGTAATACAAGGTAGAGAATTGATGTTGGATGTTAAATTGTTGGCATAGCTCTTTCACAACCTGATTCTTGAATGGTTTTCTGTTATCAGAAACAAGGCCTTGCGGAACACCATAATGGCAGATAAGGTAATTTAGGATGAATTTTTCTATTTTCTCCCTCGTTATGTAGGTCATAGGAATAGCTTCCACCCACTTGGTAAAGTATTCAGTAGTTATTATGATGAACTTGTGGTCATAAGATGAGGTGGGAGTAATATTTCCTATGAGGTCAAGCCCCCACTACGAGAAAGGCCAAGGTGTGACCATTGGTTGTAACTCTTGAGCTAGAGGATGAATAAGATCTCGATGCTATTGACACTGGACAAAATTTTGCACATACTAATGGGCTTCCTTTTCCATGGTTGGCCAGTAATACCCCGTCCTCAATAGTTTCCTAGCTAAATTCATACCACTAGAATGGGAACCTCATATGCTATCATGTACTTTTGTTAAGGTGGTCAAGGCTTCCTCTTGGTTGAGACATCGTAAT
This sequence comes from Sequoiadendron giganteum, assembly GCA_007115665.2. NCBI lineage: Eukaryota > Viridiplantae > Streptophyta > Pinopsida > Cupressales > Cupressaceae > Sequoiadendron > Sequoiadendron giganteum. Next base: position 522,699,430 of record CM021108.1, on the reverse strand, counting down.
AATGTCCCCTCGACACTTTTGCAGTAAAGGGTATCACCTAAGATCATGAATTGGGATGCCTTATTAACAAAGGTATTTTTAAGATTGAAGGTGATATCAGATGGGAGAGTTCCTTTACTAAGGTAGCTGAATATATCATGATACCATGGGGATCCAGGACCAATGATTACACATGCAAATTCAGATTTAGGGATTTCAAAATTTGGTATGAGAAGTTGTTCTATCAAGAATTCACATTGAAGGATGTTGTGTGGAATGCCTAACAATGATCTAATTGTTACCATAGCATCTACTACCTGATTTTTCATACAAGGAATCTGCTCAAAAGTTATATCAATAAAAAATTCCTTAAGACATTCTACCATATTTTTGCAAGGAGTGAGTTTATCATCCTTAGTTTGGTAGTCATCATTGACTTGATTGACAACTAGCAGTGAGTCCCCATAGACTTTTAACTCTTGTATCTACCATTGAACTGTTATCCTTAGACCTGTTATTAGGGCTTCATACTCTACAATATTATTAGTACACAAAAAGGATAACCGGTATGACTTTGCAATGCAGTCACCTTAAGGGTGACAAAAAGAAAACTCGCCCCTAATCCATGTTGGGTAAATGATCCATCAAGGTACATTTTCCACTGATCTATTGTATTGGAAAGGAACACTAATTCATTAGGAAATTCAAATATCAAAGGATTCTCTACATAGATGGTTGATTCTACTAGTTGGTCCACGATCACTTGTCCTTTGATTTCCTTGCGCTCCATGTATTTTATGTCAAATTCAGTCAAGATCATTGCCCATTTGGCCATTCGTCTAGTGAGAGTTGCTTTGGATAACAACTATTTTAATCGGTCAATCTTTGCAATAAGCTTGATTTGATGCGACATGTAATGTCTGAATTTTTTTCAAGCAAAAAACACCACTAGGAATGCTTTCTTAAAGGATGATTAATTCATTTCATAGCCTACCGAGGTCCTTTTGATGTAATAGATGGCTCTTTCTTTTCCATTTTCATCATGTTGTGTTAGAAGAGAACCTAGTACTACTCATGTTGCTAAGATATAGAGGATCAATGTCTTGTTTGGTATCAACAACATGAGCATTAGAGGTGTTAATAGTAGTCCTTGATCTGCTAGAAGGATTTATCACACTTCCCATCCCACTTATAAGGTATTCCTTTATGGAGAAGATGCGAGAAAGGGTGGATCTTGTCTGATAATTGCACTATGAACCTTCTAATGGACTGCAATCTTCCTTGTAACCCTCTCATCTACTTTAATATTTGTGGTGGTTCAATTTCTAGGATGTATTTCACTTTTGTTGGATCTATCTCTATCCCTCTTTGTGACATGATGTAGCCAAGAGGCTTTCCTAATGTAACCCCAAAGACACTTTTTTGGGTTCAGTCATACCTTATACTCTTTGAGTCTGTCGAAGATGGGTCCTAATACCTCTATGTGCTCACTCATTTTCTTTGACTTGGCCAAAATATCATCCACATAGTCTTTGAATATTTTTTGGATCATATCATGAAAGATGAGGGTCATTTCTCTTTGATAGGTCACTCCTACATTTTTCAACCCAAATGGCATCATGTTCCAGCAATATGTTCCCCATGGACAAGTGAATGAAGTTTTTTGTTGATCTTCTTTGGTGATCATGATTTGATTATAGCTTGAAAAACCAACCATGAGTGGTAGCATTTAATGCCCAAATATTAAATCCACGATGATGTCAATGTTAGGAAGAGGAAAATCATCCTTCAGGCATGCTTTGTTTAAGGCTCTAAAATTCGTGCATATTTTGAAGCCCCCAATGGGTTTGGAGACTAGTACCAAGTTGGAAACCCACTCAAGATAGTCAATCAGTCGAGTAAATTTGATTTCAAGAGGCTTTTGTAACTCAAGTTTCACCAAGAGTGCTATCTAGGAGTGCATTTTTCTTAATTTTTGCTTCATTAGTTTGGCCTTAGGGTAGACAGCTAAGTGATGCACAACTACTTCTAGATTGATCCCTGGCATATCTATGTATGACCATGCAATTTTTTCTCTTCTCTCTTTCAGTAATGTTGTGAGGTTCTTATGTTCTTCATCCAAAAAGGATTTGGCATAGAATTTTATCCTAGGTGTCTCCTTTGTTCCTACATTCAAAGGGGTGGCCTTTTCTGCTAGCACTGCTGACTTTTCTAGATGCATTGCACTAAGGGGGAGATTGAATCCCTCATCCTTGGGTGCCTCAGAGAGGTTTTCACCCTTAGATGCATCCTTTATTTTTACTACTTTAGGATCAAAAAGTGCCATAGCGTGGTTTTCACTCAAAGATATGCATGTTATTTTTATGTCATCCATTTTGTGACTAAAGGATTCAATCGTCTCCCCATAGTATGCATGTGTGTCTAGCTCTATATCAAAACTAGCTTTGTGATCTCCCTGTGGTAAGTCACTATGGAGTCCCATGAATTCTAAGATTGCTTCATTATTTTTGAATAAATATAGAATTAGTGGTCCTCGTTGGTCCTAGTCAATGAGTTGGGGGTATACTAGGCTTATTTCTGTGGTTTTATTGTTTGGTGTGAAAGATGTTGTGGATATCATGAAGAGAGCGTTATTCTCAAATAGGTCAGCAATGTCGAGCGGGAAGTCATCTAGGGTAGTATCACGTGATGTTGGTAACCAAGAGGAAGCCTCAACCCATTTAGCAAAAGTACCTTTGCTAATAAGGGTAACCTTGGTGTTAGTACATCTTAGGCCAAGATTATTTGGACGTTTCTTAGGAATGATGGGTTCGATTAAACCATTGTCATTTTGACCCAATTTCTCATTCTTATTGTACCCCCATCCCTTCATTAGTTGTAATCCTTTATTGCCATCTTCCATGGGAAGAACGAGCATGGGTCGGTTATCTTGATAGAGTAGTTTAGAGACATCCTCCTCATTGACATATTATTTGTTCAAATCCCCCCACTTGGTGAAGGTACTAGCTATCATCTTTATTATTTTGACCATTTTGTTGATAGGTGCAAGTTTCCCATGAGATTTGTGAGAAAGAGGTAACTCTCCCAACATAAAAGTGTATTTCTATGGTTTATAATTTCCACAACCATTATCCAGAATCACTACTTTGATGTCGAGAATGTTCTACAAAATGGGTATTTTTATTTTTGAGGTAGATGCAAGGGATGATGGGTCAACAAATGAGGAGGAGGGTGTAGACCCTTCATCATTTTTAGGGATTTTGGGTATTTTGTAAAACTTTGCCTCAAGGTTCTTGCAGTAGTAAAAGGGCTCAAGATCTCCATAGATGGTAACTTCCTTTTGCTCAAAAGGAAACTTTACACATTGATTATAGGTTGAAGCTACAACTTTTAGGGCATGTGTCTAGGGTCGGCTAAGCAAGATTTTGTAGGGGAGATCAAGGTCTAACACTTGGCATGTGGTCTCAACAATGATGCATCCCAATTGGATGGGTAGCGTGATGATGCCTTGTGATACCTGCTCTTGATTGGCATATGCTATGATGGTTGTACTCTTTGATTTATCAATAGCATTGTCTGAATAACCCAAATTATTGACCAACTGAAGGGTGCAAATGTTTATACCAGAACCTCCATCTACTAAGACTCTTTTAACCTTGTTCTTATGAAAAATGACCTCAACGTGTAAAGCATGGTTATGAGATGGCTACAATGGTAGGTCTTGTTCTGAGAAGGTGAGAAGATGAGGGATAGTGATATGACCTACCATAGCTTGAAAATATTATGTATCCATATCCTCATGGATGAATGGTGAGGATGATGCTTTCTTTAAGATATCCCTATTTGTGGGGGATAGCCTCAATAGTTACAAGATTGAGATCTATGTGGGGGTCTTCTTAAACTGATCTAGGAGGTTGTATTTGCTAGGGTTTGATGTTGGAAAAGTAGGTTGTGCCCTAGGTTGAGATGAAGCTCCTTGGATGGTGACCTTGCCACATCGCATGGTGACTCCACACTTTTCACTAGGTCCCTTGATGGTCATAATGGTCATGACATCATCACAAGAGGCGACCACATTAGAATAGACATGTTGCATGTTATTGTAAGTCTTCCCTTTTCCATGGTTAGTCCCTTTGTTGTGATCGGGCATAGGTTTCTTCTATATTTTGAGGTCTTGGTTACCAACTGGTACTTCAACAAATATGTCTCCATTATTAATAAGGTCTTGGATAACGTTCTTTAGTTTCATGTAGTTTGATGTTTTGTGTCCTTTAATTTTGTGAAAGTCACAAAGATCCTTTTCGTCTTACCAGGGTGGTTTATTCTATGGTTCTTCATAGTTTTGGAAATTTGGAAGTGTTATCAAGTTTGACTCTACCAACTATGTGTATCTTCATTTTGGATAGTTGTTCCCATTGGGGGTTCGTCTTTTTTGCATTTCGGTGTTGTTGATCTGATTGTTTTGTGATGGTGTAGCTTGTTGTACGATTGGTTGAGCATTAGTCATTTGATTGTTGTTTGGCCTAGGAGTACTTAGGACCACCTTAGCATCAACCACGCCATCATTCATCATGTTCTTGAACTTAGCCTAGACCTGAGGCTTGTTGCTTGACCTGGTTGATGCGCGGTTATCTTTATATGCTTTGGTATTTCCTTGTGAGATTACAATGTTCTCAATGTTGAGGGCTCTAGGGACAAGTTCATCATAGGTTGTAATGCACTGCATTTCCAAGTGGAAGGATAGATCTAGATTGAAATTTTCTATGATAATCCCCACTTGTTGTTCATCGGGAATGGGCCACTTTCTCTTACTGGATCTTTGTTTCCATCATTGCAAGAAATTTCTGAAATATTCTTCTTTGTTTTGCTTGAGATTATATAAATCTTCTAAGCTCATGTCCATGTAAAGATTAAAGGAGAATTGGTCTATGAATTTAGAGGTGTTTTCTTGGAAGGTTTGGATACTTGGAGGCAACTGAGAAAACTAATCGATGGTTGGGCCCATCAAGATTCTTGGAAAGAGGTGCATCAAATAGGAATTGTTGTAGGCCACCTCCATACAAATGACATTAAATTCTTTGACATGATCCATAGGATTTCCTCTCCCTTTATATTTATCAAATTTAGGGACCCCAAATCCAAGAGGGAAAGGTACCATTACTATGTTTTGATCGAATGGATATGGACATAGGTTTTGTTGTGTATGGGACTTCTTTGTTTTTCCCATTTGGATGTCATGCATTTGTTGCATTAATGCCTTGAGTTGTACATCGTCTTGTGGGGTTGGTGGAGGAACATATTTTGTGTATTATAGAATCACAAATGGATTGTACGTGGGATTTTGATATGATGGGGTGTTGCATGGCAAGTATGGTGGTGGAGGTGTGTATGGTCCTACATGTTTGTATTGATGATTTTTTGTTCAGGGTTATGGTATAAACCCTATTGTTGTTTTTTTTGTGCGATCACTTGTTGTTGTTGGGAATACTGTTGGGCTTGTTGTTGTTGTTGGGAAACTAGGGTTGATTTTTGTGCTTGTTGTTGTTGTTGTGCTGCTAAGGATACTTGTTGTTGTGCTTCTAAGGTTGCTTGGTGTTGTTGTTGGGCCACAAGGGCTTGTTGTTGTTCTTTTTATTATTATTGTGTTGCTAAGGCTTGTTGTTGGGCCTACTTTTGTTGTTGCACCACTAGGGCTTGTTGGTGTGCTTGTTGTTGTTGTTCTGCTAAGGCTTTTTGTAGGGAATGTTGTTGTTGTTGCACCACTAGGTCTTGTTGTTGTGCTTGTTGCTTTTATGCTGCTAAGGCTGCTTGTTGGGTTTTATGTTGTTGCACGGCTTGTTGATTATCCTGTTGTGCTTGTTACAAGGCTAGAGCATGTGCTTATGATGTAGGATCAGTTAGTTGTTTTGACATCTATGTGAGTTTTGGGTGTTCATGGTTTGATTGTGTTGCATATTGTTGATGAGAGGTTTAGGGTTCCCTTGGTTTAACATTTCTTGTAGGATGGTGGATTGGGATGGAGGAATGTAAGATTGAGGTCCCATTTTATTTTGCATGACATGAGAGACGAATGGTAATTATGATGATGGTGCCATTTGGTATTGCAATGGTAATAGAAAATGAGGACCTTGAAGTTGATTGAAAGGGTTCCCTTGAGCGACGGGTAGGGGGTTCCCTTGTTGTATTTGAGGTGGGACCAAGGTATTACCTTGGTTGATGGGATTCGTAACCAAGGTGTTTTTTTGATTTGGGTTGATGATGGATGGGATGGATTAACCAATGGGGTGGTTGGATAAATATGTCCCTTGTTGCATCAAGGGTTGATTTTGCATAAGGGTGTTGACATACCCTTGTTGGTCTATTTGAGACACTTGGTCCACACTTCCTTGCATGATGTTGGGAACACTTGTGCTACTTGTGGGGATAGATGATGATGGTTTCCCTCAAAGTTATGAGGTCATCATGGATTCATGAAGTGTAAGTGGTTTATGTGGATGCAGGGGGTGCTCTAGAATGGTAGGATGGCCAAATGTAGGTGTCCAAGTGGTTTTTTGGGGATGATTGATGTTTAGAGTACCCACAAGTGTGTTGCTTTCCAAAAGAAGTGTGTGACCAAAGTCCTTAGCAAGACTAGTTGCAAGACTAGGGGTTTGTGTTTGACTTGGCCCTAGTGATGGAGTTGATTGAAGCATGGATGAAGTCAAGCCTTGTGTCAAGTTTTGTGTAGAAAAATATGAGGGAATTGAAGTGATTTTCTCTAAGGCTTTGTGTTCTTTTTAAGACTCGAGGATTTCTTCTTTAGTAAGCTCAAATGGATTTTTTGTAGCGTCTTCTACCTCATATGGTCCCTCTAGATTTTGGGGTGCTTGTGAGGGGGTAGAATGACTTCTTGGATCAAATTATCAAGGGTTGGTATCATTGGTGGTGGATGTGACTTTATTTTTCTCCATGATTCTCTTATGTTGTGGTCTTTTTGTAACTATAAATTGTGGGTCACCTATGGGAGAGTTATGTTGGGATTTGTAATTTTTAAACTCTCTAGTTGACTTAAATTTTGGTAAGAGGGACACTCTAAGTCATTTTGGAGCAATGGTGTGAGTGGGAGATGAAAAGATGAATGATATGGGGAGTGATCTTTGCAAAAAAATTGGAACCGCACTTTTGACTATAAGTTTGATGTTTGGATAAAAGATGTTAATGAACTTACGAATATTTAAGGTAGACTTGTGACCTTGAAGATAAACTAGTCCAAAAAATGATAACCAACTCGGCTAAGTGCATGTAAAAGGATCCATTTCACACACAACATAGCTAAGTTAAGGGATGGGCATAACGATGTCCAAGTCAAAAGTGTTGGTGTGTTCAAAAGTTTATAAAGTTTGCTGAAGTAAAGTGTGAAATATGATGAAGGATGGATGAAATATTTTGACCCAAAATGGTAACCTAGAATGAACCGTTTGTACCAAGGTAGTGAGAAAAATTCTTTACCCTATGAGTAACTTCAACCCAAAAGGTCAATGTTGAATTAAATGAGATGGGAAATCTAGAAATATAAATTTGGGTCACCCAGCAAAGGGCAAGCAAAAAAAAAAATCTTAACAAGATGTCTCAATTGTGGTAAACTTTTGAGGCCCATTTTCTGATAAACCCTAAACTATGATGTCTCTTTTTGAAAGGATGGAATGCGTATCTTAGTTTAGGGATTTTTATTTTTTGGGAGATCATGAGGGAAAAAACATGTGTGGAGTTTAATTGTGTGTTTATTTTTGGGATTTTCTTCTTTTCAAAAGAGGATAGCTATTGCCACACAAGAGGTAGTAATACGAGCCTTCCGATCGCAATATCGACTTTTTCCTCTTGTTTGTCTAATTTTTTTTTTGCATTTCTCCACTGGTTTTGTGTTTCTTTTTTCTCAAATATTAAGCTCCTTAAACTACTAATTATTTCTATTTGTTCTCCTTTAATTAACTCAAAGTTTGGTTGTATGATAGCTGATGTAAGGTTTGGTTGTTGAAGTTGAGCAATTGAACACCAAATAGTCATAAGATGAGAGATCAAGCACATATGTGGGGTTTAATTTGTGAGCTTATCTTGATTAATAATTTTTTTATTACCACAAAAACTTGTCTTGCTTTAGTTTCAAACTAAATGTCTATGTCAAAAACATCATTTATTTCACAAGGTCCATTATGTGAAAGTCATGAAGTTAGCACCATTGTTGCCTATGTTAACTTTGGGAATTATGGATTGAGATATAAACCAAAATATTTAGAAGTCTCTAAGGATAAAAATACTTAGGACAAGCATCAATATCAAGGCTTTTCAAAGGGTATCCATGCTTAAACCAAAGGGTTTAAAATATTGTGAAAGATCGTTGATGTTTGTTTGAAATTTTTCAGAGCCAAGCAAGTATCAAACTAACTCACAAGCATTTACAATCCTAGCTCAAGTGGCTGCATATTTATTAGTAGGCTTACCATCATCCCCTAAGAGATGATTAATCCGTGAAGATAGAATGGACAAATAGCACTAGTAGAATTTGGAAAATAAATGACTAGGTGACTAAAATTTTTAGTCACAACAACTAAAAATGACTAAATTCTACCAATTTGTTGCAACTCAGCTATAAATGAGTAAATAAATGACTAATTTGATCATTGATTAAAATTATTTAGTCACACAAATAAAAATGACTAAATAGTTAGTCATTTATTTAGTCACAATCCATTTGAATAAATCATTTAAGGAATCAAGAATCAATAGCCCACCAAAACACTCTCAAACTTTAATAAACATACTCTAAAAATTTCATCAAAATCTTATTTTCAAGCGTAGCCCATCAAAATGGAGTTTTCATTTTAATAAACATACTCTAAAACCTTCGTTGAAACCTTATTTTCAATCATGGCCTGCCAAAATGGAGAAGTGTTTCAATAAAGAATGACAAAGAATGGTAAGGAGATGTGCATGACAAGAGGCATAGGATTCATTGTCGGTTATCTCATTCCTGCTCTACTCAACAAGGGTTACATTGTTCATGATACTGTTTGTAATACAAGTATTTAATTCACATATATTTGCATAATCTCAAATTCCTTCAGATGATTTTGAAGTATCAATGTATCCTATATAGGGTTTAGAATGATTTCTTTTAATTTTACAAAAATAAATAAGTTATGTATTTACATGTGATTAGATAATGTGGAGATCTCCTAAATCTGCCCCAACACACTGTCCTCTTTGGCATTGTATTCATTACTCTAGTTGCTAGGGTTTTGCATGTGACATCTTTAATATCTTCATAATAGTGGCTTTTAAATAGATCTCAGTCTTTGCTTTAATCTTTATCATGGTAACCCTTGAGTTCCATAATCCACCTTCAATGTCTTTTAAGAATGTTGTATTAATCTAGACTACATAGTATGCATATAAAGAAAGTCCTTCATACCTACCATTTTTCCAAACCACCACTCACTTCCTTGCTTAAAATGTTGCCTCCATAATCACAATAGCATGTTTTTAAATCATGGTTGCCAGTGATTGACCATTAAGGTCACTACTTTCATCAAGATAAAATGAGATTTTTGTCTTCAAACTCAAGGCATTATGCAAGATAACATTGTGAATTATTTGTTGTGTATGATTTGATTTTCTTGCACATTTACTACTTTGCTAATTGCCTTTAAGACTGGATATTGCACCCTAAGCTACAATCTCAAACAGCTCACTCAGTGTCACTTGAAGATTCCTTTCATGAGCATCCTTCTATAAAATAAAACTATTCCCTATAGACTACCTACTTACTTACTATAGGGGACTCATTGTTTCATGGTATTGTGCATCTTAAGATCCTTCAACCTTATTGTCACTACTTCATAGTCCACAAGGTATTATTCACTATTCTCCCATCTTTGATGAGTCTCAAAAAATTGCTCAAACATGCAATCCACTACCTCCATTATACAATGGCTAAGAAGAAACATTTAACTTGTGATTACCACTATTACTTCATTTGGACAGTCATTCCCTGATTGTATTTTCCTTGTCTAACACTGTCAATAGCATTTGAAAAACCCTTAAGGTCAGCAAGGGGGTAAGGAAACTCACTGTTAAAATCTCCACTTTACTATGTAAGGTTTGAGATTTATTATCTTGTCACTACTCAACCTCTTTTTGATTGTCACACCTCAAGTGACTGTCATTATTATTACCATAGATTGCATTTACAAATGTCACTGAGCTACATAGTGTGCTTGTTATTGGCTACAATCTTTAGATTGCAATATTTTGTTATTGGCTACAATGTCTCAATATCTTTGGTATTGCAACCTCATTAATCCACTAGAGTTATGGTTTATGTTTCTATGGAGGCCTAGGGTTTGTACCCTAGTCATTCTCTTACCAATGCTTCTATTGGTATTAAAAAACAACCTTAAATCTTGGGTCAGAAAATTAGTTGTATTGGCAAGGTTGTGGTATGATCTTGGATTGCATCCTAGAGTGTCTGGTAAGCTTGTTCTTGATCATTAAGGTAGGTAAACCAAATAAGGGAAATGTATCCTATATAGCATGGGTCTTTCTTTAATACTTTCTATAATGGTTATTAGCAAATCACATTATTATAGTTTGTGGTAACCCAAGATTGCATTCAAGTATGTAACAAACTTGGTTTGTAGTTTAAGTTGTACACTTTTAAGTAACATTCATAAGGCTTAGAAAATATTGATCACTATCTAGAATAGCCCATTAAACATGGGTTGTGATTGAATACACTACATAATTGATATAACACAACCACTCTACATATCAACCAGAGTTATAGGCTCTTTATTGCAGCAAGAGGTAATTGCTCTTGGATCATGCTATCATTACATTGTAACCTGTTAAACTTGAGACAACCTGAATGCACCCAATGATGATTGACACCTAATTGTGATGATGGTGATTTGTACATGAATTGTACTCATACGATTGCATCAATTTCTATCACAACATAGCCACATTAAACTTGGGTCACACATGAATGCATCTTGTATTTTTTATAGTACAACTATGCTACATGACCAATAGAGTTATGGATCACATAATTAGAGTCACAAGAATTTTTTCCTCAGTTGTGCTCTTATGGTGATTACATTACCATTACAATATAACCCTTTGTACTTATATTTCTCAAATCCTTATATTTCTTATTTTCTCTTTGGATGGATGGCAATTCAATGGCAGGGATTTGTATGCAAGTCATGCTCATATAAGTGCCTTCATCACCATTACACAATAGTACATTGGAATTTCCTTTCTTGAACCTTCATTTTTAATTTTTAGGATTTCTTAGTTATTATTCCATTTCCACATGGCATATCGATAAAAGAAACCAAGAAAAAAATCATTTTGTTTTTAGTTAACTCCTGCTAAAATACTTTTGGAATAAATGTTTGACTGCATTACTTTGAGTGTAAATAATTTTGTTTTTTGTTTATAATACATTCATTGACAGATATAGTAGAAAGCTTCTTATGCTGAAACCCATCTTGTAAACTTTCTTTAAGCTACATTTAGGAGGCTTCATGGATTTTTTGTGATTTATATAACTTTTGTTTCGATAGAAATGACATCGGATTCTTTTTGAAATTGAAATGATTTATTAATTATGGTTTTATGATTATTAAATGTTTTATTTAGAAGGGGTTAATATGTGGAATTTTCATGGGCAAGAAGAATAGACTGTGATGCAACATTCAGGTTGGACAGTTCAGGAAAACTTGGATTGCTATCAGTGACATAGCTAGGTTGGAGAGTACTTTCAGCCGGTCTGAAACACTTCTGGGTGTTTTTTCTTGGAAGAAGAACTTGAGTATAGGAATTTTTGAATATCCGACAGAGGAAGTTCCAACATTCTAAAGATAAAACCATAAATCTGTTGGTACAATTTCATATCCAACTTGTGATCTTTAATATCCGATAGAGAAAGTTTGTATATTCTAAAGATAAAATCATAAATTTTCTAGTACAATTTGGGATCCAATTTGAGGTCGTGAAGCTCCAACAGAGAAAGTTCCTACATTCTAAAGATAAAATCATAAATCTACTTGGTCTAGTTTGAGGTCCAATTGTAAGGATTTGTCTTTTTAATTATAATTTTTGAAATTTGGCTTGATACAAATTGTTACTTTAGAATTGTGGTATTGCTTTTCTTCTAATGTTTTCAACCCTCATTTCAGGGAAGAGCTCTGAAGATGGTTCCTTCAGAGGGAGACTACACTTTTCCACTATAAGTTCTGTCAAGAAACACCAAAAGCTTAGGTATTGTCATACTCAAGTACAACAGAGTTTGAGGTGAATTACTTAGTATTTTATGTTGATATGGATATGTTGTAACCTGTAGTTAATTGTTGTATCATAAAAAATAGGCTAATTTTTTTTTCATATAGAATTGTTTCAAATTCTAAATTGCTATACCTTATTCTACGAGCAAATCATAGGGGGAGTCTTTACATAAGACACCATTATTTCAAATTCAATTTTTTTGGCTCTTTCACAATTGTTTGCTTCATTTATTTGATCTAAAACAACCTGTTTTATAGAAGATTCTCTCAAAATCATAGTAAAATCCTTTATTCCAAGATGATTTTTTAGAATCTTTCCCATCATAACAATGAACAAAAGCATCGATCATTAACCCGGACTTTGCAAGAGTTTCGTCAAATTCTACTTTTCCACTCTGAATTTTATTCCCAATTTCATCCATGAAGAACTTCCTCAGCCTGTAGATCTTGTTTTTATCCATAACTTTACCATGTTTCAAGGATAGCTTCAAGTTTTTATCCAAGCAACAATTGACAAAATTCTGGTAAGGCTGAATTTTGTCAATTGCTGCTTGGGTAAAAACTCGAAGCTATCCTCAACACCTGGTAAATTTATGGATAACAACAGGATCTACAGGCTAAGGAATTTCATCATGGATGAAATTGGGAATAAAATCTAGAATGGAAAAGAGAGTGGAGAAGTAGAATTTGATGAAACTCTCTCAAAGTCCAAGTTAATGATTAATGCTTTTGTTGATTGTTATGATGGGAAAGATTATGAACAGTCGTCTCAGAATAAAGGATTTTACTATGATTTTGAGAGCATCTTCTATACAACAGGTTGTCTTAGATCAAATAAATGAAGCAAACAATTGTGAAAGAGCCAACAATTTTGAATTTGAAATAATGGTGTCTTATTTATAGACTCCCCATATGGTTTGCTCCTAGAATAAGGTATAGATTTATAATTTAAAACAATGGTATATGAACAACTATGTATCCTATATTTTATGCTACAAAAATTAACTATAGGTTAGAACATATCCATATCTGCATAAAATAGCAAGTGCAATTGACCTCAAACTTTTCTATGGTAATTTCTTTGTAAGTAAGTTGGCACTCCTCCATGAACATTCTCTGTGCACATCAGTATGTTGGTTATTATCTTGATCTCCTTTGTGATAAAAAGAATAGTGAAGTTCATTGCATAACTCATGACCATTTTGTAGTGATATGATCCAATGCTCTTTTACTTCTTACTCATTGTGTTCTCAATCACCATGTGCAAATGACTTAGAGGATAGATCTTTGTCACCATTTGACAGCACCTTTCATTTTTTTTGGACTATTTGTTATGATTCAATCACTATTTGATAGTGTTCTTCCTTTTTCAGTCCTATAGGATAAAGGACAATTCATAGTTTGCAAATCTCTAACAATGATCACCAAGTGGATTTTTATCAAATATTGTAGTTGCAAGTTCCACTTTGAATCACCAAAGCCTTCACAAAAAAATTTGCACAACCACCACAACATTGCATGGTTGTTGTTGGGCCTTCATAGTGATGCAAATGGCTCATTAAGACCTTCGTGCTACCCTATCTCACTCTTCTCTCTTCCTTGTTCCATATTTTTTTGGGTTTCCTAGATCATTTTGTAAGTCGTAATCATACACTTTGTCCCACTCTTCTCTCTTCCTTGTTCCATCACCTATCAGGCTTGTCATCTCCTCATTCCTCCACTTTAATAGAGCTAAAGGAGTCTCACAAGGTAGATAACTCTGCAAAACAAAACAAAAATCGTATGGATCTTGTAATCTACGAAAAATAAGCTTTATGGTAAAAAAAATCCATCATAATGATCTATGTGTTTACCCTATTGGAAAAAAAAGATTCGGTCTCTTTTATAGTGAGATGTAGGATACACCCAAGAACTGATCGAAAAATATCAGGTTTTTAAACCTTTAGATCTTTGAGATCACTGCAGATTTGATTTGATTTTTGTACAATTGGATGGATCTAAAAAATTGTTGCTTGAAAATGATGTAAATGAAAATGTTAGTCGTTCAGAATAATCTAAGGGTATTATTTTTCACTTGCACAATTTTTTTTTGTGTACCTTAAGATAACCGTTAAAATTAACATTTTGTTAGTCATAATATTTCATTGTATATTTGTATTTTGTTAGATTGTATTGGATAGTTAATGGTTAAGTTTTTTTTTTAAAATAAAAATCAGCATAATATACTTTCCATGTACTTCTTTTCATCACTTGTAAATCTAATTTTTTGTTACTTTTTGTGATCATAAAAAATAGAGATGATTTTAGTCACATACCCTCTTGTGAAATATTTTCATGCATGTTTGAGATCTCTACAAGGTGATGAAAAAGGCCCTAGGGTTTGGTAGGGTTTTGAGTATCCTTATTGTTTTGATGATAATGTTATCACTAAGTTCTCTCCTTGCCCAAATATAGTCACCTGAGAAACTGCCATGATGCTCTTGACTATAAATTACTTTGTTCTCCCTACCTTCTCACTATAGGTCTGATTCTTCAACTCTACCATCTGCCCTTCCATCTTAGTGTCTTTTCATGCTCTTGCATCTATTCTCTTATGAATTTATTCTTATGACTCTGAAAGCTATTACTAGGTATATTATGACTATTAGGTCTTTGAGGGTATATGATTTTCTACTATGAACTCTTAGATTGTCATAATTTTAATGACAAGTCTCCAAGGATGTTTTCTCACTGACTTAACTCTCTATATATTCTCCATTATGCATTGAAAATTCATGGTTTCTAGTTAACTATTTATTGGTGTAACCATTTCCATGCTTCTTGGGACTGTCATCCCTATAGGATAGTTTCCTTATAGAACTGAATGTAATTTAAAAGGTGCCCATAAATATTGACAAGTTTCATAAGACTGTTGTTTCAAGGTAGTAGATGGTTATGACAAGTTTCATAAGATGGTTGTCACAAGTTTCATAATACTAACATATTGCAAGAGACAAGAAGACATGGTGCGGCGTAGCAGTAACATCCTGCATTACCGCGAAGCTCAAGCAATAAATATGTGGTATGGTGGTAAATCAAATACTTCTCTTGCATTGCTACAAGAGATAAGAAGACACAATGTGGTGTAGCAGTAACATCCCACATTACCGCGAAGGCCAAGCAATAATGGTGTGGTGTAGCGGTAACATACTGCATAACCACAAGGATCATGTCAAAACAGTATGATATCATGATTAAACTATAAAATGAAATATCACATTTCTTTGAGGTAGGTTTTTGAGACAGTTCACTTGCCTTGTGTATATTTCTTCCACATTTTCATGTATGTCTAGAAGGGAACTTGTAACTACAACATATGACAAAATAATCCTTGTTGTTATGCTTTGATGGATGTCCCTTGATTATTACTAGATAGCTTATGTAGTGCACATTATTATAGTGTAGGCCTATTTTTCAAATTGTTTCATTTAGCATCACCAATATTCTCCACAAGAACATTGTCCTTGTTTAAAATGATGGAAATGGTTCACATCTCTCAAAAAAATTTATCTTGCAACAATCTTGGAGATGAATTTAGATGTAGTGTGAAAATTAGAACATACTCGAAGGTTCTTAAGAACTCTAATAGTTATACCATGGGCCATGTTTAACAAACCAAATGCAATTGCTAACTTTTCACTATGGTGGAAAATAAATGATTCTTTTTTCTTCTATTCCATAACATTAAGTAAAAGTCTTGAATTTAGAAATACCCTGCTGCCTTCATTTTCCAAGCCAATTTCTCCATTTTTGCATAGATCTCCCATGTTTGTGGATTTGATTTGTCTCCTACACAAAAAAGCAGGCACCATTTTATGCTCTTCAATCAAACAACATGCAGGTGTTCCAGAGTGCTTCATTAATTCAAATATTTTGAGAGCTTCCTTGCAAAATCAATTTTGTGCACATTCTGCAATCATATCATTTCATTCCATGAGATGACATCTCTTTGAGGCATTCTTTCAAACAATTAATTTTGTACTACATTTTGGTGTCAAATCTTTGGTAATTATGGTTAATTTCATTACATTCAAATTTTGAATTCTAGGAAATTATATACAATAAATAGATTGATGGACATTTGGATAGTGAAATTAGCTCTCTTAGAAATTAACTAAAATATCTAGAAGGATTATTTTAATTAAAGAGGATTTTGTAGGTATTTTTGTAATAATGATTAACAACGATTTTACAGTGCAGCTAGCTTGCTATTTTCATTCAAGATACAAGTCATCAAAGTCAAGCACATACCAAGAAGATGGTACTCTACTTCAAACCCTCAACCTCACTTAGTTTATTTTTCTTACATGGAGATATTAAGGAAGTTGCTAAAAAATTAATATATATCATTTTTTGTTTATGAAGGAGAATCTTGTGAGATTCAATATGGTAGTGGATCAATATCCAATTTCTTAAGTAAAGATGATGTCATAGTTGGGAAACTTGTTGTGAAACATCAAGTTAGTAATTTTTAGATGTTAAGGCTTCCTAGTTGGATATCAAAGATCTTTTCTCATCAACTTAATTTGGAATTTATGTATAAATGGATTCTTCCATGGTGCAAGTCTTTACTTAGAAAACACATGAACAAGGGTTGAAATTTTTTTTGTCGAATTAAGTCTGATGGAATTCTCGGGCTTGGTTTCTAGGAAATTTTTGTTGATTATGTTGTTCCAGTCTAGTTAGTGTTGATAGCCTTCATTCTATAATGTCAACTTCATTATATAATCTGAGCATATCATCTTTCTTAAACTTTGAACAAGGTTCTGAAATCAAGAGTTCAATATGCATATTTTAGGCCTATGTTGAACACTCTATTTAAGGCATTTGTTAACAAGGCTACACTTTTTTAATTGATTTATCTTTCTTTTGTGTTTGGAATTTTGTAAAATTACAATATACAATGGACTTTTATTCTTTCTAAATTGAGCTGAGTAGTAATTTTGATGGTTGTATTGAGGCACAACTTCATTCATGGCAGAAAAGGCAACACCCTATTTCTCATATTAGATGGAACGTTGCATATAAAGGAGGAAAGATTCTAGATGGGTTATTGTTGACTGCATTGAAGGAGAGAGCTTCATATATGGGACATGGTCAAAACTCCCCTTCTTGGATTCTACATGTTACAACTTTCTCTAGGAAGATTGTCCACATTGTAGAAGTTTTAAGAGATGAAAGGGACATGTGCTCACATTGAAGGGCTTCAAGCATGTGTTTCCATCATTGCAGAAGTTTCTCTCTTGCAGTCATTTTTGTGCAATATTGTAACTCAATTTTTTAGTCTCGTGACTAAAAATTACAATTATAATACTCTATTTCTAAGTTGTAATTAGAACACCTTTTTTTATTAATAAAGTTCACTAATTTTTCCTTCTCATATTATGTGCAATTGATGATTGATGTGTATTTTTGTGTTTTATGCTTAAATCCTCAAATATCAGTCAATTAAAATGACTAAATATACTACTAATTGACATCAATTAATAATTAAATTGACTAAATATACTACCAATTGAGATAAATCAGTGAACAGTGAATAAAAATGACTAAATATATCAGTGAATTAAAAAATGAATAAATAAGTGACCAAATTACATTAATCAATGACTAAATCAACAACTAAATAAGTGACGAGTTAAATATATCAATGAATAAAAAATGACTAAATAAGTGACCAGATTACAACAATCAATGACTAAATATATCAATGGAAAAAAATGACTAGATAAGTGACCAGATTACAACAGTGAATGACTAAATATATAACCAAATCGATCAATCAAAACAACCAATAAATGACTAAAAATGGTTTAGTCATCAATCTGGTCACATTATATATGACTAGAAATAAACTACTAATGGTCACGTTACCAAGCTTAGTCATTTATAAGCAATTTTTAGTAGTTTTTTAGTAGTTTATTGTTGTTTTTGTACTAGTGTAGGCTATGTCAAGGAAATGTAACGTCTTGACACTCCAAGAAAAAGAGTCCCTTCCCTATTTGTTGTATTGCCTCAACCAAAAATTGGACATGGTAAGTAACTTCTTGGAACAGTGCTATTCCAATGCACTACTTCAAAATACGTTTTAGAGATGAAATTCGTGAGCCACTACTAACAAGGTTCTTAATCAAGAATTTCAGGATAAACTGGTGAGTATTTTGAAGTAGTGGATTGGAATAGCATTGTTCCAACCCTTAGAAATATCTAAGGGTTTTGACATATCACAAGGATACTAAGGGAGAAATTCATTGGTATAAGACAACAACACCAACTAGTTAATGACTTTCATCACACAAATTAATATATATAGTGGATCGAAATGAAAGCATCGCTTGGGTTATTCCCTCTCACAAGTTGGGAGGCAGGCCCACTATAGGTAACATAGGTTTTGAAGCTTAAAATGTTTTCGTCACCCAAGATCGCCAAAAGGAATAAGGGGAGAGGATAGGTAGTTCCATGAAGAAAATTATACTTGTGTGTTTCTCTTCACCCAAGATCACATGAAGCACAAGGGGAGAGGACACACACAACAAGTACACACAAGCAAATCTAAAACATTCATTTTAACCTTGAAAAGCATAATGAGTTCAGTTTAAGCACCAAATTGAAGTGTTGGGATTTTTTTGTTCAATTTTAAACCTGATATTGCAAAATGAGGATATATGGGTTCAATTTTAACCAACTTTAAACGTTAATTCTAAACCCAAAAGGAAATTTAGTTGGTCCTAAAGTGTGAAGTAAAGCATCATAAATGGGTTATAATTGTCTTATGAGTGTCAAAACACTTGCTACAATATATAATCAAATGATGATATGCTCCTTTACTTCAAATTTTATTGCCCAAACCTGCAAAACCAGTTAGCCTTAAAAAAACCAGAAGTCAGTGACATGCTAGAAATCAGATGAAATCAAAAAATTAAAGCACATGTCAAATTTTATTTTTTGTTTTATTTACCAGTAAATAGCGACGTTGAAATTAATTATCGCTGAATTTTATCAGATGTGTTGCCATATTGCAACTGCATTGCTATATTAAAAAATTAGACGTGTCACTCTATAGTAAACAGTGACATCAATAGCGTCGCCAAATCAAATGCATCACTATGACAAAATTCATGGTGCAAGTAAAAATAAGTTTAGTGTCACTATTTTAAATGTCTGGCAATGAAATTAAATTAGGCATCACTAAATTAATTATGCATCACTAAAATAAAACCCAAGTGTGTCGATGTATAGTGACACATCCTAGATGTGTCACTGAAGTTGATGAAGTGCGTCATTGAACCTGTAGACACAAGAAAACGGGAATCTAAAGAGAAATTCATCAAATTCGATTAGCAAAGACCTCCTTCTACCACCAAAATGTGACCAATGACATAGTATAGGTTAACTACACTTGGTCCATACAGATTCAAGGCATATTTAATCCACTAAGCATAAATCCCAATAAGATATTCAATATCAATAAATATGAAGAAGCCATTAATCTAACATGCTAAAACATGAAAGCTTGAAAAAATTTTATTCTAAGCCACTGAATCTTATCCTATTATGGGAGTGGTGTCATATTGATGTGGAATGGAAGCCCTTTTTGAATCCCTTGGATAATATGAGCCTTTTCAATTGGTTTTATTGATTAAAATCGAAGGAAACTAGTGAAAAAGATGAATGAAAACATGATAAAAGATAGATTAAAATGATGAAAGCTAAGATGTTTGATGTAAGTGTATGAAAACCTATTCTAAATTTGTACAAGATTGAAAGATGCGAGCCCTAGATTCCAAAATATACTAAATACATGCAAACTAGGTTACCATGAAAGCCATTAATGGATGCTAAGCTAACAATGCATGAAAATTGATCTAAAATGATATTAAACATGAAACATGGATGCAAATGAGTGTGATTTTCAATAGCATAAGTTTTCTCTAAAAAGGTGGAACCCTATTCAATAGATGCAAAGTCTATTTATAGAACGAGCAAAAGGAAACTGATGGTCAAGAATGAAAGAATCAATCAATGGTTAGGATGGAAAGAAGATGGAGGCATAGATCATGGATTCCCATCAAGGGTTGAAAATGAAAGTCGGTATTTAATCAAGGGCTCACAATCATGCAAAGAAGCACACTTTCGAAGCTTGGTCAAGAATTTTGTTGAGATTTTGTTATAGAGAAGAATATTCCCTTTTTTGAATGTGTGAAAAGGGAGAATATTCTCATGCAAGTGGACGAGGAAAATTAGCATTTAGCAAATTAAAACAAAGTTTTAATGTCTAAAGGGGAGGGATATTCCATAGGAATATTCCATTTTGGAGGAATTTAGCTTTTAGCATTAAATAATTAATTTATTTAATGAAAGGGATGGGATTAAGATATTTAGTTAAATATCTAGGATAGCTAAGATGTATTTAATTAAATAAGAAGATACAAGAAGGCTAATTAAATTAAGTTGCATTATTCGATTAGATAGGATGAAAGGTGAATATGAAAGAGAGTGAATTGACCTAATTAGGTTAATTAGGTTAATAGATGAACATGAAGTCTTTGATTAATTAACTAGGTTAAGGAATTTAACTTTTAGCATTAAATAATTAATTTATTTAATGAAAGGGATGGGATTAAGATATTTAGTTAAATAAATAGGATAACTAGGATTTATTTAATTAAATAAGAAGATACAAGATGCTGGCTAATTAAATAAGTTGCATTAAATTCGATTAGATAGGATGAAAGGTGAATATGAAAGAGAGTGAATTAATCTAATTAGGTTAATTAGATTAATAGATGAACATGAAGCCTTTGATTAATTGACTAGGTTAATTTAATCACATAAGCAAAAAGAGGATGGATTTTAAGATGAAATGATGTTAGTATATCAGATGCCAGTGTGTAATATCATTCGAGACATTTTTAAGTGTCTATAGAGCATAAACAGAGCTCTGTAAAAATCCTCCTACCCCTAAAAATTATATCTCCCTATCTTTTCTAAAAATGTATATCTATCTTTTATAAAAAAATCTCCCTCTTTGTTGCAAACCCTTTTAAATAGCCAGAAGAAAGAGCCACCGCTGCAACCAATAGAGATCAACAACTTCTAGGTGTACATCTGATAGAATAAAATCTGATCTAGATTCTGATTAGATCACAACAATATTCGCTCATAAAGTTTGAGTTGCCTTATCTATGGCTTCAGATTTTGTAGAAGTTATACAAAGCTATTCTTTCAAAAGACAACTAGATCCTAGCATAGCCTCTTAAAACATGATGTGATCAGCTATGAGGAATGATGATGCCACCCAAAAAGTCCAATCCCAAAATTAAGAACTTTATCGCGATGTTCAACAAAATCCGCCAAAAAGAGATACATCCGCAAAAAACATGACCCACCTAACAAAATGGCTAGCGTGGCAAGCTGGTGGGAAATTTCTAAATTTGTGAGAATAGCTTTGAGAAAATCCTTACCAGGAAGACACGTGTCTCGGTTTGATCCTGAAAGGAAGCCAAAATAAACAAAATTCGTACAGCCACCACGTGGTGTATTACAATTTTTTATGAAAGAATAACCTTTAGCCTTCGGGGTGCAATGCCATCATAATGCAAACAAGAAGTAAGGGCCAATAAAATACCTGCAAGGGTCAAAAATATTGAAGGAAAAACATTTCTTCATAGTTTATGGTGACTCATAGGGGGCCTTCACTTGCGGAGATATGAACCTAGATATAAAATAATCCTTAGAGTTTGAGGAAATCAGCATGTTGGGATTCGCAGTCTTCAATGGAGTGTAGGACGAGGGTGTGCAATGTCTCGTAGGCCTGATCAAGATGAAGAACCTCTTTGAAAGAAATTCCTCCCCATCTTGATGAAACAACTCCAATGTGATAATAAAGTCAGGAAAGGGGAAGAAGTGCCATCTTGACCTCCTCGACTATGGGTGATGAGCTCAAACTTTGGATCATTATGGAATCCTGTATTTTAAGCCTGATTGCCTCTATGATCTTCTCCACTATCAATATTCCTATGTCTAGAGAGAATAAGGCAGGTAATCTAGAGTGGACTAGAAATTTGAGTTCTTCTTTTATCTCACCAACCTTCTTACTCAACATCAACTGACAAACTCTACTTTTCAACGTGACATGGTTGCAGATGATAAATTCATTTTCCTTTCTTGCAACCACTCTTCGATCAGGAATACCAACATCTTTTAAAGCTTCCTTAGTCTCCTTACATAGTCTTGCGATCAAGACTCCTGATTCTTCAGCTCATGGAGTGATTGTGTGCAAAATTTGGTCGACCATCGGACCAACCTTTGCGTTTAAGTCTTGTGTATCTATTAGAAAATGAAAAATTGGCTTTAGAGCTTCCACTACAACTATGATCCTCTCCCAATGAGTAGATAATAAGTTTTTAAGCACCAGGAGGAGCTTGGATCCCTTCACTATGATCAATTCTTGCTGGAATTGGGATTCCCTAGCTCTCATGTTTTCCTCCAATTGATTCTTCTCTTTGAGAGCATTTGAAATTTTAGCGCATAGGTTCTCTATTTCCTCATTGCAAGTCTATAGAATAGAATTTACATCTTGCTATACCATTTTTCCTTTTCTATTTCTACTTGGTCCTTCTGAAGATCATCAAAGGCTTGAGATCAGGCGCTAGCCAATTCCTCTTGCACATCTACCTTTTTCTTATTCATCTCCTACAACTCCTTTTGTAACTCATCATATATACTATTTCTTTTGGTTGATGTGTCTTCAAGCTCTTTTTACCTTTGTCGATGCTTCGTAGTTGTTTCATGCTCAATTGCGATCTCACATTTGAATCTTTCCACCTCGGTATGAAGCTAATCCTTCTCACTCTTGGCTTCTTTGAGCAACTTATTTGCTTCACCTTGTTGACCCTATAATTGCCTCAAGAAGGCCATCTCCAAATATTTTCCTTTGATCTCCACTTGCAATTTGTCTACTGTGGCTTTTACATTTACCAACTCTACCTCACACTTTTTCAATTTCTTGTCTAGCTTCTCATAGTCAGTATAGACCACTTTCTAGGTTGCTTTGGCTAGGCCCACTTTGTCACACAAAAGAGTTTCACTCAAATTGAGACTCACATCTTGGATGTCATAATATTTGAACTGCATTTCTCCTTCCAACTTCGATTTCCATGGCCTCATAGCTGAGATTAACAGAGCATTTTTCTCTTCATTCAAACAAGTTTCCAACTTTTGGGTAGTTGGATTTTTCATAGCTTTTACCCACAAATTATGCTTCCTCACTTGTTGGGATTGTCTAGTTACCTCAATATGATTATGGAGACTCTATGGAGACTCAATACTCTATGCAGCAAGAGAAACACCAGAAGGGAGACCATACAGGGTGACAAAAGGGGTACTCTCAGTCGAATGAGTTTGTAGAAAGGTAAAAGGAAGTGTTATCATTGAAAAGGGTGGGATACCATGTATGACCTGAGAAGGAGGGGCACCTATCGAAGTGAAAGGGGAATTGGATAGAAAAAGAGGCATATTCTTGGAAGTAGGAAGGGGCAATGAAACTTGCAGCATGGGTGTCTCAGTGTTTTCTATCGGTGCCTTCGATAAGGAAATCAAAGAGTCAATTACGGTCGAGGCAAAATATGCACATTTGATGTGCAAGGTTTCTTCATGGGGATCATTATCAAACACGGTTAGGGTTGTATTCAGGATGAGGATGTTAGAGTTTGTGGCTAGAGGATTTCATTTTATAGATGAGGGGGAAATAATAAGCAAAGATTTAGAAGAAGAAAGGACAGAGAGTGCAAAAATTATGTGGGTTGTTGGGGTTGAAAATCCTGGTGGAATGGAGTCCACCTCTTCTTCTCCTTTATTCAATGATCTCATTCTGCCTATATCTTGTTCTCTTTGCATGGGTTGTACTAGTTGCTTCTGTTTCTTCAACAATCGATTCCGATGAGCCTTGGGCCTTTGGAGATGTGTAAGATCCCTTTGAATATTTTCAGGTCCTCTTACCCTTTGGTAGGCTGTTGGTAGAGGAAGAGACCTACAATTCTCTATGCTTTGATCCTTTTTCCTTCCTTTTCCCTACATCAGGCACCTGAGATGGGGGGGGGGGGGGCAGAAACTAGTGTGTGCTCTTGTTCAAGAACTTGATCTGACTCTGGATTGCTACTTTTGGATCCAGCCCCAACATCATAGATTTCATAAAAATTCTCATCACCCTAGTTTAACATCTTCATATAGGGCATTTAGGTATTTGGTCTCTTGTCGATACCTCCAGAAATCAACCTTCTTGATTTTCAACCATCCCAAATTCTTTAGCTATGTTTTGAGGATCTGACCCATCTAGGCACTTTGTTGGAACTTCGCCACCCTTGGATAGAAGTCAAGCCATGGGGGTCATATAAATGGTATAAAGGCTAGGTCAATGTTGACCTCTTCTCTCTCCTTAATCAGGTTCTTCCTCAATTCTCAATATTATCGCTCGTCATGCTTGACAGTTGGAAGATGACCAACATGATTGTATTACCATCTATCACAAATGAGGACTAGGCTGAGGTAGGACAATTTATTTGTTAGCACGTCTTGTTCTTCCCTCTTTATGAGTGTTACTTGAATTTTGGCGATGGTAAGGGGAAGTGTGTAGAGAACTTTATTATGCCTCCTGGTGCCATAGGCATTTTCAATAATGGTTTCCTAATGACATACATCCAAGGTGAGAGTCTTATCTATTAGAAATTTTAGAAGCCTAAAGGGCTCCTCATTAAAACCATGACATATGATGAAAGAAAAATATGCTCCCATAAAATAATGCACCGACATCTAGTGGTTTTTAATCCAATCCAAACCTTCAGGGGAAAACCTATCTAGAGGATGCAGAGAAAAATCCAAGAGTACCAGTTGCAGAAAATAATTAAAAAATGAATAATAATCCCATGTGCTGGAAAGCACATTGGTCTAGGCTGAAACTAGATTGTATAACCCCGCCGCATCAAGCTTACTAATGGAAACCGACCACTAAAGAACTCAAGGTTCTGATGTAAAATCAAGTGTACCAAAAAAGAGGAATACTTGTACTCAAAAGTGTTGTTATAATCTATTAATTTTTTTAGCATTCCCTAGGTGATTTCCTCAAAAAAATCAAACCATTTCTAGCTCTTTTCTTTCTTGAGCATGAAGGCCAAGCCCATTTGGAACTCATGGAACCTAACACCACTTTCATGTCTATATATAAAATCTAGCATTGAAAAAATGGCATGGAAATCTGAATGAAACTTTTTGTGTGATAGAGGGAAAAGGATTTTATCGTTCTCTAGTTCCTTGTCCATCTCATCTTTATAGAATTTTAACTGCATGTCCCTGGTTTACCAAAAATATTCCATCCTCCTATGAATGAATCCCTTGGCTTCCAAATTTGAGGGGATGCATAGTATGTCTTGGATGGTTATTGCATTGATCGTAACCTTCAACATGTTGCCATTGATAACCTTAGTTTCTTCATCCATATTTTCTACGCATGCATCAACTAGCTCTAGGAATGGGTGCGTTGAGGGTAGTATGAATTGTGGTAGACCAAAATGCTAGAGTCATCTTGCAAAGCCATTAGTCGACCTTTTGGTGAGAATTCTTTGTAATGCTCCCTCTTTAGGGCCCTTAGCATTTATATGCAACTTTGGGTCATAGATATTGCTTGCAAATTTCTTAACCACCTCATCTTTGACGGGGTTTCCTGGCTCTATGGTTTTGGTATGTGAAAAAATTTGTTCCTCCAACGTCGAAGCTGAAATTTATCCAAATACGTTGGTATAGCCTGACCTTGCTAATGGGACTTTGGCATGCTGACCAGAAGATGGTGCTTCCACATTTTTGTGTTCTTGGAAGGATTTTGCAAAAACTACCTTCGGAGAAGCCGGTGTTTGAGGGTTTCCAAATTTAGTGAAAAAAATATATTTTTGGAATTTTTAATTTTCATGCGTACATGTAGTAAAAGTGTTTTCATTACTGATAGTTTTCTAAGTGCCGCCAGCGAGGTGTACAGTGCGATTTATACTTCTTGGGAATTCCATCTTCATAGCAAGAATGAATTTAGTACATTCCTTACATCACCCCTTGGATAGATAAGCTCAACCGATGGGAAGTGTGCTTAGAAAAGACATTTCTATTTAATTAAGTAGGGGTTAGCTTGAAAAAACATCCTTTCACCCAAGCGAGCAGGTTGGAATTGAAGATGATAATAAACACATGCTGGCGGATTGCATACATGAGCATTAACTCCCAATGCTCAAATTAATTTCTCAAAGCTTGGTTAAAAATCCTTTGTACGATTTACCCCATGCTTCTTACCGCCTTAAAAAAATTTCCATTGTCGCTTGACAAGAAATAAATTTTTCATTCACTAGCCTCTTTGGCGCACATTTTTCTATAAATAGCAATGTCCACTTTGTGAAAATACTCACTGAGTTGATATTGATTTGGTGAGTTCTTTCCACTGCTTTCTTCCCTTCGTGATTCTATAAATTTCCTTGCCATCATTATGACCGGTCTATGTACCCTAATTCGGCTCTTGGGTCAGAAGGAACATATATCCTTTGTAGGAGAGGTTAGCAATGAGAGGATCAAGCATTTTCTACAAATGAAGGACCACCTTGTGATCGTGGAATTTAAGTGGGTGCTCGAGAAAGACTATGCGAAAGATGAGAACCAACCGCACTATAATACAAATGTTGTCTCCCAGTTTGTAGATTTGTTGTTGGACTTGGACATTGCCATGACATGTTTGACTCAATGTACCTAGACGGGCTGGGAAAAGTTGTTCAAGTGGCCATTCCTAGTGTTGGCATCCCATCTTCCATGAAAATTTAGAAGAACGTTGATAATACAGAGGCAGTACCTTGGTTGCCTTCCCATATGGACTTCTTAACCATGGACTTGAAGTTCCATTGACTATGGACCCGATATGTGGCCTCCTTTCACATGAGGATATACAATGTGGAGCGCATCCCCAGAGTCAAGTGGAAGACCTACTTTGAGCTCCTTGTCTACAACCCCAATGCTGAGGATTAAGGTTTGTGTTGTGCCATGTTCCCCATGTGTTGATAACCCTACTAGTGAACCCCAGAAAATACAACTTTTTGATTACTACAACTGATGGAGGTTGAATTGCTTTTTGCCATTTTCATGTCGCCTCCTCTTTTTTCTTTTGAAGACATATCTTTTTGGATTTTGAATGAGAAGGTTTTCAAGCTTCTCTCAGAACCCCAAGCTTGAAAGCTCATACTATATTGTAAATATTTTTTGATGAATATAAAATACAACACTTTCTTTTTATTTCTATGTTCACACTCATGGTTTTATTCATAAAAAAAATGTGTATTTTACAAAAAAATACATATGGTACACAACTGTAAATTTTTATGAACTTGTGCATACGTAATTAAATATTTTCAGATGAATACTATTTACTGGTATCTCCAAAACATTATCATTCATATCGTCTAGCTTGTACACATTTCTCTCTTTGCATTTATGAATGTGGAAGGGACCCTTTCACAATGAATCAAATTTTGCATGTTGCCTTGGTTTTGCAGATTGTTCATCATATTTTAAAACAAGATTCCCCTCCCTAAAATCTAGGTTGGAGACCTTTTTATTGAACCAACGCTTAACCACCTATTGGTGCTCAATCATGGTGTCGAATGGCTTTTCCCTTTTTTCTTCGAGGCTTAAGAGCTCTACCAATCTCACCTCAGTTGCGCTATCCTCCTCAACTTCCAAATATTTTAACAATTGTAACACCAAGATTTTCCATGGAAATAGGTAGGACTACCTCTTTTTCATATACCAACTCATAAGGGGAGGTTTTTAGGATCTTATTAGGCATAATTCAGTCTACCTATAAGGCTACACACATATGCTTTTGTCATTCTTTTGGTGTTTTGACCTGATATGCTTGATCAACCTGATTAGATTTTTGTTGGTCAACTTCGCTAACCCATTTACTTGTGAGTAGTAATTGGATGAAGTCTTGAGGTAGACCCTATGATTAAGAGAGAATTCCAGCATCCTAGAGCCTACGAAGGTTCGTGTGTTGTCTGAAATGATGGTTTTGGGCGAGCCAAACCTTGCTACCAATTCCTTGAGAAAATTGACAATCTATGCTTTTGTACCATTCTTTAGGGAAATGGCCTCCATCCATCTTGTGAAATAGTTGGTTTTTGTGAGTATCCACTTGTGCCCAATGTTGGAGATGGGATTGATCATCCTGATAAAATCCAAACCCCATTGTGTAAACTGCTCCTCGGTAACGATTGGGCTCAATGGCATGGAGAAGTTCTTCCGCTTGCCAACAAAATATTGGCACTGAGTATATTTTCACACTAGATGATGGGCATCAGAGAAAATTGTAGGCTAGTAATAGCCTACCTGCATTATTTTCAAAGTGATCATATTAGTGGAAAAGTGTCCACCTTTAGGGCTACTATGGAATTTGTTTAGAATCCTTTCAACTTGTGGCTTGTCTACACAGTGAAGGAGGACTCCATTGTAGTTTGTTTTAAAAACAATCTCCTCTATCAGTACATATCTGACACCTTGTAGTTGGTAGTAGCATCATTTGTGAGGAAAGATATCGGTTGGGCATTGCCTAGTCTACATAAATCACATCCGATCAACCACCCATGACTCATCGGACTCAAACTGGTTTGCATAGACCTAATTAGTCTCTTTTTCTACTTGAGGGAATAATTCTTGTGTGAGGTATTCACAAAGACCTCTCCCTTAGACTAGCTTGGTCGATTGGATATCCACATTGTATTCAAAGATCTTGGTGATCCAGTTGGCCCTTTTCTTGGTTATCTCTCCCTCGATGATGTATTCTCTAATGTTGAGATGAGAGACGAGGATGGTAATTATGTTGGCCGATACCAAATGTCAGAATTTCTTTAGGATTTTGATGATAGCAAAGGCCTTCTTTTCAAAAAAATTGTACCTGATCTCATATCCCTTGAGAGTTCTAGAGTGAAACATGATGGGATGTTCTTTGATTCCTTCTTCGTCCTTTTGAGTAAGCACTAAAGCTATATTGTGTTGGCTGCTATAAACATAAAGCAGGAAATCTTTGGAGAAGTCTGAGTTAGCTAACATCAGAGCTGTAGAGATGGCTTCCCTAACCTACTTGAAAGCAAGATTACCTTTAGGAGTCCATTTGAACATTAATCCCTTCTTCGACATTAGTGTGATGGGTCTCGTGATGCCCATGAAATCTGAAATAAATTGGCTGATGAAGTTATTTTTTTTAGAAAAGAATGTAACCCCGTCTAGTTGACAAGTAGTGGTAGTTCCATTATAGCCTTTTCCCTTTTGGGGTCTATGGCTATTCCTTCTTTTGATACCACAAATCCAAGAAACTCTCCTTGTAGTACATAAAAAATGCATTTTTTGGGATTCATGGAAATCCTGAACTGTTGACACTTCTCTAGAAGACCATTTCCAGATGATCAAAATGGCCATCTTTTGATTTGGGTAAAATGGTTAGGTCATTTAGATATATTAGAATTATCTCATTGATCAATCCTTTGAAGGCGATATCCATCACTTGTTGAAAAGTGGCACCCACATTCGAGAGTCTGAAGGGCATCTTTGCATATGTGAACGTCCCCCACTTAGTGGTGACCATTGTCTTATGCTAGTTCCCTTCCTTTACATAAACTTGGTTATACTATGAAAAACCATCAAGTAGTGAGAACATCTCTGATCCGACCATAGTCTATAGAATTTTCTCCATTGAGGGCAAAGGGTAGTGATCTTTTAATGAGGCCTTGTTTAAGTCCCAAAATTCCATGCAGAGTCGTATGTCACCATTCTTCTTTTGGATCGGGACCAAATTGGATACCCAGGTGGAATATTTGATTGAGTATATGATCCTTGACTCGACCAATTTCATAAGCTCCTATGCCATCAATGCTTCTACTTTTGGATTAACCGGCCTTTATTTTTTTCGGACGAGTTTTGAGCCTTTGGCTAAGTCGGTAGTGTGTTGGATGATGCTTGGATT
Organism: Sequoiadendron giganteum; assembly: GCA_007115665.2. Taxonomy (NCBI): domain Eukaryota; kingdom Viridiplantae; phylum Streptophyta; class Pinopsida; order Cupressales; family Cupressaceae; genus Sequoiadendron; species Sequoiadendron giganteum. The sequence goes on along the minus strand of CM021108.1, from coordinate 522,669,046 downwards.
GTATCCCTTGAGATCATTGTATGTCTAGGCCACAACCCCGCCATATTTAGCACATAAGCCTTTCAACCTTTCCTTATCCACCTATGAGATGTTTCTTCTAACTTTTATCTTTCTACCTCCTCTAATGTTGAGGTCTTGATAGTTCCCCTCGTTGGTGGTGAATCTTTGTTTACTATCTCTTGCATCTTCGTAGTTGAAGAGATTCTCAAGAGAAATCAAGCCTCACGAGAGCTTATTAATTTTCAATTAAATTACTTGTTCTTAGGTAACCCTTCCAACTTCATATTGTGAATGATCAAAGGATTTCCCCAACTTTTGTAGAAAGGTGGCGATCTGAGAATCATCCTCAAAAACCTACCAATTTTGATCATCGCTAGTTATTGATGGTTGGAAGATGGTATGCACTGCATGCTAATTTATGGTCTATGTAAGGGTTGGCTCAAATTCTAAGCTAATCAAAGCCATCCCATCCATGAGCAAATTTTTAATCCATAGGATAACATATTTGCTAAAAGCTTTGAAACCTTTGATTAGGTCCCATATTCTGTGCCGATAAGATCTCATCCTCACATTTCTGGCTGCCAACTATCCATGGACCTAGCTCACAACCAGCTCTAAATCTCTGAACACCTGTATTCTCTTTATGCCCATCTGCTTCATGAGAGTCAAACCATGGACCAAAGCTTAATATTTCATGTCATTATTTGAGCATGGGAACCAAAAGTAGAAAGATTTGAGGGTCTTTGATCCAATCAGAGATACCAATTAGACATAGGCTCCATAACCAATTTTGTATTTGGCACTATCAAAATGTAGTGTCCACAAGTTGTTGTTAGCCAGTCTACTAGGTTTCTCATATTCTTTCACCAATTTTGGGAGGACTTGTTCATCATCAAAAATCACATAGGTGCCTAACCTGATAGGATGGAAATTCTCGAATGGGTTAGAATCAATAAACTAATTCAGCAAGATCTCCTCCTCATGGGTCTGATCACTTGTTTCCTCCTTGTCTTCTAACATCTCTATGCACTATGTCTCCTTTTTTGAGAAGGAAGTATGTGATGCTTCAAATCTCAGTACTGCATGTTTTACTATATGTTTGAGGTGCAAAGGCTTCAACAAGATCTTCATCTTTACCTCATGCTTTGTCCATAATATTAGATGATACCAATCAAGTGCTAGATATCTGCCAAGCTTTGTCATGAAGTCTCTTGAAAGACACATACCAAAAACTTAGGGAATGTCGATTATAACTACTTCTTGTGTGAAAGTTTAGCTCAAACATGAGAATAGGGTCAAGGAAAGATCCTTGGTGCGGTCGACTATTAGGAGTTTCTTCCCATCTAATTGCATGATCCCTTTCTCAAGAGGCTAATATTTAAGATTCTGGGCATTGACCACTTGTTTGGGCATGACCGTGGTACTAGCTCCCAAATTAATCATATTATTATGCAAAATCTTGTCTCCCATAATAAGCATTAGAAAGAAAGGAGTGGGCTTTGGTTTTCTTACCTTTTTTACATTTTTATTGTCCACAACATTCATGTATGTCATAGCTCCCAAGGGTTGGAGGTCTGACATGGGCCCTTTTCCTCTATCTTGACTGTGTGATGGGATCACATTCGCTTGCGGTGATTGTTCTTCCTTTTTCAATGCTTCTTGGAGCATGGTCTTCTACTTCAGTATTGATATAACATCCCACAAAGATACGTTAGTGGATGCCTTCTTTAGTTAGTCCACCACATTAAGTGTTCTAATTGGCAAGACTTTAGGCTTAAATGGTGGTATTTCTTTTGCCTTAGGAAAAGGCCAGTCAAACGCAGATGGGCTCAAGGCCTTTTCTATGTCCTTCTATGGAAGTGGTGGATTTTTTGACTACTGAGTGGGCTGCATCTATGAAGCCTGTTGTACTTGTGGATGTGATTGCTGTAGTTGTGGCCATTGTGGCTATGATTTTTGTGGACTTTGTTGCACATACTCTTTGGTGAGTCTTCTCTTAGATCATGTATTTTAATTTGATTGTACTTGTAGAGAGCTGGTTGTTAGAACACCATTTATAAATACTACATCTTCCTCCTCCATCCAGGAAAAAATTTCCTATTCCAGTGAGATATCCAATTCTTTTTCTATGGGCATCCCTTGTGTCTGCGCTTTGAAATAGGCATTCTCCATTCCAGGAGACTGATAATCTTTTTTGTTAAAAAAAAACCCCTGGCCTCTTTGTTCCACTATATTCTGTTGTATATTTCCCCTCGGATAATTTTAGGGCATATGGCTATTGTTACATGGGAAGCACCATGCATTCTCATCTTTTGCCAAGTTGTTTTGACCTGGGACAAAATCCTTGTTTCGGTTGTTCTTGATAGTTTAAAGTGGCACGGTGATCAAAACTATCTAGCTTGTAGATGCCTATTGTTGGTTACCCCCTTTTGAAGCTCCTTGATATATGTTTTGTTGATAAGGTGACCTCCCTCTTTGATAAGTTTGTGTGCGAGGATTTGGAGGTGCCACCTCCTGACATTGGATAAGGACTAGCTCATTTGTAAAGGACCACATGAGGCTCTTCATATCATTTATGTCCACTGCTAGTGAAGAGGAGCCCGATGTGCTAGGTTGTACACTTGGGTACACATACATGGATGATGGCGGTTTAGCTGAGGTGTTGGGAAATGAAGCGAAGGTAATAGGATTTGTTTCCTTCAGGGGTCCACCAGATATTTTTGTGAACATGGGTATCCACGGTCATGGTGGGAGCTTCCCTGTGTCAATTAGGCTATTATCCATACACACAACCAAATAATATGCATCGGGCAAGGTGTCTCCTCTCATTTATTGTATCAGGATTATGATGTCTGAATTGAAAGCCTTTAGATAGAACATGAACACCATAGCTATTGGAGGCATGGTTGTAATGAGAATCCTCTGCTAGGTTTTTTGAAACCTGATGTTGAAGTTGATCATGGCCTTTTGTGAGGCTCTCTTGATGGTGATCAATTTCTATAGCAAGGATGAGCGATATCCTTTCTCTGAGAAGCGCTCAAATATTTTCTCTTCGAGTTGATCCCAAGAGCGGATGGAGTCGGAGGTTAGGGATCTATACCAGTCTTGAGATTTTCCTTTCAAAGAAACAACAAGTAATTTGAGGGCCACATTTTATTCTATGATTTTATGGACTCTACAAACCTTTGCTATGTCCTGGAGATGTTCAGAAGGTGTTTTAAAATCCTCTCTGGTAAACGGGCGGGTGCAAAAAATTGGGGGTCCAAAAAGTGGCCAATTTTTTTTTTAAAATTGAAATGTTATAATGTGAGCGCATTATAACATGCTTTTGTTATGGCTTGGATTGATAGAGCCCAAGGCTCAATCACATCTAGCCTATAGTGTGCTTGCATTATAATGTGAGCATGTCATATCTTATTAAAAAAAGAAAACCATTTCATTTGATTTTCACTTTGTTTTCTTTCCCACGATGAACAAACCCTGCAATTGTGCACTCATATTTTGGAAGGATCAAAACTTTCAATTTCTTCATCGAATCTTTACAATTTCATCGCCAGGATGGTGCCACGTCGATGGGGAGGTTAAATAAGTAAGCATTATTTTTTTTTTTTATGAATTTGTTGTTAAATGGGTAATTTCAACAATTTCATCGCCAAGATGGTGCCACGTCGATGGGGAGGTTAAATAAGTAAGCATTGTTTTTTTTTTTTATGAATTTGTTGTTAAATGGGTAATTTCAAGTTGTTTTTGATGTTCATTTCTTTAATTTGCAGGAGATGATAATCAACCTCAAAATCCTCAACAACCACAACAACAAGCACATGAACAAAATCCTCAAAAACCACACCAACAAACTCCTCCACTAATTCCTCAACATCCTCCAGGCACTCAACAAAATTTAATGGGGGAAATTGAAAACAACGAAAAACAAATTGAGGAGTTAATCACGAGGTTGAATAATCCTGTAAGTTCAATTGTGGAAAGAAGAACACTTGAAAATTCACTTCAATACATGTTAACACATGTAAATTCAATCAACAAAAAATTAAGTGGTTGGGTAGATAGGAGGAATTTTTATGCAGATAAATTATCCTATAAAGAAGTAAAAGATGAAAAAATTACAAAATATGATTTGTGCTCACTATTCACTGACGCACTCACAAATCAAAATCTTGACCTTAATCCCAAGAGGTTTCCTATCCATTGGTTCCATCACCAAGGGATTAGGAATAATTTTTGTGATAGGTGGTGGATGGTTTTTGACTATCCACCATGCAACAATAACAAGGTACCCCAATCTTTCTTGAGGAAACTCTACTGCGAGTTTATCCTCAATAAAATCCTCAACTATTTTTATATGAGGGACATTCAAGGGAGAGGTGGAGGGTTGGCATAGGATAGAATAGGTGCACATCAGGATCCTTAGTGACAATGGAGATGAGCTCTTGCTAGGCTAGCTCATGAGCACATCATTATCCCTTTCATCGTGAAGGAGAGTGTTGAGGTGGACACTTTGCAGTCTATCAACTCTTTGTCCTAGAGTATCATCCAACGTGCTAGTCTTGTAGTACAATTCCATCTAGGGGAGAGTTTGAGGGGTAGGCTTCCACCTCATTCTTGTCATGTTTGTGGGTCAACTTGTACATATGACCAGGAGGTTGGTGCATAAGATATGTTTGCAGCTACAAAGTTGGTGATGGTAGATGACATTTTGAATGAGGCTTTCGGCATTGATACTCAGTAAATATTAGCATGTTCATTGAATTTATTTATTAAATTTAATTTTTGAAATGCAAGATTAACTAATTTAGTTTAATGATTGTAATACAAATTTAGGGTCATAGTGTTGATACTAGATACATCGGCCCTCCACCTATTTATTACTCCACTACATCTATCGTTGAGGCATGTAACTAGTAAACAATTATAAATGTTACATGTGAAAAGCATTGTTATATGAATGGTATTCTAATATCTTATTTTGGATGTTGAATAGGCTAATATTGGAGGTTTAGTGAGAACACCTCCTAGTGCCAGTGGAGTTGTACAAACCTTCATGTAGGTAATAGAATAAAGAGTTTAACTAATGAATTATACTTAATAGATTTGTGTATTTTATATTCATATCAGTGATTACATTGCATTGCACATCTTTCAAACTCAAAGTATTACTTCACATTACATAACTACTAAATAGATGTTGATAGATGACAAAATTTCAATTACAATATAGTTGTTTAGAAAGTTAACATAAGTAGTGATGAAATTACTTCACATAGAATAAGTAATAACTAGGAGCAGTTGCCAATTGCATTTTCTTGTCATGGCATTCTATGAGACCACTTTTTATTGAGGCATTTTTTCAAACAGTTCACTACCTTGTCTATGCTATGGATGCTTGGAAAAAATCTATGAAAGAATAATATTAAGCAATAGCATAGACACGACAATGAGTTGTTTGAAAAAATTCCTCAAAAAAATTTCTTTGAGGCATTTTTTCAAATAGCTCACTGCCTTTCCTATGCTACCAAATTTTCCATACATGTCTACCAAAGCATTTTATCAAATAGTTCACTTCCTTTCTGCTATGGCTAAAAGCCTAAAAAAGGTGTTTTCCAAAAAACTATGGATGCTTGGAAAAAATCTATCAAAGCATAATAGTAAACAATAGCATAGACAAGGCAGCGAGTAGTTTAAAAAAATGGCTTAAATAAATATGGTCTCATGGTGATGAAATGGCATTCCATCACCATGAGACCACATTTCTTCAAGGAATTTTTTCAAACTACTCACTGCCTTAAGAATAGAAACCAAGCCTTTAGCCAAAATTCCCCTCCAAATTATTTTCAAGGTCCTCATCCTCATCCTCAATTTACCAATCCATGGAACCTTCCACCTCTTATCCCACTTTTTCATATCCCCACCCATCCCTCTTCATGTCATGGTCACCCTACATCTCATAGCCAAAACCACACTATAGCATCCACCCCATCCCAACATAATACCATAGAGAAGGAAATGAACTATTTGAAAAAATGCCTCAAATAAATATGGTCAAATGGTGATGGAATGCCATGACACATTTTTTTTTCATGGAATTCCATCACAATCAGATCACATTTATTTCAGACATTTTTTCAAACAGTTCACTACCTTCTCTATGCTACCATATTTTTTGTACATGTCTACCAAATAATTTTATCAAACGGTTCACCACCTTGCTTCTACAGATAAAAGCCTAAAAAAGGTGCTTTCAAACAAGCTATGGATATGGAAAATAGTAAGCATGATAGTAAGAAATATATAGTTCAATAAGTACTCAAGATTTTGTTCATTATCTTATACATTATAAGCCATGACGTGCATCACTATTGTAGTTTTCGTGACTGAATAATTTGTTGTTTTATTTTCAGATGTTGCAAGTGGAAACAACTCCAGATGTTCATAGGTAAATGGAGCTTGGTGTTTCTTATTCCATAGACTCCTTGATGCCTTTCACGAGGGTATGAGGTAGATTACTAATTTTTTTAATTTACATTTGTTGTTATAGTTGTTAGTTAGTGAAAAATTAAACCATTATTGATTCGTAGTTTAATTTCTCTTTGGATGGTTTCTATAGGTCTTCAAAATGCCATAGCATGGGCATGCAAATATTTCCCTTGAGGAGAGTGATCATCTAGAGGTAGTAAGTGATTATTTTGTTAAATATATCATTTTTTATAATGTAATTTCTATATATTGATTTATTTACTTGTTATTGTAACAGATAAGGCTTGATCAAAAACTAAACCTTAGGAGGAGCACCAGGAGTAGTCCTCGACCTCAGAGTAAATGAGTGAAATAATTGTCACCATCTGACCGACCAACAAAGAGAAAGAGTTTGTTTCGAGAGCCTGTAGGGCAATGACTTTTGATTCTAGGGCCCTTTGTTGTATGCCTATATGGAATTTTTGGACATTTATTGTATTGCATATATTTGACATTGTATGCCTATATGGCATTATTGTAAGCCTATATGGTTATTTTTTATATATTTTATACTTATATCGACATATATTGATGTATGCCTACATGGCTATTTGTTCAATACAAATCGTTTTAATCGATGGTGTCCATATTTTTATTATAAATCCATGATTCAATAGATATGAGTTATGTGTATTCAAGTGTATAAAAATTATTTGTATACTTTGTGACTTACATGTATTCCATTGCATACTTTGTGGCTTATATTTTTTCATGTGTATACCTTATATTCATTCATATACTTTGTATTAATATGTATACTATGTATTCATGTGTATACTTCAAGGCTTACGTGTATTTGAGTACTTGTGCTTCACTTATTCACATGTATACTTATTAATTGGTTATCCCTAACATTTCTCATTGCTTTCCTTCATGGTTTGTCATGAATATTTATTGATTGATGCTAAAAAACTTCAATATTTCTAAAAATGATTCACCAATGATGTATCATTTAGTTATGTGCTAATTCAATATGGAGTCCAAGGAAGAATTTAAAAGGGATAAAGCTAGGAGGAGAGGGAAGATATATATTTATAGTGTAGTCTATTGTACCTTCTCCATAAAAACCTCTAATGGCTCTTGTATGCTTTGCTGTTCCATTTTCTACTTTTCATATCCCATTTTCATAGGTGGATCGTCACTTCTCTCAATTTTTTCCTTCTCCTATTCTAGGTCCTCACCTTCGCTTGTGGTATTCTAAAATAAGCTCTTGTTTGTGGTAGGCACTCACTAAGATTCAAATGAATCATTATTTTGTGGTGGGAACCCACTAAGATTCAATTTCTTCTAAGACGTTTGATATGATTGTGAAGGAGTAGGAATAGGAGTTGTAATATCTCATGTATCAACATTATTTATACCTCTTCTTTGGGCTATTTTTATCTTCTACTTATGGTTTATGCTCTAGTGTGATATTATTAACATCATTGTTCATTATTCTCTTTAGCTAGGTCATAAGCCTCCATGTGGGCTCATATTTCTATTGACCTATGATTAGGTTTAGCTATAAATATTTCAATTTTTTTCTAGAATCTTGAAAAATTTCCTCTTTACAACAACCATATTGTTGTAAGGGGAAGGAGGATAATTAAAAAAATTCTTGCTCTTGCTAGACTTGAGGATGATCATACAATATTTTAAGAGTCATGTAGCCTTCTCATTTGTGATTAGAGCCATAATAGGAATAAGAAATTTTCCTAAATACTAATATTAATAATAACAAATTCAATGTAAGTATGAGATCCACATAGTAATTTGATCATAAATCATTTGAGAATGAAAAGGTTTAGGCTTTCCTCAACTATTTTGACACCCAAATGTTTCAAATATTTCATGCAATCATATGCTTTTGGTGTGGAAAACTCAGACTTGTCAATTGTCATGGGAATCCTTCTCTTTTACTTTGTTTTACATGTCATCGTAAGGGATTGAGCCAGTTGAATGTAATTCAGAGTGATTCAACATATTTGGGTACAAAAGAGGACCATGCTTAGTATAAACATACCCATCTAGAAGTGTTGGAACAATTTGTTTGATTGTATGTCACAGAATGAAAGTTACACCACTTTGCAACATTAGACTACTTCTATTTGATAACTTTTTTCTCATCTAAAAAGTCGTCACCATGAATAAATGTCTCCGAGATAGAAAAAACTGAGAAAATTTATTGTAGAGGGTACCAATGTGATCATGTAGCCTCAAACAGAGAGTTTGTAAGTATCATAATTTTTGAGTAATAGCCTGTCAAAGATTGCAACCACTTTTCACTTTGGACTCTTAAGGGACCGATTCGGTTGAACATAGCTCGAAGTGATTGGCCATGTTTGTGTGCTAAAGGGGACCATGCATAGCATAAATTTACCCATCCAGATGTGTTGGAATAGTCTATTTGGTCGTACGAGTTGCAGAATGAAAGTTGCAATACTATGCAACTTTACACTACTTGCATTTGACAATTTTTTTCCTCAACTAAAAAGTCATCACCATGAGAAAATGTCTAAGATAGAAAAAATCAAGAGAGGTTATTGTAGAGGGTCCCAACGCAATCTTGTGGCCTCATACGAAGAGTTTGTAATCATCACAGTTTTTGAGTAATAGCCCATCAAAGATTACATCCATTTTGTACTTTGAACTCTTAAGGGATTGAGTTAGTTGAATATAGATCAGAGTGATTTAGCATGTTTAGGTGTGAAAGAGGACCATGAATAGCATAAAATTACCCATCTGGTCATGTTGGAATAGTCTATTTGGTCACACGAGTTACAAAAAAAAAGTTACACCACTTTGCAACTTTACACTGTTTGCATTTGACAACTTTTTCCTCAACTGAAAAGTCATCACCATGGGAAAATTCCTCTAAGATAGAAAAAATAGAGAGAGGTTATTGTAGAGGGGATGAACACAATCTTATAGCCTTAGACAGAGAGTTTGTAAGCATCACATTTTTTGAATAATAGCTTGTCAAAGATTCCAACAATTTTGCACTTTGGACTCTTAAGAGATCGAGCCAATTGAACATAGCTCAGAGTGATTGGGCATGTTTGGGTGTGAAAGAGGATGATGCCTACCATAAAATTACCCATCTAGATGTGTTGGAATAGTTGATTTGGTTGTATGAGTTGTAGAATGAAAGTTGCACCACTTTGCAACTTTACACTACTTATATTTGACAACTTTTTCTTCAACTGAAAAGTCATCACCACAAGAAAACACCTCCAAGATAGAAAAAACCTAGAGAGGTTATTGTAGAGGGGCCGAAAAAAATCATGTAGCCTCAAATGGAGAGTTTTTAAGCATCATAATTTTCAAGTAATAGTTTGTCAACGATTGCAGCCATTTTGCACTTTGGACTCTTAAGAAATTTAATTGGTGTAAAGTAGTTTGCAGTAATTCAGTGTGTTTGGGTGTGAAAGATGACCACTCTTAGCGTAAATGTACCCGTATGGATGTGTTGGAACAGTCTGTTTGGTTGTACGAGTTGTAGAACGAAAGTTGCACCACTTTACAACTTTACACTGTTTGCATTTGACAACTTTTTCCTCAACTGAAAATTTGTCACCACGGGAAAATGCCTCCAAAATAGAAAAAATCAAGAGAGGTTATTGTAGAGGGGCTCAACATGATCTTGTGGCCTCATACAAATACTTTTTAAGCATCACGATTTCTGAGTAATAGACCATCAAAGATTGCAGTCATTTTTCACTTTAGACTCTTAAGGGATTGAGTCAATTGAATATAGCTCAGAGTGATTCAACATGTTTAGGTGAAAAAAAGGACCATGCCTAGCATAAACCTACCCATCCGGACATGTTTGAATATTCCATTTGGTTGTATGAGTTGTAGAATGAAAGTTGCACCACTTTGAAACTTTACATTGCTTGCATTTAACACTTTTTCCATCAAGTGAAAACTGGACACCATGGGAAAATGACTCCAAGATTACAAAAAAAAATGAGAGATTTTATGATAGAGGGGCCCTACATGATCTTGATGCCTTAGACAGAATGCTCATTAAGTGAAATGGTATCCAAGTAACAAGTCATCAAATATTGCTACCCTTTTGTAATTTGGACTCTTAAGGGATTATGTCGCATGAACGTAGGTCATATTGATTCAACATGTTTGGGTGAAAAAGAGGACCATTCTTAGCCTAAACGTACCCATATGGACACATTGGAACTATGAATTTGATCGTACGAGTTGCAAAATGAACATTGCACACGTTTACAACTTTGCACTGCATGCATGTGACACTTTTTCCATCAAGTGAATATTACAGTCAAAGGAATGTGAAAATATTTGATGATTCATCTACACGCTTAGATCTATATGTGGAATAGAGGAGGGAAGAATCAAATGGTTTTACAAATCAAAATACTAAAGCCTGGGATTATGACCAGAATAAGGGATGTTGAAGATCATATGTCAAAACAAAGAACTAAAGATAATTTCATTATTTTCTCATCTCCTTCACTCACTAGCTAGAATTCTTTAAAATCTTTGCATGCCTCTAATGAAGGATGAGCTATACAAAGATTCCAAAATGGGATGGGTATTTTATACAAATATTTAAAGAGATAGTATAGTTTTTGCAAATGAAATATTGTAAAGTAGAGATTAGAAGGGAAATGAACTATAGACACAGGCATATGATAGTCAAACTTGGAAGTGCTATTCATTTCTTTTTTATGTAATTATGTAATTCAACATTCTTCATCAATCATTATAGATATTCTCATTTATATTCTATTTTTTGTTACCAAATGCATTTCTACTACTTTTTCATTGGAACTATGTTTTTGGTTTAAAAATTTTAGTAAATATCATTTCAAATGTTTGAGGGCAACAATAAATTCTTACTAGGGAACTAGATCCCAAACTCAATTACAAATTTTTGAGGGCAGCCATGAATTTTTAGTTGCAAGAGGATAGATTATATATCTAAAAGGTAAAGGTACAAAACATGGATAGAAAGGAATATGATAGGTGGCAACAAGGAACATGATAGGTGGCAGGGAGAATACATTAATATCAAAATTTTGATACTCTAACTATAGGACATAAATAGAAGTAGATCCTAGGGTCATAACTCTAACTATCAACTAGAATACATTAACATCAAAATAAACATTGAAAACATAGAGATAGAAATAGGACAACAATTATTGTGATCAAGTCACTTAATTCTTCAAAAAACTCACTCCAATGGAGTATCTTTGGTATTTTGGATATTTTAAACTTCCCTTTCTTTCACCAACCCTTCTTAAGTGAATGTGGAAGTGAATGGAAGTGAATTTGGTTTTATCTCAATCATTACATCTTAGGTGTGTGCACAGGTATGAGGTAATTCTAGTATTGTTTAAAGTATCTTAAGAGAATGATCTATGACTCCATAACAAACCTTGATGGGTGTCATAAAAGGGAGTAGCATGTGGTTTAGATTTAAACATATGGGAACCATTGTTGAAAACCTTGATCCCAACTAATCAACCATGCTAGGGTTTCTATATTTTCTTCTTCTATTCATAGTTCAATCATCTCAATTGCTTTGAGGGTTTCATTAGAGGCAAAGATCATGAGAAATCTATAGGGAAGATCTTAAAAAGATAGTCTCTTAGAGATTGAGGATAGTGGCCACCTTTCACCAAAGATATGACAACTATGAAGTAATAATGAAGAAGACAAATTGTATAGGAGGTGGCATGGATAAAAGAGTCACAATCATTTCAAAAAAGAGACAGATCAAACCAAGATAAGGCATGATTTATTACAATGCTCATCAATAAATGATAATAGTCTATTAGCAAATGGAAATATAGAGAAAGTAGATTTTGAGATTAAAGGGATAGATTAATGAATGAAAAATGATAAACAGTCACTTGAGGACTCCCAAGAAAAAAAGGTAAAATGTGAAGAGCCCACTGTCAAATGGTGTTAAAGTCATAGAAGAAGGGAGTGTTCCTTTGATTCTATGTCTTTCAAATGATCATGATCTTAATGGAAGTATAAAAAGGAGGGGAAAAAATAACCCTTTATGACTATGAAAGTTTGAAGAGGGTAGCAAGACAACAAGGGAAAATATTCATGAGAAAGATTAGCTCAATATGTCATGAAAGAGTGACAAACTCATGAGAGTTAAAGAGTAGAAAAATCATAAAGTTGAAAGTTATAGTTGGTGGGGAAGATAAAGTACAGGTTTGAAGTGTTAAAAGGACTTCTTCAGGAATGTATGACATAGTCAAGTTACCATGATTAAATTCAAGGATAGTCTTTTGAGTGAAACCATCATAAAGTTTAAATGAAAATGATTTATGCAAATCAAAAAAGACATCTCATAGAAATTAAGGACAGTTATAAATTCAATAAGGGGGTAGATTGTAAACAAAAATGGACACGAAAAGACTAAAGGCCATGAAGTCGCAAAAGGGAAGGAGTATCCAACTACATGATATTATGTTTTGACTATGAAAATCTAAAATTTCCAAGTTCCAATTTTCACGCTATTGACAAAAATGATTTATAACATAAACTTTGCATCACTGGGTATGGTTCCATGAAAATTACAAATTAATAGTTGAGGGTAGTCATAAGTGGATGAAATGATTACACACATACAAATGGAAATGAATACATAATAAATCACATATTTTAAGATAACAAAGCATGAAAAAAATTCATACAATAATTTCTATCTATAATGTTTGCAACTCTCCACTTCTTCAACACGGTAGAATGTAAGAATAAGTAAATATCATAATAAAGACTTCAAGTTAAAGAAAATAAGAAGTAGAGCATTAACATAAGTAAAATGTACATGTGAAAGGAACATAGCTTGGTCAACACTAGAATAAATTTGATACATCACCATGAAATTGGAAAGGTAGTGGGTTGTTTGACAAAATGGGTCCAAGAACATCATCATGAGACCCCATTTCTTGGACCCATTTTTTCAAACAGCCCACTATCATTCCAATTTCACCGAATTGGCAAGCTATTAGGTGAAATTGGCAAGCTAGTGGGCTATTTGAAAAAATGGGTCCAAGAAATGGGGTCTCATAGTGATGTCTACTCTTTATTGTGCCAAGTATTACCTCATGGTCAGACTCACACACCTTCCACAAGGTCTTGTTCAAAGGTCTACCCCCATATTTGATCAAATGAACATAGGATGCCACAACAAGGTTTGAGTAATGAAGAATCTTCCAATTCATTTCAAAGTATTGAAATAGCCAAACATTAATACTCTTATGTGGGTACCTTCTAAGCCATGCTCCAGTAACAACCACTGAGCCTGTAGGATATTCGATGTTTTCTCCATCTATAACTGGGGCCTCCAAAAAAAATTTGGCCTCAACACAATGACACAAGTAGTAATCCATTACCTCTTCATTGTCTATATCTAAAATAACTACATAAACATGCCCTACATTGATATGTGCAGCAAATTAGATGAAATTAGTCAACATTACAAATACACTACAAAGTAAGATAACAATAGGAATTTCAAAAAGTATGCAAGTAGATATATTACCTAGTTGAACTAGATCTGATATGTGGTCAAAGTCAACTAATGATTCCATCTATGTTAGTTCCAATGCTATGGGAGGCTGATATGTGTGAAGTGGGCTAAGATAACTTAACCACCATTCGTCAACCCACTCCTTTGACTCACACTCATTCCAGGCTTGAATTGTACATGAAGAAAAAAAGCATGCCATCTTCTGCATATGGATACTCCATGAACCTGCCTTTGGGCTAAGGAAAGAGTGTAGCTCACTTGATCCTATCATTGTACAACAATCACCATATGGTGTGATGTTAGTATCATCTATCAACCAAAAAAATCTATGAATTGAAGACTTACCTTTATTACCTAGACCCATCAAAGCATTACACCACATGATGATTGATTTTGCATTTTTCAACTTTGCATTGTCTTTATACTTTAACTCTTCTCATGCTAATGCTCTTTTGACATATGCTCCCCCTTTCAATGCCTAACCTCACAAAATTTCCACATATGTTGAACACCTCTAATAACATCAATAATCCATGAGTTCTTGAACTATGTTGCATAGTTATCTGACCATATTATATGTTGATTGTATCCTATGCCCCTCATAGCCAAATCACTGTAGAAAAACTGAAAGCAACCTTGCACGAACTCTAGAGAATGTGTGTGATCATCACTAATGCAAAAGTGGTACTCCCTCAATACCTTCGTGTTATCCTTTCTATTATCATCTGCATGAATGAATGCTATGTGCACAAATATAGAAACTTGTGTGGAGTTTTAATATTGTGACCGCATCTCATGTTGTGGTTGTAGATTGTAGTTCACTGCAAATTCGACCACTAAAACTATGCTACCAATTGGAAAGGTGTCCTTGCATAACTTGAATTACAAGTCCAACCATCGATCTCTATGGGTATGCCTTGCATACTCATACACTGAACTATCACAAAATGTAGACATAAACTGATACACTAGAATCTTTTGAATAACCAAATCAAACCTTTTTGATTGATTATCATCTTTTGTATTGTATGCCACTCTTTTATACTTTCCAAACTCTAGTAGTTGCTTTCCAATCACATGTGTTCTTTCCATATGTTCACATATTGGCATACAATGCAAGCCACCACAATCTTGACATGTGCCATCCAAGCATAGTTTCCTGTAGAATATTTTACCTTCCTCTCTTTCACATAAAATTTATGATAAGAAGTCTCTTAAAGATGCTGGTGGGCTATGTATGCCATAATCCTACAAAACATTCTTAGTATACATATCTAAACATATAGAACGATAAGCATCATAATGGTTAGAAAATTTAATATGTAATCTACAACAAGTAGTGTGTGTGTGATTTATCTTGACATAAAAATGTTTAAGCATTTCAAAATATCTTTCAGATTTGAATTTGAGGATAATCCTCTAGAAATTTATGAAAAAATTGTGTTTGAGTTGTATCCAAAAAATGCTTTGGATGTGGCTCACAGTTTTGACTACTGATTCTCCTTCTTACCACATCCATTTCATTCAGAGATGGACTTGTTTTATTCTTCCAATAGTCTTCAATTAGTGATCTCAATGCTTCAACAACTGGTTTATATTTTCATGGGATTCCCCCCAAGAATTCCCATAATTCAGTGGACTTGGTGTCCTCAATTCTTTGGCGGCTTTGAATGGCTCTTGATAGAGTTTTTCTATTAATTCTCAATTGTTGACTCGTTTTTCTAAAGAGATGAGATTTCCTTGTTTGATTACTTACTAAAGTTGATGTAATGACACGTTGGGTGACATTACTATCTTTTGAGCATGAGGTCTTACCCACACTCTCATAAGCATCCATTGGATTCTTCACAATAGTATTTTCACTTGAAGCATTTGATGTTCTCAACCCAAGAATCTTCATGATGAACCTATACTTTATACCTCGCATCATTTCAACAAATAGTTGAAATCTTGTGGTCTTATTTAACCTTTCAAAGAACAATCTCCAAATATTATGAGCATATCTTCTAGAAATGCATTGTGGAATCTTACCTTCCATTGGCTGCAAAATATTCTCATCAATATTAATCAAAAACTTTGGCTTTCTATGCAAAATTCTAGGTGGTGTTCTCATAGGTACATTCCTCTCAACATTAGGAAATTCATCAATATTTAAGTGAGATGGGATAGATTGTGTACCTTCGATTGAGGATGGAATAGATGACATACCTTGAGGTTGAGATGGGGATGATGATTTACCTCCTTCCTCAAATGTGAGTGATGATGTATTCTCAACTTGAGATGTGGCAGATGATGTCCCTCCATATTCACCTGTGATAGATGATGTCCCTCCATATTCACTTGTGGTAGATGGTATCCCTCTATATTCAATTGTAGTAGAGGGTGTCTCTCCAACTATAGTATTCAAATATGTCTTAGCATGATGCTTTGGCATTCGTTCACTTTTTGTTTCCAATGCCTTTTCTCTTTTTGATGGTTGAGGTTCCTCTTCAATTGGCATGTCTTCGTCAATCGTATCCAATTTATTATTCTCATGATGTTCCCTCATCCATTGTCTTTTCTTTGCTTTCTTAGTTTTAGACTCTTCTTGTGTTGGTTTAATCCTTGTTCGTTTCCTCAGCATGACGAATAATGTTACCTATAGCATGATAAGGAGACAAATATTAGTTCCTAAAAAATGAATCCATAAAAATAAATGAAATATATGTCATTCAACCCTTCATAAAAAATACTTACAATCATATTGTAGAAGAGTATTTCTAGCATAGAAAAAGGTCACATAATTTTTTGGATGGAATGCCTTAAAGAAATTTAGTCTCATGGCATGCCATGATTGCAAGATAGGCACAAAATGGAAGCATGGACAAGGCATGTGGAGTTTTTTACAATAATTTTTTGGTAGACATGTATGAAAAATGTGGTACCATATACAGGCTAGTGAGCTCACTAGCTTGTCAATCTGGTAGTGTTGACAAGGTAGTGGGATGTTTGAAAAATTTCCTCATATAAATGGGGTCTCATAGTGATTAGAAAAGCTAGTGAGCTCACTAGCTTGTTATTGCAGTAGGTTTGACAATGTAGTGGGATATTTGAAAAAATTCCTCATAGAAATGGGGTCTCACGGTGATTTACCCAGTACCTTGTCAACCCTACCACATTAACAAGCTAGTGAGCTCACTAAATTGTCAAAGGTCGCATGAATTTTTGGATGGAATTCCTTAAAGAAATGTGTTATCGTGGCATGCCATGATTTCAAGATAGGCACAAAATGGAAGCATGGACAAGGCATGTGGATTGTTTGACAATAATGTTTTGGTAGACATGTATCCAAATTGTGCTACCATAGACAAGCTAGTGACCTCACTAGCTTGTCAATGCATGGTAGGATTGACAAGATAGTGGGTTGATGAGTACGAGGTATTTTCCATAGCGTGTCAAATTGTGATATGGCTATTAGGGTTCAACCGTGCAGTTTTTTATTCAAACTCATTGACCCTTGTTTCATGAGTAGTGGTTCACAATAACCCATATCTCATGATGTACGGTAGTGGGATGTTTGAAAAAAGTCCTCATAGAAATGGGGTCTTACAATGATGTACATCACTGTGATAACCCATTTCTATGAGGCATTTTTTCAAACAGCCCACTACCTTGTCAATCCTACCGTGCATTGACAAACTAGTGAGTCCACTAGCTTGTCAAAGGTCACATGAATTTGATCTTGTGGCATGTCATGATTGCAATATAGGAAAAAAGTGGAAGCATGGACAGGGAATGTGAATTGTTTGACAATAATGTTTTGGTAGACATGTATGCAAAATGTGGTACCATAGACAAGCTAGTCAATACGGTAGGATTGACAAGGTAGTAGGTTGTTTGAAAAAATACCTCATAGAAATTAGGTCTCACAATGATGTACATCACTATGAGACCCCATTTCTATGAGGCATTTTTTCAAACAGCCCACTACCTTGTCAATCCTAATGTTCTTTGACAAGCTAGTGAGCTCACTAGCTTGTCAAATGTCACATGAATGGAAAAGGATGAGAACACAAAGGAAGAACTTAAAAATAAAGTAGGGAAATTAACTTCATACTTACATCACCTAGTTGTCCCTATTGACATAGTTGCACCTTTCCCCATGTTGCTAACTTAGCCTTGAATAAAGAGTCTTGAAATAATGGAGAGAAAGGTTGCAATCCCTTGTAGGTAGAGTAATCAGGAAACATTTAAAATATATCACAACATAAGTGATGAGGTAAGTTTAGTGATGAGGTATGTTTAGAAATAGAGATGAAAACCAAAATAGATTAAAAAATATATTAATGTGGGAGGAGTATATTCCAATTTTGTATAGACATGTATGGAAAATTTGGTAGTATAGACAAGGAAATCAGTTGTTTGAAAAAATGCACATCACCATGAGACCACATTTCTTTGAGGCATTTCTTCAAACAGTTGATTTTCCTTATCTATGTTGTTTGATAAAATTATTTGGTAGATATGTATGGAAAATTTGGTAGCATAGACAAGGCAATCAGCTGCTTGGTAGAACTCTTTGACAAAATACCTCAATGAAATATGTCCTCGTGGACTAGAATGATTACAGGATATGCACAAAATGGATTTGTTAAAAAAGCTTTAGAAAATTTCAAGAATATGCAATTTCTAGTTGTAAAACCAAATTCCACTACATTTCCAACATCCCCCATGCCTATACCAAAATTAAAAAGGGGTATGCACATCCATAGAAAGGATTGAGAAATGATGTATTATTTTACATACTTACAACTACTCTCATATATATGTGTATACAAAATATGGAAGCATACAAAAGGTAGGTCAATTATTTAATAAAATGCCTCAAAGAGATGTCGTTTAAAAATGTAATTGGCAAGTGTAAATAATTGTGTAGTTTAAAATGTGCCAAGAGGGGCTAGGGTTATAATGACAAACAAAAAATGATGAACATGAAATATGCAAAATAACAAAATCAAAGCAAGCCAAAATAGAATTAAGGAAAATATAAAGAAAATGTGTAAAGACTTCACATACCTAAAAAATGAAAAATTTGAATGGAGGAGTTCTACCTAATTATGTAGCCTTTGCTTCTTCTTGCATCAAACTCCTCAACAATTTGAGTTTCTCAAAAGCTTGTTTCCTTTTCAATGTTCAATTGTATATCACTCTTGAATGCAATTGAGACTTGAATTGATATATATATCAAATTTGACGAGAAAAATCTGTTATTTCATGGAAAGGTTGTAGAAAGTTCATAAAATTGTGGTAGAATTTAAAAAATTTGCATGCACACTTCACAAAAGCATCAAAAATCTTAATTTTTTTGGAACAATGCATAACCAAGAGAATATATAGAATGTGGGCCTGGAGATCATGGGTATATTGAATTTTTTACAATTTTTAGAGCAAGAAAAAATATGCTTGCATTATAACGCAACCACATTATGTCTTGCTATACAAATGAATCCATCTCAACTTCTATAGGTTTATTTTCTCTCTCCCTCTCTCTATCCTTATCCATCTAGGTCTCTCACTTATCCCTAAACCCTCAACCCTAGAAACTATACCTTAAACTCTAATCCCTCAACCCTATCCTACAAAAACACTTGATATGTCTACCCTTAAACCCTAAACCCTAATCTCTCTCTCTCTCTCTATCCCTTTATCTGAACTCTCTCTCTCTCACTCCATCTATCTCTCCCCTACTCCCTCTCTCTCACTCCCTCTATCTCTCTCCCACTCTCTCTCTCTCTCACTCCCTTTATCTCTCTCCCACTCCCTCTCTCTCACTCCCTCTATCTCTCCCACTCCCTCTCTCTCACTCCCTCAATCTCTCTCCCACTCCCTCTCTCTCACTCCCTCTATCTCTCTTCCACTCCCTTTCTCTCTCACACACACACACACAATTCTCTCCCTCCTACCCCCTCCCCCTCTCTCATCTCTCTCTCTCTCACCCCCTCTCCCTCTCTCAGGTCTCTCTTTGTCAAGTCTCTCCCTCCTACCCTCTCTCCCTCTCCTAGGTCTCTCTCTCTTTGTTCTCTCCCTCCCACTCCCTCTTTCCTCTCTCACTCCCTCTATCTCTCTCTCTCTCTCTCTCTCTCTCTCTCTCTCTCTCTCTCTCTCTCTCTCTCTCTCTCTCTCTCTCTCTCTTAGGTCTCCCTCACTCCCCACCCCCTCCCTCTCTCTCTCTCAAGCATTTCTCCCTTCCTCCCACCTCCCCTTTCTTAGGCCTCTCTCTCACCCCACTCCCCTCTATCTCTCCCACCCCCTCTCTCACCTCGACCTCTCTCTCACTGCTTCCATCTCTCTCCCATTCCCCTCTCCTCAGGTCTCCTCCCACCTCTCCTCTCTCAAGTCTCTCCCATCCCACCCCCTTCCTCTCCCTCTCTCACTCCATCCTACCCCTCTCCCTCTCTCACTCACTCCCTTTATCTCTCTCCCTCTCTCCGTCTCTCCCTCTCTCTCTCACTCCCTCTATCTCTCTCCCATCCCTCTATCTTCCACTCCCTCTCTCTAGCTACATAACTTGACAAATCTCTCTCTCTATCTCACTTCTCCCTCTTTACCCTAATCCCTCAACCCTCAACCCCTATAACCTCTACCCTATACATTGGAACCTCGACCCTAATCCCTCAACCTTAAACCAGGTCAACCCTAAACCCTTAAAACCTCTAACCTCCACCCTTAACCGAATATCCTCTACCCTCAACCCTTTGCCTTTAAACCCTTAAAATATCTACCCTCAACCCTAAACCCTCAACCCGTAAAACCTAAGCCCTTAAACCCTCTACCCTCAACCCTTAAACCCTATAACCTCAATTCTCAATCCTCTACCCTATGCATTGGATCCTCAACCCTCATCTCTCTTTGTCCTTCCCTCCTCTTATCTCCTCCTCTTTATGTCACTTCCCCCTCCATCTCTCCCTCCCTCCATACCTACCTCTACCATAATCCCTCAACCCTCAACCCTATACCCTCAACCCTCAATCCATAAACCTTCAACTATCAACCCTTAATCCCTCAACCCTCAACCCTCTACCCTCTACCCTCTACCCTCTACACTATACTTTAAACCCTGAACCTTCAATTCTCAACCATCTACCCTATACATTGGATCCCCAACCATATACCCTATACCCTAAACCCTCAACCCTAATCCTCAACCCTATAGGTCCTCAACCCCTATCCCTCTTTATCTATCTATCTATCTCACCTCTCTCTCCCCCCTAAACCTTCAAAATTGCTACCCTAATCCCTCAACCCTATACCCTCAACTCTTAAACCCTTATATTCTCAACCCTTAACCCTCAACAATCTTCCCTCTATCCAATACCCTAAACCCTCAACCCTTAAACCCTTAAACCATTAACCCTCTACCCTAAACCCTAAACCCTCAACCCTTAAATCCTCTACCCTAAAATTTCAACCCATAATCCCTAAACCCTTACTCCCTTAACCCTAATCCCTAAACTCTCAACCCTTAAACCCTAAACGCTCAACCCTTAATCCCTCAACCCTAATCCCTCAACCCTAAACCCTTAAACCCTAAACCATAAACCCCTATACCCTCTACCCTATACATTGGACCCTCAACCCTAATCCCTCAACCATATTCCCTAAAAAATATACCCTAAACCATCTACCCTCTACCCTAAACCCTAAACCCTAAACCCTTAAACCCTCTACCCTCTACCCTCTACCCAATACACTCTACCCTCAAAATAAACCCTCAACCCTATACCATCAACCCAATACCCTAAATTCTCAACCCTATAGGTCCTCAACCCTATACCCTCAATTCTCAACCCTTATTTATCTTTGTCCTTCCCTCCTCTTCTCTCACCTCTATCTCACTTCTCCCTTCATCTCTCCCTCCCTCCATGATGAATGCCCAAAATGACACTTTAATTGATCTTTTTATGTTCTCAAAGAATTTATTATATATTAATTAACTATAATGAAGGTATATTATATGCTTATATGTTTGCTTGTTTTTACCTTATATATAACTAATTGTAGGATATATTAGAACTGATATTTTACATTAAATGTGTTGCTTTTAATGTTGTTAATGATGAAAGGATTATGCAATTTGAAATCCTTGTTGTCATATTAGCATCCTATTCTTGAGGATTTCGTACCGGTGATTAAATGCTTATTGTATGAGCTAGATTTGTTAAAAAAATTGTTTAACAACATGGCATCAATTGTGTGCCTGACAGCTCTAGCTGAATGCTGACTCATCATGATTTCAAATTGACTTTCTTAGTCTATTTGGAAATTGCTTTCTCAAGCTGTTATGAGGCGAAATTCTCTCAAATACTTCCAATTATGCTTTAGTTTAGTTTTATTCTTTGTATCTTGGTGGTTAGAACCATGATTTTGAATTCAAAATAAGTGATATTTCTATAAATATCCATCCTTAGATTTAGTTTGGAGTTAGTTAGTTAATCTTTCACTGAATATTGTAATTTTAGTACTATGCACTTTTATTCTACTCGCTTATTTGGGCCAATTGGAATGAAAATAAGGAGTTGATTTGAATCTCAATGTTAAAGGTCCCACCAGAGGAAGAGTAGGGCCCACTCAACCAAAGGAGGTGACCTTGTGTTGTGTTCTTTGATTCAATTAATTTTTGTTTAATTTCTATCAATTGGAAAGTTAAGCATCTCAATTTCTATTGATCAATGATTAGTAACTGCATTCACCTAGATTAGTTTACTGTGTTTTAAGATAGTTATGATGCTTTGTTGTAGATCAACATTCACTTGTTTACTATAGATTAATTGATGTTCGTAGGAATTAGATTTAATACTTATTTTCCAATGCATGTGGTTGTAATAGAAGTAATAATGATGAATGATGTAAGGATTAAAGCAAATCTTATTTGGAATTTATTCATTGAAATTAGTGTTGTTGTTTTCTAGATTAATATTTATTTTCTTGCAAGTGTAAATAGACTTTCTTTCCAAGTAAATTTCAATTTTGCATTTTAGATTTAGAGTGAATTTAGTTTTACTTTAATCTTTCCACGAATAATTTAAAATTAAGTTAGGTGGAGTCTGAATTAATTTATTAGGGTCTAAATAAGTCTAGATAAACATTAGTCAATAGATAAGATAGAATTAGTCTTTAGAAATTAGGTGTTGAGTTTCACTTCTGAGAGTTCCTGAAGGCTCCTGAAGGAGACTGACTAAAATAAAAATTCACTATTTATAGTGCAAAACCCCCCCAAATCATGGATACATCCTTATCACATACAACTTTAAGACACACCTAACTCGATAATTAAAAATTAAATGATGCAAGAAGTGACACCAACGACCTTTCCCATCATTTTGGTGTCATTGCCGGGGAAATTAAAAGATCTGGCTATTAAGTTTGAAGCCTTAGTGTTGATAAGGAAGATAGTTTAGGTTGTGGATGAGATGAGCTATAGATCATCTAGGAAGGTTTCTTCCATGAAACATTGATTTTGATCGAGAACAATAAGATCCACAACATCAAGTTGAAAATCAAGAAGAGAATCAGGAACATTTTCAAGAAGAAGAAATGAGTGACCAACAAGGAAATGATCCCCCACCAAATAGGACCTTTTCCTATCCCATTAATCTAAACAGAGAACTTGATGAGCCTCCTATGAATAATATTTCACCCTCAATTTTACCTACCTGTAGGGGAAAAACTTCTAAGGATCCTGACCAATTTCTTTTTGAGTTTAAGGTTTTATGATAGACATGTGATTATATAGCTAATAACCAGAAGTTGAAACTATTTCCTTCTACCTTAAAGGATTCATCCTTACATTGGTTCATGGGTTTAGGTGCAAGAACAATCTCAACTTGGCATGAAATGGAAATTGAGTTTTTGGATAAATATCAAGATTACTGCCGAGTATGAGATAAGAAAGGGGAACTATTCTGAATGAGACAAATGGAAGATGAAACTTTGGAAGATTATGCTGATAGATTTTAGTTTGTGCATTAAAGGTGTGGTAATGGGTTGGATAATGATATTAGTAAGACAATTTTTCTGAAGGGAATTGATGATGAGTCTAGAGAGTCTTTGAATATTATGGGAAAAGGAGATATCAACATGCTTTCATTAGAAGATATTATTGAAATATGCAAAAACTACTCTAGGACTAGAGTAAGGACTAGAGACTCCCGAAGAAACAAAGATCTCACTACTGATGTGTCTCAAGTAATGCAGGAAATTGCTAATTTGAAAACCGATTTACTCCTTCATCTCAACATGCAAGGAGATAAGAAGACTATTAACCTTTAGCCATTTATTGTTCCAAATGTAGAGGGAAACATATTTTGAGAGAGTGTCCATTGAATCAAGTTGATATTTGTGAAATCTATGAGAAACATCATGCAACAAGTTCTTGTAACCTCTTACCTAGAATTAAGAATCATTTGAAGAAACCACCTGTGGTGGAGGAAGAGCTCAATTATGTTGGGTAGAGATCTCAAAATACTAGATATAATTCTAATAAAGGGCAGTACGGTCCTATAACTAATTGGAATCAAAACCCTTGGCCAAATACAAACTAATTGAGTCCTCCCTACCAAACACAACCACCACCTACATTCTGGGGTCAACCTAAATGGATGAATCCTTAGTGGAATCAACCACAATGGAAACAAAATCAGCCACAATGGTAGTAGAATCAAACACAATTTCAACCATGGTAAAATCAGGGACCAAGACGTCCCTAGGAACAATCACCTCAATTAACCCATGGTTCTAATCCTATTAATGAACAAGTAAACTAGCCTCAAATACCAACGCAACCTGTTCCAAATCCGAAAAAATAATCGAACTGATTCAAATCCTCCTACTTTGAATGCCATAGATGCTAATGATATTCAATTAAGGAACCGTAATGTCCCATCCATACCAAATGCTAAAGATTGAGAGGGTGAGAAGGAGAAAAGAGATCATTTAAAGGAAAACCATAACTCTGATGATGAACAAAAAGTTAATCAAGCACCTTACCCAAAGCATTTGAAAACATAACAAGTAGCTCCTGACCGCTCCCAACCAAATTGTATGAATGTGGTAGATTCTCAACTTCTCTGTGAATTGAAAAAGATTTATATTGAGATACCATTATTAAAGGCCATTAAAGACATACCAAAAATAAATCAGTTGGTTAAGTCTTTTTGTATGAAAATTCTAGGTAGGAAGAAGAAATTACCTCCTACAATAAAGATAGGGACCAAACTCATTGATGTTTGTCAGGAAGATTACTCCCTCAAAAATATAATGATCCTGGTAGTCTTTTGATAACTTTGAGTATTCAAGGAATTGAGATAACCAATGTGCTAATTGATTTGGGAGCAACTATCAATATTATCACATCATACACTATTAAAATGTTGGGTATGACAAGTGTTCAACCCACAAAAAATGTTTTACAATTGGTAGATCAATCTACCACCAAACCTGAAGGCGTTCTTGAGGATATCATGGTTACCATTGATACATGGTACTATCTAGTTGAATTTCTAGTCCTTAAATCTCAAAAGAAGGATTCTAGATATCCAATTATCTTAGGTAGACCATGGTTAGACATTGAAATAGCATTGATAGATTGTAGATCAAGAAGCATGATCATTTCTAATGTTCAAAAATAGAAAGAGTTGTCACTTTATCCTCCAACCCAACCATCAATTCAGCCTAATACTCAACCTTGGATTGATGAGGACATGGAGTCAGAAGGAGATGGCATAGTAGAATTGGCCATCGTTACTTTAGTAGAACATGTTGAAGAATGTGAAGAATAAGGTCTTACTCCTAAAGAGATTGATCAAGTAAAAGAGAAGAGGGACTGTCATAGAATGTTACATCATAAAAATCCACATCCATGTCCTCTGAATACACTTGTAGGGGACCCACTTGATTCTAAAAATGAGACCAAAGAAATTATGGTAGCAGGGGATAAACCTCTCTTCATTAATTCATTTGTATCCTTCTCATAGGAAAAGGAATTAAAGAAAATCTTGGAAGATCATACTAAAGAATTTTCTTGGGAATACAAAGACATGAGAGGAATCCACCCTTCTATTTTTACTTATCATATTTATACCGAAGATGTTAAGCCAGAGTGGCAAGGTTAAAGAAGGATTAATTCTATTCTTAAACACCTTGTTAAGCAAGAAATAGAAAAACTATTGAAAGTGGGGTTTATTTATCCAATATCTGATAGTCAATGGGTTTCCCCATTGGTTATTGTTCCCAATAAAAATCACAAGTGGTGTGTATGTTTGGATTACAGAGAATTAAACAAATGCACTAAAAAGGATCATTTTCCTTTGCCATTTATTGATCAGGTAATTGATAACTTAGCTGGCAGTAGTTATTTCTCTTTCTTCGATGGTTTTAGTGGGTACAATCAGATCCAAGTGACTCTTGAAGACCAAGATAAGACTACTTTCACATGTCCCTTGGGTATGTATGCTTATACAGCTCTACCATTTGGACTATGCAATGCACCAACCACTTTTCAAAGAGTTGTTTTGGCTATTTTTGCAGATTTAACTACCTCATGTTTGGAAGTATATATGGATGACTTCACAGTTCATGCATAAACATTTCAAGAAGCACTTGAAATTTTGAACAAGGTTTCAAAAAGGTGTAAGGATCATAGATTATCTTTAAATCATGAAAAGTGTTCCCTTATGATGACAGAAGGGATTGTTCTAGGACACCACATTTCCAAGCAGGGAATCAAAGTTGATCCCAAGAAAGTAGAAATAATTCAATAGATTGAGATCCCTAAAAATCAAACTAGTGCTCATATTTTTATTGGGCATGTTGGGTATTACAGAAGATTTATTGAGGGGTTTAGTAAAATTTTTGAACCTTTGTTTACATTGTACAAGAAAGATGTGGAATTTTTATGGATAAGTGATTGTCAAAAAACTTTTGAAACAATTAAACATGCTTTGACTACTTCTCTGATTATTAAAGGACCTATTTGGGGAGTTCCATTCCACATACATATTGAAGCGTCTAACTTTTCTATTGGTGCATTATTGGGACAAAAGGATGAGAATGAAGCAATGCATGCTATCTACTATGTTAGTAAGACTCTGAATCCTATAGAAAGGAATTACAAAACAACTAAAAAAGAGTTTTTAGTTGTGATATACACAATTAAAAAATTTAGGCACTTTACTACAAGCTATAAAATATTCATTCACACAGACCATGTTGCTATTAGATATCTGATGAATAAGGTTATTGTGGGTCGACGAATTATAAGATGGCTGTTATTATTGCAAGAATTGGATGTGACTAGTGAAACCCTTAAAAAAATTCATGCTCTTGTTTGTTTCATGTTTGAAATTGATTGCTCATGTCTTGTTGCCATTAGGGTTTAAGGTTCTAATGTTGTATTCACATTAGCACATTTGATTACCTCATTGGCTTATAATTTTTCATTGACTGATTATATCTGGTACTAGGTTGCATTAGTAACATTTCGTGGTATTCATTCTCATGGTCTGGCCGACCCCGATGTTAAGGCTACCCTTCAAGCCTAGCAGTCCCTTTTTAAAACAACTTTCATCCACGTGCATTTTACAATCACTTAAGTCTACCTCCTAGCGATCTATCACTCATCGCATGTGTCCCTTAAAGCAGCCTATGTTTAGCTCGTGACAAGCGATGTCGTATCCCTTTAACCATTTCAATTCCATCACCCATCGCATGTTCTATCATCACCGCCCAAAAGGCAACTCCTGATGACTGATGCGGTTAAACACTTAACCCATCGTTGGCTTTGTTGTTATTTTTAAATGTGTTATGCCCTCTAGAAAGGAAAATGGACAAGCGATGAGCGATGTAAAGGATGTTTTTGCGATTAAGATCAATGGTTTATATGTCATTGTTGGCTTCATTGCCATTGCTAGATGAGATTCTAAAGTAGAAATTAAGTAGTGATGGTTGATACTTGTATGTACGAAGGAGTACACATGGAAGCTTTCTAATTTATCACCTCGTACATAAATCACTAAAAAGGCATCATGGGGATAGTAAGAATATGCAAACCGTAGGATGGAGTTTCAAAGCATGTGCATCAATGATTCAAATGAGAATGAGAATGACAACTAATAGAATGGATGTTTTCACTCGTGCGAGTTTTTTGGTGCCATTAATGGTGACTTAACTTGGCCAACTAGTTGTACGAGCCTCTGTTGTGTGAATCTTCTTTTCATTCTAGCATATGTAGAGTTTAAGAAGATATCAGAGTGATAAAGAACCACGACAAAGAGGAATTGCAGAAGGTTTTCTCAGGTAAGCCATTTTTTAACCTTGTAAAGTTTAGTTCTTTTGCAAGAATTGTCTCACTATATCAGAAGGTTTAGGAATTTTTTGCAAGGGCAAAGTAGGGCTCTGATATTTTCTTGACTAGTTTAAATTCCTGGTTGGGGTAGGATAAAGAAGGTGGAATTATTTTTTGAATTTGAATTGTTAAGGCATAGCCTATCAATTCGAAACCCAATTTTCAAACTAGTCTTAAAAAACCCTAGTCAAGTAAGATGAGTTGGTCGGGTGAGTCATCTTCTTCTAAGTCCACCCCCAAGAGAAAAAAGAAAATTATTTCCCAAGACATGCCATAGACATCTAAGGGAATTAACAGAAAAAGGGACCACCAAAGAATTATGTCCACTTCATGGACAATTTTCAGCCTATAGATGCCAAGGCAAGTGGCAAGAAGGCCACTAGGGAAGGAATATTGACCACCAATTTTAAGGACCTTGTGGCAGGAATTGGTGATATTGTTGTGCCTGAGCCTAGATGGGAATTGGTTTTGTACCTTTTCAAAAGGAGAGATGCTCCACACCCTGGTTGAAATGTATGGGGTTATGATTTGGGGAAACTAGTTGTCCCTAATATCTTTGTGGAGGTAGATTTAATGTTACAGATTGTAGACTGATATGACGAAGTCAACAGGGTTATCATAGATATAGATGGTAGAAAAATTCTGGAAATAAAGAGGAGTAAGGTCACAGAGATTTTTTGGATGAACCTTGATTCCAATGAGAAAATCAATATGGAGAAGCTGCAAAAGGAATATGTCGATCATAGGTTTGGGATTAGAAGAGGTGAATTTCCAAAAGGGTTCTGGGTTTTCAATCAAAGAGGTTGAACCACTAGATTGTGTGGAATTTATTGACTATTTTAGACCTTTTATATGGTGTGCTAGGAGCTTGGAGTGGAGTGTGATGGAAGGATAGTGTCATCCTTGTAAGTTATGATCATGGATATGTAACATAAAAACCATCATAGGTGGTTTGACTATGCTCACTGAGTTGTTGAGCAATTGCACTATGATTTGATAAGGTTAAAAGAAAGAAGAACCCCTCTAACATTCAAGGACTATTCATTATTGATGCATATGTTGCTATACCAAGGAAGGGAAGTTTTTGGTTGAGTCATAAAACTAAGACAAGTGGATGAAAGAATCATAGGTTTCCTATCCAAATGTGGATATACATCTTTGATTTGCATTGTTCAACTTCAAATTACGATGAATTTTGCAATACAATAAAACACACTATTTTGGTACAAATGGGATTAAGGCCAGTGGATAGAATTTCCAAAACAATTAAATTAGGATTATTGAGGCTCAGAGAGTGTGGAGATGATCCCAATTATGAGTAAAATTGGGGAGATTGGTACTTTTATAACAATTGTGCAGTCACCAGATGTTATGGGACTACTGTGGTGCCACACCTTTTTCCTAGATTTGTTTATGATAGGTTGTCTTTTACTGATATAATGTGGAAAATGGATAATAGTGATGCAGATAATTTTAGGTTATACAAAAAGGCCTCTATAATTGTAACAAGTTTCTCTTTTGATTATTTTTTTGTCACTGCAAAGGAATTTTATGATGTTTTTGGCATAATGATAAACAATCTACGAATGGATCCAACCCCCACTATAAATTTTGATCCAGAAGGACTCATTGATAGAGAAAAGATCAAAAGGGGAATATTAGGATATGGAACTCATGTTTTCTATTACAAGGAAGATGTGATTATAAAATTTCCAACATTTTCTACTATCCAAGATAGATAGAGAATTTGGATAAAAATTGTTGAGGTTGAGCATAGGGCTTTTACTAAGAATTCCTATTATGAGAGCCCTTAGAAACACATCACTAATAGTTTTAAGAGAATGAAGATGATACTTTTTTATTTCAGTGATGGAACTTTCCTAGAGAAAGTGCAACAAGTAGAACAAAGGGCTCAAAGTGCTTTGCAAGAACATTTACTAAAAATTGGTGGCTAACTAGAATAGCCAATAGCACCAGAAATCCAACAACAGTCGATGAACATTGAAGATATTCCTGTTGTGGAGTTTCCTTCTATAAATTTTGATGATACACAGGGTGTTGTAGGGGATGCACAACAACCGTCTGCTGAATTAATTCACGTTGATCAAGGAATAGAGCAGGAATTCTCATACCCTAATGTTGGAGAGTTAATGGAACCATCTGCTCCAGATGATAGGTTAGTACCTTGGGAATATGATGAAAACCAAGATAATGATGCAAGGGATCTAGCTTGTGCAAATTTTTTCGAGGATGATTCTTTTGTGAAAACCAGAGAATTTAGAGAATTCATAGCTGAGCTAAAATCTCGAGAAATAAATGATAGGATGCAAAAGGCACAAGAGGGATTTGATCCCCCACAACATGAGGAGGTCAAGAAGAAAACTAAGGAAGAGATTCTTCAAGAAATTGAGCAAATGAATCCCATTGAGGCTAGGAGATTTGTTAAAGATAGTGGGATGCTAGTGATTCCAGGATGAAACCTATCTTACATAATTTCTCTAGATGCAATCAGGAATGACCTGAATGTTGTGATGTCAGAAGAGACCTTTGATGAGAAGACACTTGGTTCAGGGTTCAGCCCCAGTTTACTTGCACTAGCTATTTGGTCTTTAACACCAGATTCGAGGAGGTGCAGGCTCAATAGAGTAATGAATTTCCTTTCAAAAGATGTGATAATATCCAAAGCTTTAGAGATGATAGCCCCATAGGCTACAAGGTTAACAATGCAATTGGTTATGTTGAGTGTTGACAATGTTGAAACTACTCAGGCCAGAT
Organism: Sequoiadendron giganteum; assembly: GCA_007115665.2. Taxonomy (NCBI): domain Eukaryota; kingdom Viridiplantae; phylum Streptophyta; class Pinopsida; order Cupressales; family Cupressaceae; genus Sequoiadendron; species Sequoiadendron giganteum. Next base: position 522,637,844 of record CM021108.1, on the reverse strand, counting down.
ATCTAAAATTGTTGCATAAACACATCAAATTAGTTGAAGAGTATAATAAGGTGAAAGCTACTATGGCCAAGGAAACTCAAAAGACCTTTCCTACCTCTCCATCTAGGACTTCATAGCAAGATAAGGATACCCTGAAACTAAGAATTGATGCATTGAAAAGGGAGCTCCAAGAAACTAAGTTTGAGAAAGACAGGCTCCAAGAAGACATGAGCAATATTACTAGGGACATGGATGAAGGTATCCGGAGTTATAGATTATCCAAATTTTATCTTAATGTATATACCACATGGTTAACCTACAAAGGTATCCATGAGGCATATGGAAAGTTGAGGCATGTTCAAGAAGTTTTCAAAAGCACCTGAAATAAATGAAGTTGCACATTAAACAGTCTAAAGGAGATTCAAACAAATGAAAAAGGAGATGTTGAAGCTCCAATACATCTTCCTAACATAATAAGAGGAATTGAAACCATTGGTGAAGTCATAGGTTTCCATGAAATAGTTGGTGGATAGTTGCAAGGTAAAATGAAACCCTTCACAGAGATGGAAGACCAAGGTGTACCCAAAATTCTTGATGAAGATGGAGCAATGAAATATTATGCCTCATGGAGAGCACTTTTCAAACCTTTAGATAGCCATATGTCCCCAGATGGTGTATGTTGAGGATAAATTAGATTTATCAGTGCTCAATGTTTTAATTGATAACTTCATTAAGATTTAAATGGGCATGGACACCTTTGTAAAAGAGGCTAGGGTGACATTTGATGCAAGATGATATCAATTGGCCCACTGAAGATGAATACAAAAATTGGTTGGAAAAATATGTTGAGTAAGCCACAAGGATGGCAGGAGGATATAATACTTGGTCAAGTATAATACAGGTTTGGCCTTTGAAACAAATTTGTTTACAATTTATATCCTCCCAATCAAGAAACTGCACGTGGTAATCCAACCAATTTCCCTCTCTTTGCTTTATGTTTCTTATTCTTTCATGTTTTATTCTTTTGCGTCGAATGATATAATGACGCGAAATCCTCAAACAACAAAGATACAAGTCAGTAGGCTTCTGCAAGTGTTTTGTCTTTTTATATTTCCACCCCATTTCATGAGTGCAAATATAACTACCTGAGGGTTGAATGAAATGAAATATTATGAAATACAAATTGAAATGTAATGTGACCGACCAATAGCCCGAAGCTTGTTTTTCTCCCCTAACCTTATCAAAGGGATTTCAAGGCTATTATGCAGGGGTCTTTAAAATTTTGGTTGATCTCAGGTAGTCTTAGCAAATATTTTTCATGAAATGTAATAAGCATGCAAGGATATAGAATTGGTCATTGAGTCTTAGGTTATGAGTTTATATTTTCAACCAGTTTAAATTTTTTACAGAAAATATAGTATTTGGAATTGATAATGGAAAATTTCAAGTAGATTGTCTCCTATGTTTTTGCTAATGAAATGATTAAAGATTGTTTCATTGGTCTCCAATTAACATGGCTGGATGTGTGTTTGCATTTGTGCTTCAATTCAAGTAATTGATTAAAATGCTTTGATGCAATCACTGGTTTATGTGCTAAGTCATAGGATCTTTAAGCATTTTTTGATTGGAATATCTAAGTTATGAATTTGTAATGCAAATCCATAATAGTCTATAAATATTGAATGTCATTGTTGTTGCACTATAGTTTGTTGTAAATTTGACCCGTCACCTTAGGATAAAGCACTGCTCTATGTATCAAGTGAATTCAAACATATCTGATCAGCTAGATCTTGTCAAAGAACAATTCATTTAACTAAAATCATACTCATAATATCGATTGTTACTGTAATTTTTGGTTGAATTTCCCATTCTCTACTCCAAATGGTAGTGGTGTAAGGATTTTGGCTATTTCTTGTAAATTGTCATTTGTTGAGTTATGTATATGAGAATGTATCTGGTAAATATGCAATGCATATGGTAATTTTGTGAAATAGTGTTATAGATGCATTGTGGGATCACCCTCCTGGATTTTTCAGAGCTCGCAGTGCAGGAGGAAAGATGAATTGCTTTCTCTTATTCATTGGCCAACCCTCTCTAGGTTGCTAATTATTCGAATTGGAAAATCCATAGACATCCTTGTAGATTTGGTTAAGAATTAAAAAGAGCCAAGAAATTGGTGACTCTATTGGGAAAAACACGTTGGATAAATAATTTTTTCTTGTATGCCTTGTCAAAGTTCACTATAATGTATGGTGATGTTGTTTATAAAGTTGGTCTAGTTGAGTTTCCAATAACTTTTTCTCAAGTCTTTGCCAAGTGTTCCACTAAAGTTTATGCTAAGTTCCACGCTGCTTTTGTGTATTAAAAGGCTTATGTTAAAAGGCTCAACCCAAATTACTTTTCATTTGTCAAATTTTATCAAAGTTCGTGAAGATCTAATGAAATTTGCATGAATAGTAACATAATTGATATAAATCTATCCCAATCAATTTGGGTGGTGACTCTTAAATCTCTACACCAGTGTGTACCAATATTTGAAGAGATCAAAGAAGTGAAAATAAAGAATAGAAGATTCAAGAAGGTGACAAAAGAAAATAAAAATCAAGCACGAATGTGAGGAACCCAAAGCCAGATGAAGAAATTTTTTGAGCAGAAGTTGTAGCTTGAGCTTGCAAAAGACAAGTGACCACAATGTGTGAAGAAAACTACTGGATCTGGTAAGTCTATTGAATAGCTCGTTCAAGAATCTCCTACTTTCAATAATGAAGTAAATAGTGCAAGTACTCATGAAGGAACAAGTTGGGTTGCAGTGTCTGGAGAAAATCAAGGAAGTTTCCCTATTGAGCAAGTGTTTGATAATGAAATTGACATATCAAGAGAAGAAGCTAGGTGGTAATTTAAACCCTAGAGGAGAACCTCCTAATACACAAGCACATTTTCCCCCTGAGGAAGATCTAGTTGATCAAACCTTTCATACCCCTGCACCAAGCAAGTATGAGGACTTCTTAGAAAATGAGGAAGATATAGATAAGGATATGCAAGCCTTGGAACATGAAGAAAATTGGCTTGCTAAGCAAGAAGAAAAGAATAGACTAAAGGCATTGAAGGAAAAGGCGGATAGGGTTAGAGCCAAGCAACTTGAGAGGGATGCTAGGAGACAAAAATTTGAGAAAATGAGAGAGGATGCTGCTAGAAGTAAAGCTTCTAAAGAGAATTCCACTAAATTAGTAGCCCAAATCACCCATGAGATTCCTAAGGCAACGGTTTAGATGGGAACCTCTACTGCTACTACATATGCAACAAGTGTTGCAACTACCAAAACCTCTGATCCTATGGCCATTGCTAAGAATACATCCTTTGTAGGTCATGGAAAGAAGCCCATTGACCAAACCCAGAAAAGTACCTTCAATACATTGACTCCCAATACTAATACAAATACCCACACTGCATCTGCCAAAACTCTCGTCAATAGCCCTAAAATTGACCCCATTCTATCTGCTACACCCCCAAATCTTGAACTCTTCAAATTATAGTTGCTCAATGAGAAATTACAGGAAGACTTGAAGAAGGCCGAAATGGAAGCTGCTAATGTAGAAATGGCTAGGAAGATTGATTTCCTTAAAATGTCTATACCAACTCCAAAGCCTTCAAGCTCTAGACAAAATAATAATGAATTTCAAAAGAAGAGTTCTAAAGGATACACTCCTAGCAGAGGAGGTGGTCAGTATCAAGGTGGTGGAGGTGGATGAAGCAATAAGAATAGAAATTCTTATTCTAAAGATGATGAGGGAAGAAAGAAAAAGGGTGGCAGTAATGGTGAAAGTGGAAGAGGCCAGACTGGAGATAAATTTGATGACAAAGGAGATGTTGAGCAAAGGGATGTTCATAGAGATGGAAATACTAGGAGGCCACCCTAGATTGATAGGTATAGGCAACTGTGCTTTGAAAACATCTTGAGGTACCCAAACCTTGTCCTTGATAATGCAAGGAAGCATCTCCCTAAATTTACTAGTAATAATTCTTTCAATGGTGAATATCATTTGAAAGCCTTCCAGAGCTTTGTGGAAGATTTTGAATTATGAGATGATATTGTTTCCATCAAATAATTTATGTAGTCCTTGACCGAAGATGCAAGGGATTGGTATAAGGGGGTCACCCGATGAGAGTATTGATTCTAAAGAGGCCTTCTATAGACTTTTCAGAGAGCAGTATGGGGATCAAACTAATCCTAGGTTTAGATTGAATGATTTCAACAATATTACTAAGGGGCATAATGAAATGGCAACTGAGTTCAATTCAAGGTTCCAAAAAGCTATGCTTAGAGTCCCTACCTATTTGAGGCCAAATGAAAATGCATGTTTAGTTGTGTACTGCAATGCATATGATTCTAAGATGTGCTATCTGCACAGAGACAAGAAACCACAACACCTAAGAGAAGCCTACAAAATGGAATTCAATATTGAAAACAACAAAAGAGAATTAGGTAAAGTGGGAAGAAGGGATGACCCTAAGGCTTCAAAAAACCCTAGGGTTCAGAATGAAAAGGTTGGTAAAAATGCAGCTCATGATGAAAAGTTGGATCAGGTTCTAAGTTTGTTACAAAAGGCAGTGAAGAATGAAAAGCCTCAGTTCCAGAGGAATGAGAGGAAACCAAGACTACAAGACTGTCTGTATCATACCAATTGGCATAATGGAAATCCAGTTAACAACAATCAAAAAAATGTTCAAGGTATACCTGACCCTCTATAAAGAAATTCCACCAATGTTGTTGACAAATTTCCATGGTGTGAAGTGTGCCAAATGCCTCACTCATCACAACAATGTGTTGTTGCAGGGTCCTTAGAAGATACTCAAGATGATCAAGGAGGATCAGACTCTACTCATGGCCATGATCAGATGGTGAATGTATTTATGGCCAAATCGGACCTTGACTGCAGTGAATATTCTTCTAGTGATGACGCTGATGTGAATGATGTGGATATGCAAAGGCAAGAAGCTAGTATGCATCATCAAAAAGTTTTCTCAGATGAAGAGGAAGAAAATGATTGCACTGTTTATCCTCTTGAGTCAGATAATGTTTCTCTGAGGAGACCTTCCAATGAAGAAATTGAAAAGTATTAAATTTCCTTGTATTCTCAAGCAAGAAGCAACCTTCAGTTGAGAAATAGAACTGTAAGCGGCAACCAAGGTAACCCTGGTAGTATGTTTGTTAAGGAAAATAATGCAGTAAATAAGGGGACTGGCACAGAAAATAAGAAGGAAGATACAAAGCCCAAAGAAGGTAAAGAAATAAAAATTTGGGCTAAGAAGAGTAGTAAAGCCAAAATGGATGGTGATATTGCTCCTCAAGCTATGAAGTCCAAGGACCTCAAGTTTAATGCTGAAAAGAGTGAAAAAAAAGGTGATAAGGTAAATCATAAAGAATTGATACTCCCTGAGTTACCATTGTATTATCATGTAGACATGTTCCAAGTGTTGTCTCAAGTTTGAGTTGTAGTTCCACTATTAGAAATGATGAGAATTGAGGAGCATAAGGAGAAGATAGTTTCTTTTATCAACAGTGTTGCCTTGCGTGGTAAGGGTAAAATGGTCATTGACCAACCTGAACCAAGTAATAGACAAGAGAAGAATACAGAGGTGCAGGTAGTGATAAATGAAAACCCTAAAATATATTTAGGAACTACTATTATTGCAAACCCAAGCCAAGTTAATCCTTCTTTTTAAGCTTGATCATTGATGGGAAATTACTTAGGAATTGCATGATCGATTTAGGGGCCTCAAATAACATGATGCTAATGAAAATCATGGAATAAATGGGTCTAAAGGTTGATAGAACTTATGGGAAGCCTTATGCTATGGATTCGATAGAGGTCCCAATTATAGGAGTAATTAACAAAGTTCCATACAAATTGGCAACTTTTCTTGAAAAGGAATTGTTTATGAGCATCGCAATGGTAGATACCCCACCAACCTATGGGATGTTATTATCAAGATAGTAGAGTGCCTCCATGTGTGGAAGTATATAGTGTGATCTATCATTTTATACTTTTATATTGATTAGAAGGATGTCAAGATTGCTAGGGAGCCAAGAATCTGCCACATGATTGAATGTGGAGGAACCAGAGGAGCCAGTGAGGATCAATTTTGTAGATACTAGTATGGATATTTTTTAGGTTGAGAAAGAGGTGCCAAAAGAAGAGAGGAAGCCTACGCCAATTTTTCAAGAGGTTTTTGATGATCCACAAGGAGATTCCCTTTGGACTATGTACTTTGATGAAGCCTGTTCCAAGGAGGGCTCTAGTACAGGAGTTATCTTGACTTCACCGCAAGGTAAGACCTTCAAGTATTCTTTCTTGTTAAAATTTACTTGTACCAATAATGTGGCCAAGTATGAGGCTCTATTGTTGGGTCTCAAGATAGATTCAAAACATGGTATTAACATGCTAAAAGTCATAGGAAATTCTGAGTTGGTGGTATCCCAGGTTAGGTCTAAATTTTTTGCCAAAGATAAAAGGCTTAAGAAATATAGGATTGTTGTATGGGATATGATTGAAGCCTTTGATGGTTTTAATATAGATTTGATAGAAAGAGCTAAGAATGTAAAAGAAGACATGTTAGCAAATATTGTTGTCAATTAGATGATGTTACCTTTAATGGTGTTTCAAAAATAGAGGTACATGTTATGCCTTGCATAACCACCCCATCTTTTGCCTTGGCCAAAATGGGTCCCCCTTTTGTGTTTTTTGTACTTAGTTGTTTTTGGAACAAAGTTTGGAGTCTAGTTTTGCCAATACTTTGTTTTTCTTTGATTTCTCTGTCGGAGTCGGAACCGGAGATGAATCGGGTTCTGAAAGTTCTTTCGAGGCTTGTTTTTTTTGGTTCTATCCCGACAGTCTTTTCTTTGCCTTTGTTTTTGCTCTTTGGCGGAAGCGGAGCCGGAGTGGGAATTGGGATGGTCATTATCAAAATTTGCAAAATCAAATTCAATTCTGATCCTGCCTCCGCTCCCTTTTTAATGTTTGTTTGTCTCAGTTTTTGTGTTTTGTTTTATTAGGTTGGTCTTTTACTTAACTTTTTGTTTTTGTTTTTAGTTGTCGGACGCGGAGTCGGAATGGGGATAAGGTTTGGAAATTTTATGATTTTAAGATCCTGTTTCCATTTTAGTTCTGACCCCGCCAATTTTTTGTCATTGATTTTTTGACTGAAGTTACACTGCAGACCAGTGTTTGTTCTCTTACAGTTCTGACTCTGCCTTTACTTGGTTTTAATGTATTAATGGTGGTTGCCGATGTAGGTAGAAATTCACATATATTTCTTTATTAAGGGTTAAAGCCGATCATTATTGTTATTATAACAAGTCTAAGAGCGCGAAGAGCAATAGCAGAGTTTGTTTGAGCAAATTGATCGAGATAGAGAAGGGATATTGTGTGTGAATCGATTCAGAAAGTTAGCGTGGCTTTGTTTGCATTTGAGGTAGGTCTTTTATCTTTGTTGTTCGTTGTTTATTTCTTTGTTGTGTTTTGCTTTGTATCTGTTCGTGTGTTCAATCATTGTGTTTTAAAGTAATTTTATGATCATCGATGTGATTGAATGAGTAAGTTCTTGTCTTGGTTTGTTTTGTTTTGCTTTAATCTTTGTTGTCTTGTTTTATTGTGTTGTTTCTTGCTATTTTTGGGCATTATCGCTTTCACGTCTTAAACCGTGATCGCGTCGTGTCATTTTCAATTTGCAGTAGATTAGATTAGATTAAAGGTTTTTATTATGGTGTGAGTTAGATTAAGAATTTATAGTGAGGTAGATTATAGATTTTACAGTGACTTAAGGTAGATTAGATTTATTGTTTAAATTAGGGTTTCGTCGTTTGGGAGAATGGCAAGGTTTTAAACCCGTGCCTTGGTTTTATTAAGTTTATTAGATTAAGGTTTTTGTCGGTCTCTGCAATTACTTTAAATAAGATTTAAATAAATGGCTCTAAAATACAATTGTTCCCCACGGTCATATGAGGGTAGAGTTTTTAAGCTCTTTTGCCATTTTATGGCGACCTAGGTTTAATCATGAAGTTGTGATGAAAATGAATAAATTTGATGATGTCATGATTAGCATAGGCGGAGGCGGGATTGGAATGGGTATGGGCATAAGAGTTTTGTTTTTTACCAAAGTTATCAATTCCATTGCTATCTCGTTTTCGATTCCGAGTTCTAAAGGGTTTTCTTGATGTGATAATTAGTGGAGGCAGGATTGGAACTGATCCTGAACTTAAGAATTTTCTTTGTAAAGGTTATCAGTTCCATTTTTATCCCGTGTCTAGCTCCGCATATAGTGGGAAGTCTTTTGTCAAAGTAACGATAACCAAATCGGAGGCGGAGGTCGAATGGAAATAGAATATCAAAAGAAGAGAATTCAAAGAAAAACCAAATCCCTTTTTCATTCCGATCCCGGTTCCGATAACTTCCCCGACTCCGACTCCGAGCCCGTTTGTTACTAGGTGAAGTTCCTATATCGGTTTTTGCTCCGAGTCCGCTAGTTTTGTAAAAGCGCTTGTCTTGAGCTTCTGTTTGGTTCCAACTCCGATGTATATGTAGTAGATATGTTTTTAAAACATGTTTTATAATGATTTATTTGAAGGTCTAATTAGAGGTTTGCTTGCAGGAGATTTGAGAGATGTCAAGAACGTCAGGAGAGGCTGCTCGAAGGAATCAACCAGTTGGAACATCAAAGACAGCACCGAAAATCAAGAAGGTGAAACCAGAATAGCTACCTTATACATTAAGGTATGATTATAGGAATCCGGTGGTGAAGGCGAGCAAGGTGGAATCAGACTGGTCAGATATCACAGATACTAATCTAGGCCAGTATAGTTTTGAAGAATTACATGAAGAGACCTTTGCAAAAAGGGTAAACTTGATAGGGAGAACTCAAAGGATTGTTGACTCTGGTCTTGCACATATCACTGTGTTTCCTTTGTCAGTTCAGTGTCCGGAGTTGATATGTATAGTGGCCGGTACCTATAATCCAGCTACAAGACTATGCATGGATTCACAGAATAATGTGATTATAGATCTTACTCCGTAGATGTTCCAAAGTATATTTAATGTTCCTGATCCCAAGAATTTAGTGCAGTTAACTGAGGCTGAGGCATTGGAGAAATACAGTAAGCATAAAGACTCCAACAAGTCTCATTTAAACAAAAGATGGTTAAGCACCGAGAAGAAGTCTTTAAGCAAATTGGCAGACCAGCCAAAGAGGGCAGACTTCAAGAAGGAGATATCTGATTTGATATTGATGCTATCCAGAGTGTTTGGGAAGAGGGATGCCTTCCATTTCAAGGAATGGATGTTTCATTTTATTCAAGTGATTTTTCAGGGTGATTATCAATTTGATTGGTCAATGATTATTTTTGATGCCATACATGATCAGCTCACAAGGGTCAGACAGACCAAATCTTTCTTCATGACTTCATATGTGGTCTATGCTATGGCAAGAATGGGGATTTTCCTAGGATTAAACAGAGTAGGTATAATGGGAGTCTTGGATGGACAAAGGAAGGTGTGGGAACACTACGATCAATTATCCCTTCAGGTTGCTGAGACTCACTTCAGGAGAGTCAATGATGCCTTTTTATATGTGGTTATCAACTAGTTGAGTGGAGATGCAGGATACAGGTTAAGCCAAGAAGCTATGGCATTCATTTCTGAATGGGGAAGTTGGTACATCCAATACCCCAAATTTACATACTTCAGATTGTTTGGGTTTGAAGGTCATCCCCATTTACTTCCAAGATGCTATAGCAATAGAATAGTGCTTATGGAATTTGTATATCAAGCCATTGGAGTTAATGCCAGATTTGGGATGAAGCACAAGACAGGATGCCATAAGTTTCCTATGACACTGGGGGAATATGGTTGTCAACACTTGAAGGCAGCTAAGGTGGTTTGTAATGAGTTAATACAATTAAAATTGGGATTGTATACAGCTCGTAAGTATTTTGATCGAAAGAAGAAGATGTATGCTTTATTACCTTCAGTGTTTACTAGACATTTTAATTTGTTGGAGGATTTTTGGTGTGATAGGCAAGATGAATATGACTTAAGGAAGAAGAATTATGAGAGATTACCAGTCTCACTTATTAAAGATAATATTCCTGACACTTTGGTGGATGATGGAATTGTATTAGATCCCTCATATGAAGCTTTGAAGATTGGCACCAAAATATTAGATCCAATAGACTAGAATGAGGAAGAAACTATTGATATTAAGAAACTGGGAAGAATAGTCTTGGATAGAAGTGTGCAATGGTTGATGATGAGAACTCAAGCTCCTCAAGGACCAATCCTCAAGAAAGGTAAAGGGTATAAGAGGATTAAAAGAAAGGCACCTTCCAAGGAACCATTAGAATTCTTTCCTCCTGATGTTGAAGAAACAGAGTTGGAGGTAGTTGATAAAGAAGAAGAGACACCCGAGGGAGATGTTCCAATTGAATCTGTTGTTCCTACGCCCGCATTGGGTGATTCATCTGCACAAGCCCCACTCACAAGAAAGAAAAGTAAAGAAGTTCAAGGAGTACTTTATGCTATGGCTGAAGCTACTAAAGGAAAAGAAGTGGAGGAAGAATTGGTAGAAATTGAGACAGACTTGGATGAAACTCTGTCAGAGAAGGACTTGCAAGAAAACATGCATCTAGATCCTACTATTGAGCAGATTCTTACATAGGAAGAACAATGGAAACAATTTGAAGATGCTACCAGAGAATCTGATGCAAGGGCTGCTACAGAGAAACAAAAGGAAATGGAGGCAAAGTTACAAGCTGATGCTCTACTTCAATAGCATTAATCAAAGGTAAAAGAAGTTGAAACAAGGACAACGACTAATACAATGGAGTAGCAAATGAGGCAATGAGAGCATGAGATCAAGGTCAAGGCAAAAAATGACAAGCTGGAACTGATACAAAAGGTCCATGATCTCGAGGAGGAGAAAGCAAAAAACTGAAGGGAAAAGGAAGCCCTGGTTGATAGATTGAAGCTTGCAGAGGAGACTCGACAGAAAGAACAAGAGGCTGAAGCTCTAAGAAAAGAAAAAGGGGCTGAAGAGCTAGTAAAGAAACAACAAGCTGAGGAAGAAAGGGAAAAGGCAGAGAAACTCATAGCCTTGGAAATAGAAAGGATAGAAAAGGAAGAAACTGAAAGGAAGCAAAAAGAAGAAGAGGCCGAAGCTGCAAAACTTAAAGCTTTAGAGGCAGAATGGTTGGAAAGAGAGGCCTTAGAGAAAGAAAAGTTAGAGAAGGATCAGATGGAAGAGGAGAGGTTGAGAAAAGAAGAAGAAGACAGGAAAATACAGGAACAAAGAGATAGAGAAGAGGCTGAGAAGTTGGTGCAGATGCATGTGCTTCAGGAGCAACAAGAAAAAGCAAAGGTTGATTCTCAACTTGAGGTAGATATTCAGCCATCCTCTGTAGTTATTGCTTCCTCTTCCATGATGATGACTCCTAGTGCTCCTACATGGTTGAAATTAGATTTGCAAAAGAGAGCTTAAACACCTCCTCAACCTCTTAATTGGGAGGACATGATGAAGGAGATTGAACAGGAAAGGCCTAAGAAGAGGGCTAAAGTTTTGCATTGTACCAGACTCACAGATAAAGGGGAGATAGTTGCTGAATGTGCCGTGCCTATGATTGAAAAGGAGGTAGGGGATATGCAGCTCACAGACTATCAATTGAGTATGGTTAACTTGGGAAGACCCACTAGAAATCAACAAATGAATCTGATTGATGTGGTGGCTTTAACGACAAAATCAAGGATGATCAAGGACAAACAAAAGAAAGATGAGCTTAAGGCCCAATTAGATCAGTTACATTCATTCTTGAAGAGTGTCTCCTCTCCAAGGTCAGAATAGGTTGCAGCAATTGAGACTCCTGTTTTGCTAAGCGAAAAGGGGGTTGATGATTTGGTGCAGGTTAGAGGTAAGGCAGAGATGGTTGACAAATGGATAGACAAAGTGAACTGGGAGGTAGGTGAGGTTTTGGAAAAGGGATTTGAAACCTATAAGGAGGCGGAAGGAGTAATAAAATAGATGCATCAATATATTGAGGCATCTGAGAAGTTAGAAGAAGAGTACAAAGAGTATAGTGAAAAGTTAGAGAAGATAAATACATTGCCTCTAACTACTCTTCTAGAAGAATCTATACTCGAAGATGATAATAAAGATTTTGTAGAAAAGACTTCTCGTATCGTTAAGTTTAGGACTGGCTTTTTGATCAAGCATAAGGATGAAATTTAGGAAGCAGTTAATAATTTAACTGAGCAGTTGGAAGAGTTGGAAGCGGTTATGGCTATAATAGTAGATGTGAATGTAATGACTAAAGATGGCATGCCGTTGAGTCAGGTTAGAGAGAAATGGAATGAAAGATTCCAAGGACTCATGCAGGAGAAAGATGATGGAGAAGACTTAGTGATAGATCGGCTTGTAGAAGTCAAGGAAGAAATAAAAGTTGTAGGGAGAGAGTTGGTCAAGGTAAAAAGCATGAAAGAATTTGTTGTAGTTGAGTTGGATCGCATCAAATTTGAAGATGACTGGATTGATGGCCCAGATATGGATATGCTACAACAAGTCTTCACTAGTTATGATGAGTTCATAGCGGATCCAGCTTCACATGCATAAAATCTTGCATGGATGATATTCTTTTTCCATGCATAACGCATGATGATCTTCTTCCTTGCATGTTGCATGCATGCAACACTAACAGTCTTAAGGACGCATGATCTTCTTTTCTTCTATCTCTATCTTCTATTGTTAGATCAAACTGAATGTATAATGTAAGAACTCAAGATCAAAGTTGATCTGAGTTTCCAAGAAAGTTGATTGTTCCTAAAAAGGTGGAAAGCCTAAGATAGAAGTAAAGTTCGAACTTCTTTTTGTATTCTATAAATACCAGATGGGTATTACATTGTAAAGGTTGGCTAATTGAGAATTGGATTGGCTTACCTAGTGCTAAGAGATAGGATTTTATAGAGCTTGTTGCCGAGATACATTATACCAGATCTTGTTTACAGTTAATAGAATTGTAGGGTTACGAAATATGGAGTTTGCATTGGATTGTGTTGTTTGATAAGGTTAATGAGTTATAATCCACCTGAATGCCAGTGATTGTGCTGAAGCATGATAGTTTCTTATGTGGTGAAAGTCATTAGAAGAAACCAGGTTTAAAGATTATCTTGTTAAATTATCATTGAATTAAAGTTATTGAAGTTTATTGATCTATAGTTTTGATGATGAATGAATGTGTGTTGTTTTGAAATCTTGGAAATACTTGTGATATGCAAATAGTGGAATTGAATTAAGCACCTAAGATGTATACGATGGTACAGTTATACTGTGGGTTGTGTCATGCTATGGTTTTTGTGATCAGTTGAACAAAAAAAACATTCATTGTTAGAGGTATATGTCTGGATATTAGATAAATTTAATTCATACTTACTGATTTACCCCCTGGATTTATCTTTTTCTTTTATTTAAAACCCATTGATTTACAGGAACTATTTTCACAAAGAGAGTCATAGCTTCAATCCTTTGTTACCAGCACAGGCCCCTTGAATATTACAGTTGCATGAACCAATTGAGTGACATCAGACAATTGAGAACCAACTACCAAGACCTTGGGAGTTAGGCCACTACATGTAGTCTTTCTTTTTCAGGAGAAATAGAGTAGAAATATTTTGTTTTAATGTTGTTTGTGTCATTTTAACCATCAACAGTACAGACTTGACCTATAGTGTTGGATAACATTTGCAACTAGCAAGTGTTTGATGATGAAAATGATATCCTTAGATTTTTTCATTGTATTGATGAATATGAGAGCTAGGAAATTGATTTTGTTTCATTGGTAGTAGAAGTTGATGGTAAGGAAACTTTTTTTGGAAATAAGGTGATCTAGTTGAAAACAAATAAAATCCCCAAAGGACTGGTTGCATTAGAAAGGGTCTTCGATGGCCCTAACAAATAAAATGTTAAGCAAGCATCTTCCCATAAAGAAGATATGGAAGAAATAAATTTGGGAACCAAAAATTCTCCAAAATTGGTGTACATAGGGAAGAAGATGAAGCCACATGTTATAACTATGTTGATTTCTCTCTTGAGGAAGTATGGACATGTGTTTGGATGGTTGTATGATGACTCAAAGGCTTATAGGGAGGATATTTTCCAACATGAGATATCGTTCAAGCCTGATGCAAAGAATTTTAGGCAGAAATAAAGGCCAACCAATCCCACTTTGCAACCAAAAATGCAGGAAGAACTTACAAAGCTAAGAGATGCTGGGATTATAAAGCCTATAAGACATTTTATCATGGGTTTCAAATCTAGTTCTAGTCAGAAAGAAGAATGGTGACTTGAGGTTGTGTGTAGACTTTAGAAACTTGAATGTGGCATCTCTGAAGGATAATTATCCTCAGCCTAACATGGAGGCTATGTTGCAAAAAGTAACGAGATGTGAAATACTCTCGATGATGGATGGGTTTTTAGGTTTAATCAGGTCATGGTGAAGGAATCAGAACAATATAAAATTGCATTTATTATGCCATGGGAGACATATGCGTATGTAAGGATGCCATTTGGCTTGATTAATGTTGGTGCCACATTTCAGAGAGCCATGGATTTGGCTTTTGCTAACTTCATTGCTTTTTTCCTTGCCATATATCAAGATGATCTTACTGCCCATAGTAAGAAAGAAGATTGTTGTGATCATTTGGAAAAGATATTTATCAAAGCCTTGGAATATGGGATTTTCCTTGAATCCCAAGAAATGACAGTTTGGAGTTAAAGAAGGGAATTTGTTGGGTCATATTGTGTCAGAGGATACGGTCAAAATTGATCCTAAATGGGTAGCAACAATTGATACGATCCCACAGCCAAATAATGTCAAGGGATTTCAATCCTTCTTTGGTCAGATTAATTTCCCAGGGAGGTTTGTCACCAATTTTTCTGAGATCTCTAGGCCAATATCAAAAATGTTAAAGAAGGGTGAGAAGGTGACCTGGTTAGAGGAACCATCACAAGATTTTCAAGCCATTAAGGAAGCACCTGATTATTCGCAACCTTTTCAATTATTTACATTTGCATCATTCCACACTATTGTAGGGGTGCTTTTGTAGAAAAATGGTGAAGGATATGAATAGCCTTTTGCTTTCTTTAGCAAGTCACTACAATCAGCTGAATTAAAGTATGATTTGATAGAAAAAAATGATTATGCCTTGGTAATGGAAGTAAAAAAATTCAGGCCTTATCTCACGAGAGCCAAGATAGTGGCATATGTGTCGAGTGCAGCAGTTAAGGACATCTTCACCCAACAATAGACTACAAGGAGGAAGTGTACATGGATAATAATTTAACATAGATATCCAAATCACCAAACTGGTTTGAGGCCAAGGTCTTGCTAGATTATTGGCTGAAACTAACTTGGAGGCTAATCAAATTAAACAGTTTGACCATTTGGAAGTATCTACCATCTATGATGTCCAAACATGTGATTGGTATGAGAATATTGTGAGGTATTTGTAGACTATGCAGTGCCTAGATGGTATGACATAAAATGAGAAAAGAGCTCGAAAGTTGCAATCCATCAGATATGTGATTATTGAAAATGAGTTGTCATGGATAAATCCAGGTGGGGTCCTATTAAAATGTGTCAATGCTTTGTGGGCCTTTAAGTTATTGGATGAGATGCACAATGGAATCTATGAAGGAAATTATATGGAAAAAACCACTGCTCACAAAATTATTAGAGTTGGTTTTTGATGGCCCACACTTTTCAAAGATGCAAACAAGTTGGTAAGGACATGTAATGCTTGTCAGAATTTTTTTAGAAAATTGAAATTCTCGGGTAATCTACCTTTGAGATTCCAAGCTCCTTTCAAACTATGGGGAATAGACTTTATTAGAGAAATAGATGATAAATAAAGTGGAGGGAACTCATGGATTCTGGTGGAAACAAATTATTTCACTAAGTGGGTTGAAGCCATCCCCACCAAGAGAGCAACTAGCAAAGTTGTTATTGATTTTCTATTGGAGAATATATTGATCAGATTTGGAGTCCCTAAAAATATTGTCTCAAAAAATGCAATGTGTTTCAGGTCTGAGGAGTTTATTGAATTTTGTAATAAACATGCAATCCAAGTTTCATATTCATCCCCATACCATCCACAAGGGAATGGCCAAGTTGAATCAAGCAATAAAATCTTGATGAAGATTCTTAAGAGAATCATTAAGAAGAATAAATGAGCATGGGACTCTAAGTTAAGGTTAGCTTTGTGGGCAGATAGAGTGACAGTGAAAAAGGCCACTGGTCATGCACCATTTGACCTTGTGTATGGTATTACAGCAAGGTTTCCACAAAATAATTTTATGAAAATGTATAAGATTGTACAAGAATATGATGATGATATTTGTGATGAAATGCAGTGCAAAATTGAAGCCCTAACTCAACTAGATGAAACCAAGAGAGAAGCTCATAAGAAAAACACAAGGTTGCACCTTCAGGTGAAGAATTTGTATGAAAAAGGGGCTATAGATTGGAAATTTGAGGTGGGAAGCATGGTTTTAATGTGGAATGCAAGAATGGAGGATAAAGGTAAACATGTGAAGTTTGATCATTTATGGCTAGGCCCTTATCTAATTACTGATACGCATGTAGAAGACTCATATTTCTTGCAGTCCCTAATAGGTGAAATTCTTGACCTACTAGTACATGCACAATTCTTGAAACCCTATTTCTCTTGAAATAAGGTTATCTTTCCATGTTCATTATATAGTCTTGTAAAATGTTGTATATAGGTTTGGTGTGTTTCCTTTCTACTATTTCTGCTTGTCTTGTTTGGAAAAGCTGCTAGGTTTGGTCCTTGCACCCTTGGTCTACTTAACTAGAGATCTGAGATCTTGCTATGCCTATAAGAGGCATACATCCCTAGTTGAAGCCTCTGGTGGAACCCTTAAAAAAAATTCATGGTCCCATTTGTTTCATGTTTTAAATTTGATTTCTCATGTCTTGTTGCCATTAGGGTTTAAGGTTCTAAGGTTTTATTCACATTGGCACATTTGATTACCTCATCGGCTTATAATTTTACATTGACCAGTTGTGTCTAGTACCAAGTTGAAATAGTAACATTTCATGGTATTCATTCTCATGGTCTAAGCGGACCCAACATTAAGGTTACACATTGAGCCTAGGAGTCCCTTTTTAAAAAAACTTCCATCCACATGCATTTTACAATCTCTTAAGCCTACCTCCTAGCGGTCTATCGCTCATCACATGGCTCCCTTAAAGTAGCCTATGTTTAACCCATGATGAGTGATGCCATATCCCTCTATCCATTTCAAGTCCATCGCCCATTGCATGTTCCATCGTCACCACCCAAAAGGCAACTCCCGATGAGCGTTGCGGTTAAAAACTTAACCCATCATTGGATTTTTTGTTATCACTAGATGTGTTATGCTCTCCAGGAAGGAACCCGTGACCACCGATGGGTTGAGTTTCTCCCCATCGCTGGCGGTCGATGCATCGTGAGTTGAGACCGCTTGAAGGAAAATGGATGAGTGATGAGCGATGTAAAGGATTTTTGTGGCTAGGATGTTTCTCTGATTAATATCAATAGTTTATATCTCATCATTGGCTTCATTTCCATTGCTAGATGAGATTCTAAAGTATAAATGAAGTAGCAATGGTCAATACTTGTATGTACTAAGGATTACATGTGGAAACTTTCTAATTTATCCCCTGGTACATACCAAATCGCTAAAAAGGCATCATGGGGATAGTAAAAATATGTGAACTATAGGATGGAGTTTTAAAGCATGTGCATCAATGGTTCAAATGAGAATGAGAATGACAACTGACAAAATGGATGTTTTCACTCATGTGAGTTTTTTGGTGCCATTAATGGTGACTTAACTCGTCCAACTAGTTGTATGAGGCTTTGTTGTGTGAATATTCTTTTCATTCTAGCATATGCATAGATGAAGAAGATATTGGAGTGATAAAGAACCATGGCGAAGAGGAATTGCAAAAGGTTTTCCTCGGTAAGACATTTTTGAACCTTGCAAAGTTTAGTTCTTTTACAAGAATTGTCTCACTATATCAGAAGGTTTAGGAATTCTCTACGAGGGTAAAGTAGGGCTATGATATTTTCTTGACTAGTTTAAATTACTAGTTGGGGTAGGATAAAGAAGGTAAAATTATTTTTTGAATTTGAATTGTTAAGGCATAGACTACCAATTCGAAATCCAATTTTGAAACCAATCTTAAAAAACCCTAGTCAAGTCAGATGAGTTAGTCAGGTGAGTCATCTTCTTCTAAGTCCACCCCCAAGAGAAAAAAGCAAAAGATTTCCCAAGACATGCCACAGACATCTAAGGGAATTGACATAAAAAAGGGACCACCAAAGAATTATGTCTGCTTCATGGACAAGTTTCAGCCTCTAGATGCCAAGGTAAATGGTAAGAAGGCCATTGGGGAAGGAATATTGACCAACAATTTCAAGGATCTTGTAGCAGGAATTGTGATATTGTTGTGCTTGAGCCTAGATGGGACTTTTTTTTGTACAATCTCAGAAGGAGAGATGCTCCACACCCTGGTCAAAATGTATGGAGTTATGATTTGGGGAAACTAGTTGTCCCTAATATATTTGTGGAGGTAGATTTAATGTTACAAATTGTAGACCGATATGATGAAGTCAATAGGGTTATCACATACACACATGGTAGAAACATTCTAGAAATAAAGAGGAGTAAGGTTTATAGAGATTTTCGGGATGAACCCTGATGCCAATGAGAAAATAAATATGGAGAAGCTACAAAAGGAATATGTTGATCATAGAGTTGGGATCAGAAGAGGTGAATTTCCAAAGCATAGGCGAGAGAAGTGTTTTGGGGTTGCAATCAAAGAAGTTGAACCACTGGATTGTGAGGGATTTGCTGACTATTTCAGGTACACCTACTATATGTTGTGTCAGGTGCTTGGAGTGAAGTGTGATGGAAGGATAGTGTCATCCATGTTAGTTATGGTCATGGAAGGACAATGTCATCCTTGTTAGTTATGTTCATGGATATCCAACATAAAACCAACACAGGTGGTTTGACTACACTCACTGAGTTGTTGAGAAACTGCACTATGATTTGATAAAGTTAAAAGAAAGAAGAACCCCTCTAACATTCAGGCACTATTCATTATTGATGCATATGCTGCTATACTAGGGAAGGGAAATTTTTGGTTGAGTCATGAAACTGAGTCAAGTGGATGAAAAGAATCATAGGCTGCATATCCAAATGTGGACATACATTTGGGATTTGCATTGTTCAACTTTAAATTATGTTGGATTATGCAATGCAATAAAACACACTATTTTATTACAAATGGGACTGAGGCCAATGGACAAAATTTCCAAAATAATTAAAGGATTGTTGAGGCCCAGAGAATGTGGATATGATCCCAATTATGAGTGCAATTGGGGAGATTGGTACTTTTATGATAATTGCACGGTCATCAAATGTTATGGGACTACTATGGCGCCACACCTTTTTCCTAGATTTGTTTCTGATAGGCTAGCTTTTATTGAGATAATGTGGCAAATGGATAATAGTAATGCAGAGAATTTTAGGTTATCAAAAAATGTAAAGCTCAAAAAACTCACTCAACAAAACTAATATTTCCAAGGTACAATGCACATTCCAAGTAAGGAAAAGGTGACACATGTTTCACATTAAATATCCATAGATTCTCAAAGAAATTTTAATAATGAATTACATTTAAATACACCAAGTGGGTGTTACAATACATTTGTTTCAATGTTACATCAATAATTACATCCATGAAGTAAAGTTACATTTTATAAATTGGCTATGCAAGCCATATGAAAGTAATAGAAGTACATCCATAGCATAAAGAACCTCTGATACTCAATCGCCATGACACCACTGGTCTTCCGCAAGTTGAGGCCAAGAGTGAGGTTAAGGCATCTTTTCTGCCCAACCATGAAGTACATCACTTCCTCGGTTTTCTTCCTAACTCAAAGAAATCCCTGGCCCTGCATGAGGAGCCTAGCAACCTAGAATAGTAAAGGAGGGAACTCTTGATGCGTTTCTGATGCCTATATGCATTCCTATACTAGAACAACATATTTCTTGCATGTAGGATGTGGAGGAGACATATATAGCATAAATTTCTAGGCTTTTTATCCATCTATTTCAGTGGTACATTAGCTTGGCCAAGCATTCAAATATAAATGGTAGTTTAAGAAAAGGTTAACTACCATCTCTGGGAGCGCACATTCAGCATCCTATCCCAAAAATTTCTCATAACAAGAGTAAATAATGCATTTTTCTTACAAGTTGCACAAAGTTCAACATTCACTAATTCAAGCATTCTTTCAGAAAGCACGTTATATTTCCAAATTTCTCTATTTGATTTCATAAGAGAAATATTCACAAGAAGTAAATTCTACATCTGGTTTTTTACATTTAACATTTGCCTTGATTTAATAAATCTTCTAACATTCCAATGGATATTGGTAACTAAACGCAATTGTGTATCTTCCTAATTGTTTTCAAAGTATCCAATAAGCCATTTCCAAATTAAATGGTTTAATCTAAAAATAACAGATTTGTATAAATTTAAAAGAAATACTCTCCGAGTAGAAATATATACATTTTAAAGAGTAGAACTTTCCCATTCACGTATATATACATATACATTTACATATTTATACATATATTCAGAAATACTAGACAATCTAATACAAAAATATATCACTTTGAAACAAACATTTTTTACCATTCCAAATCAGATTTTAATATCTATTATTTTTCGAATTCTAAAAAATTTCTTTCAAACATATTGTATTTGTGTTTGTATTTATATACAAAAAATTACATTTTCAACTATAGTAATTCCATTTGAGGTTCATTATTTCTGCAACTAAAGTAATATTTACTGGCCAATACAGATGCAACTTCAAGTGTACATTTTGTTACAGTTTAACGATATGATACATTCGATTATATATGAATACATATGTATATATAAGTGTGTATATTTATATATATGTATAATTACATTTTCTTAAAATTACATCAAAGCATCTACAGTCTTATAATTTACAACATTTCCTTTTATACTCCAATCTATTTTTCACCAACATGCACATATATATATATATATATATGTATGTTGCCAATAAAATGATATATACAGTAAGGAATCACCGAGTGAATTTAAAGGGGTATCAAAATGTTCAAAGTAATTTCGGTCTAATACATATAAAGCTAGCGACCCTCATGGAGGGTGCGCTGCCTGTGGAGGGCAGTGACCTCTCCATAGGTTGTGGCCTGTGGAGGGGCGGCTGCATCCAGAGACAACCATCCCATATGGGGATGCATTGGATGGGGGGCTTTAAAGTCTTCCCCACACTTTAAAATAAAACCTCCATTCTTAAATTAAAACCAGCATCTTCACAAGAGTTTGATTCAGAGTTTTCTTTGAATTCATTCGCCATAAATAAAGTATTAATATTATATATTTACATATATTTATACAAATATGTATTTATATGTATATATGTAATATTATTACATTCCAAAAACATAAATTCAATTTGAAAGGGAAATTTGTAGATTCTAGGCCAGTACAGTAGCAGTGCACATATAAATATATATAAATATTATATGTATTTATATGTACAACCACAATGTTGAATTTCACATAGAAAATTAAACATTGAAACACTAATGCACAATTTTGCAATTGATATTCGAAAGGGTTTCAAAAGAGAAGTAAATCTTTCCATAGGCAATCATCTAATTTCACTTTTGAAATTGAAATTCATTAGAAAATAATTGAAAATTTGGAATTCTCTTTCAGTTGATTTCCCTCTTCTTATTTTCTTCCTCTTTTCTTTCATCATTAATGTTTTGTTGTGCTTCCAAAAACCTACTTCTTAGTGCCCATTTTCAGTTATATTTTTGCAGAGAAAACGAGAAAGATTATGAAAATAATTGTGTGTGTTTCCATTATTCTTTTTCCCTCTTTTAAAGATTTCTCCCCCAAATTTTCCAATAACCTAATCTTTAAAAATAAAATAAGATTTATTTTCATGCATAATATTTATCCTCAACAAAACATAGAAAATACCATTTTAATTGCAAGTTAAATATTTATTCCCAATAAATAATAAAGAAATATCATTTATTTGCATATAAAATATTTATCCTTAATAACAAGGCATTATCATTTAATTGTGCAATGAAATATTTAATTAAATTATAATTAATTATTTTATTTCTTTGCACTTTTATTTCACTATAAGTTAATTAATTAAACATTTCAAAATATGAACAATATAAACAATTAACTAAATTAAATACTAAATACATCTACATGATACTAAATGCTCATGTGTGTACAAGAGAATCGTTCCTCCTTTACCCTGTCGGGAAGCTAACCTCTTCTACCTTAACCACACCCTTGGTCTTCGACAACCTGCAACTCAAGTACACTCAAGCACCCATTAATAGATTAGTATCCAGGTAAAATTCAAGTCAAAACAATATAATTCATTAATCTGAATAACACTTTTCTATTTTACATCACTTTCAAAATAAAACTATATTCAATACATTTCAACTTTTCAAAATTAAGACAAACATTTTCTTATTTCATCTCTCAAAACACCATATTATTTATTATTTATTCTACAACACACATTCAGTCATATATGAAATCCACGTAAAGCAAAATATAGCAGCATCAAAGTTAGAGACATGACATCCTTCCCCACTTGGAAGAGACATTGTCTCAATGTCTTATTACAAAACATCCACACAACAGAGGCTTAAACATTCAGTGTATCATAAGTCATATTATGTAGGAAATAAAAAGTATGCTAGAATCTCAAATGTGGAAAAGATCTATCAATATCTACTGCATTCTCCTAGGTGGCACTTTCCATTGAATACTGGTCCCACTAGACCCTATACTGCACAATAGTGTGGTTTTACAACTTAATGATGTGCCTCTCCAAAATCCTAGTGGGCTCCACTAGCACCACCCTTGGTTCTTGGAATTAGAAAGTATGCCAATCATGCACACCACATTGAAGGTACATCTTCTTATATTTATTCATATAACAACACATGGTACAACTACCATCCAATTACATCCAAGTGACATATGGCTCATTTTCCAAAGCATAAGAGAATGACATCACAACATTCAAGCATAAGAAATTAATCACACTTTTGGTGCCACAAGATGAGGCCTAAATCATATTCCATCATAAACACATACAAGCATAAATCAAGTATCATAATTTTGACAAAGTAAAACATATGCTCAAAAGATCAGTCCTCCTAACCAACACTAGGTTGAGGTCTCAAAACAATAAACAAATCTCCAACGGTGCACCAACTAGGTCAAAACCAACCATCGTGCACATAACTCCTCTGAGACTAGGTCACTCGTTAACCATTTTTCCTTTGATAAATCTGGTTTGAACTTTCCATGTATATACACTTGTAACTTATGTGTACTTCTCTCATTCCTATCATTATCCACATCTATTTCTTTGTTTATCACACTATCTCTTATTTATGTTCCATTGCCTCAATTCGAACTTGAATTATAGTCTATACCTTCTTCTTATTGAGAATCATAATCTCTTTTATTCATCTCTTTCAAGTACCCTCCCATCCTTTCTTCCATCTCACTATAATACATTTCCCTCAATCAATCTATACTCATCCTTCTCTATCCTTCCAATTTTACTTCCATTACCAACAATTGGTTTGTTCTAACTTAAATTACCATCCAATAAATTCCCTCATCCCTTTGTAGTTCTGCTACACTTTTCTTCAATTACTAGCAATACACTCTATATGTTAACCCAATCAACTCCTTCAACCTCATCTCTTCCCTCTATTTCCTCACAAATATTCTTCTTATCTCAAATATTTATTCTCACCTTCAACTTCTATCATTATTATCTCAACCATTTTAGTCCTTTCATTCCCCCTTTTCAACTTCGTGCTACTACATCATTCCACATCCTATCCTCCATATAGTCATGATGAATTTTTGTCCTATTCCCTTATACATTCTAAAGTATCTACTTCTAATTTAGCAATTCATGTTCCCAATATTTTACTTTTTCATAACTTGCAACATCTCTCTACTTTATGTCATCTACAACTATTGCAACATCCACCTTCTCATACATTCCTAACTATCATTCTAAGTACAACCCAACAAATCGATTTTCAATTACCGCTTCTCCCTTTACAACATCATGTCTTACTACACACTACCATTTTACATGTTTACTAAAACTGAACTCTAATCCATTTCCTTCCAATTACAGTTCTTGCATTATTTGAATCTTGTTACCTTATCCTCCTATTAATACACTAACACCTAACACTCTTCTATCTCGCATCTGACTTATATTCACATGAGTTCTCATTTCCTTTGCTTTCTTATCTATCTTTTCCTTGTCTTCTATCACTTATTCCTATTCTTATGTTTATCCTTTAGAATTATTATCCTTATTTCTCTATTTATCCAACTTTAACTGAAGTCTACTACACAAATACTTTGCTTCCTCAACTAATATTCTTTATACCATTACCTGCTATTTCCTCATATACAAAACAATTTCTCACATATCACATGGACATATATATAATGAGGAAACAACATTTAAGCATATTTTCAAATTCCATTTCACATCCTTTTTACTATCTGGACATGACGACCACTCTAATAATAATCAACAAGATACATCAATTGATCCATAGCAACACCAGCTATTCCAGAACTTTCTTGATGTTTCATGTAATAATCACTTGCATCTAACAATGAATCAAGGAATTTCAATCTTCATAATTCTACAACATACACACCAAGAAATAGTACATTCTCCATATTCTACTCCCTCATACAATCTATCAAAGTTCCATCATGGACATGATAGAGAACATAACATGAAACTTGACCAGCAATTAAAAACACTCAAGCATAGCCATTGTTAAGAAAGTAAATTAGAACCAAGGGAAAGAAAAATTCTATTTCAACAATAAGACATAAAATGTGTGCAATTCCAACAATAATTCACACATGACCATGAAGGTCACAAGATCAATAAGTATCAGAAATTTGATGGCTATACTTACTCATAAACACAAATGAAAAAATAAATCAATGTTTCCCTTGACAACATTAGTAAATAAATCAAAGTAAATAAAAAAAATAGAATAAGATATCAAATTTCACAAGTTACATAACACATGTACTATGTGACTAACTCCAATCACAAGAGAGGGAGTACAATACTAAACTATGCCTGGATTTCCAAAATTTGAGGTAAGTAGAACACATTCAAACATGGAAAGCAACGAGTCATCTAGGACTCCAGTCACACAAAACATGAGATCCCTTCTACCTAACCAAACCAACATCACTAAAGATGCCATACAACAAAAGTTGCATTCCATTAATGGAAATCACAATCACCATGCAATGAAACACATAGTCATACACTAGCGAACATCCTCACTCAAAATATCTAACACCTCACTCTCACAACAAAGAGAGATTACCAATTCCAACTTACATGGATACACCACTCATATGGATAATGCATTATTGTCACACTCACACAATAATTACTTAAAGTTTTCATTCATGCAAGGTATGAGTACAACCTCAAGGTGCATCACTCACATGAAGACAATAATTTTACTTAATCATTCTACGCCCGTACACGTGAGGTGAAAACATTAATTATTCAAGCACGTTACTCACACAAGGTATGCATACAATCTCTAACATAGTATGGAAATAACTTGAGTGCATTACTCACACAATATATGCAAAGTGCATAACTCGCATGATGCATTACTCACACAAAGTGCATAATTTTAAATATTATTACTATAAATCTAGCATATAGGGCTCATAAGGTTCCACAATATCAATAAATCCTGCCTTGTCAATAAGGCCAATCATGATAACTTATCTAAACAAACTATTTCCTAGGTCCATATCAAAGACCCTTAAGGTAGCTTAACTTGCATTCTCCAAAGTTCACATGGATTCATACACACATCCTGATTAGGAAAATAAAAGGCATTGCTTGAAATCAGCTTATCTCATAGTCTAATTATGTTATCATTACATACATCCTTTCCCTTAAAGAATCCATATTGTATTATCTTCTTCCTTAAAGGATCATCTAAATTTTAAACCATTATTGGCTATAGGTAATTGTTCTTTTCTACTTGTCATAACATTTTTAATTTTTTCCTCAAGCAATCTTATAACTTATCCCTTTTGTAGTAAACTCATTCACCCTTTATGTCCTTAGAGAGATCTCTTTCTCACAATATTTCTCTATTCCTACATCACCGCTTCGTGGGTTGTCACCATGTCTTAGCCATCCTGGCTTCGGTATATACATCAAATTATCTCAACATTCTCTTTTTAAAGAAACAATCTCCAATCCTTGTTTCAACCATGACATCATTCTTACTAGGGATTCTTATGAAAATGCAACTAAAGCGAGGAGTACTCTCAACTAATATAGTCATATAATGTCTCCTCTTCTTCTTGGTTCCTAACTGAACAATCCATGAATCATCGAGTTTCCATCCTATCAAAGGAATCTTCAACCCAGAATAAGGTTCCAAATCACTCAATGCACCTAGAACTTTAGGTCATCAAACAGGTTCACATTGCCACTTAAAGCATAGAAGACTTAAGGCTCGGGTGTCGAACCTAGGGCTCTGATACCAAAATGTAAAGATTGAAAAACCCACTCAACAAAACAAATTATTTCCAAGATACAATGCACATTCCAAGTAAGGAAAAAGTGATACATGTTTCACATTAAATATCCATAAATGCTCAAAGGCAAGTTTAATAATGAATTACATTTACATACACCAAGTGGGTGTTACAATACATATGTTTCAATGTTACATCAATAAGTTTACATCAATAATTACATCCATGAAGTAAAGTTACATTTTACAAATTGGTTATGCAAGCCATACAAAAGTAATACAAGAAGTGCATCCATAGCATAAAGAACCTATGATCCTCAACTACCATGACACCACTGGTCTTCCACAAGCTGAGGCCAAGAGTGAGGTTAAGGCACCTTTTCCACCCAAAAAAGAAGTACGTGACTTCCACAGGTTTCTTCCTAACTCGAAGAAATCCCCGACCCTGCACAAGGAGCCTAGCAACCTAGAACAGTAAAATAGGAGGGAACTCTCAATGCTTGCTTGATGCCTATATGAATTCCTATACTAGAACAACATATTTCTTGCATGAAGGATATGGCAAAGACATATATAACATAAAATTCTAGGCTTTTTATCCATCTATTTCACTGGTACATTAGCTTGGTCAAGCATTCAAATATAAATGGTAGTTTAAGAAAAGGTTAACTACCTTCTCTAGGAGCTCACATTCAACATCCTATCCTATAATTTTCTCATAAGAAGAGTAAATAATGCATAGTTCTTACAAGTTGCACAAAGTTCAACATTCACCAATTCAAGCATTCTTTTAGAAAGCACGTTACATTTCCAAAGTTCGCTATTTGATTGCATAAGAGAAATATTCACAAGAAGTAAATTCTACATCTCGTTTTTACATTTCACATTTACCTCGATTTAATCAATCTTCTAACATTCCAATGGATATTGGTAACTAAATGCAATTGTGTATCTTCCTACTTGTTTTCAAAGTATCCAATAAGCCATTTCTATATTAAATGGTTTAATCTAAAAATAACATATTTGTATAAATTTGAAAGAAATACTCTCCAAGTAGAAATATATACATTTTAAAGAGTAAAACTTTCCCATTCATACATATACATACATATATATATATATATATATATATATATATATATATATATATATATATATATATATATATTCACATATATATATATACACATTTACATATTTAAACATATATTTAGAAATAAGACAATCTAATACAAAATATCACTTTAAAACATAATTTTTTTATCATTCCAAATCAGATTTTAATATATATGAATTTATATAAGTGTGTATATTTCTATATATATATATATATATGTATGTATAATTACATTTTCTAAAAATTACATCGAAGCATCTACAGTCTTATAATTTATAGCATTTCTTTTTATACTCCAATTTATTCTTCACTAACATGCACATATATATATAAATATATATATATATGTTGATAAAATGATATATACAGTAAGGAATTGCTGAGTGAATTTAAAGGGGTATCGAAATTTTCAAATAAAGTTCAACCTAATACATATAAATCTAGCGGCCCTCATGGAGGGTGTGCTGCCTATGCAAGGCAACACTTTCTCCACAGGTCGTGGCATGTGGAGGGGTGGCTACCTCCATAGGCAGCCATCCCCTATGGGGATGCGTTGGCTGGGGGGGACTCCAAAGCCTTCCCCACACTTTAAAATAAAACCAACATTCTTAAATTAAAACTAGCATCTTTGCAAGAGTTCGATTCAGAGTTTTCTTTGAATTTGTCCACCATAAATAAAGTATTAATATTATATATTTACATATATTTATGCAACTCTGTATTTATATGTAAATATGTAATATTATTACATTCTAGAAACATAAATTCAATTTGAAAGGGAAATTTGTAGATTTCAGGCCAGTATGTTGAAATTCAATTCCAAATTCTACACCAGTAGTGCACATATAAATATATTAATATTATATATATTTATATAAATATATAATTTTATATAAAAATAACAAGAACACAAATTTGTACAGTCATAATGTTGAATTTCACACAGCAAATAAAACATTGAAACACTAATGCGCAGTTTTGCAATTGATATTCAAAAGGTTTTCAAAAGAGAAGTAAATCTTTCCACAGGAAATCATCTCATTTCACTTTTAGATTGAAATGCATTGGAAAAGAATTGAAAACCTGGAATTCGCTTTCAGTTGATTTCCCTCTTCTTATTGTTTTTCCTCTTTTCTTCCACCATTCCTGTTTTGTTCTACTTCCAAAAACCCACTTCTCGGTGCCCATTTTCAGTTATATTTTTGTAGAGAAAACAAGAAATATTACGAAAACAATCGTGTGTGTTTCCGTTATTCTTTTTCCCTCTTTTAAAGATTTCTCCCCCAAATTTTACAATAACCTAATCTTTAAAAATAAAATAAGATTTATTTTCATGCATAATATTTATCCTCAACAAAACATATAAAATACCATTTTAATTGCAAGTTAAATATTTATTCCCAATAAATAATAAAGAAATATCATTTATTTGCAAATAAAATAATTATCCTTAATAACAAGGCTTTATAATTTAATTGCATAATGAAATATTTAATTAAATTATATTTAATTCTTTTATTTCTTTGCACTTTATTTCACTATAAATTAATTAATAAAACATTTTAAAGTACGAACAATATAAACAATTAACTAAATTAAATACTAAATGCATCTACATGATACTAAGTACTCGTGTGTGTGCGAGAGAACCATTCCTCCTTTACCCTACCAAGAAGCTAACCTCTTCTACCTTAGCCACAGCCTTGGTCTTTGACAACCTGCAGCTCAAGTACACTTAGGCACCCATTAATAGATTAGTATCCAGGTAAAATTCAAATCAAAATAATATAATTCATTAATCCAAATAACACTTTTCTATTTTGCATCACTTTCGAAATAAAACTATATTCAATACATTTCAACTTTTCAAAATTAAGACAAAATATTTCTATTTCATCTCTCAAAACACCATATTATTTATTATTTATTCTACCACATACATTCAGTCATATATCAAATCCACATAAAGCAAAAGCTAGTAGCATCAAAGTTAGAGACGCGACAAAAAAGACCTTTATAATTGTAACAAGTTTCTCTTTTGATTATTTTTTTGTCATTGCAAAGGAAGCTTATGATGTGTTTGGCATAATGATAAACAATCTACGAATGGATACAACCCCCACTAGAAAGTTTGATCCAGAAGGACTCATTGATAGAGAAAAGATCAAAAGGGGAACACCAGGATATGGACCTCATGTTTTATATCACAAGGAAAATGTGATTAGAAATTTGCCAACATTTGTTGTTGTCTGAGATAGAGAGAGAGTTTGGATGAAAATTGTTGAGGTTGAGCATAGGGCTTTTACCAAGAATTCCTATTATGAGAGCCCTTACAAACACATCACTGATAATTTTAAGAGAATGGAGATGATACTTGTTGATTTCAGTGATGGAACTTTCCTAGAGAAAGTGGAACAAGCATAACAAATGGCTCAAAGTGCTTTGCAAGAGCATTTACTAAAAACCGATGGCCAACCAGAAGAGCCCATAGCACCAAAAAAACCAACAACAGCCGATGGACATTGAATATATTCCTATTGTGGAGTTGCCTTCTATAAATGTTGATGATAAATAGGGTACTGAAGGGGATGCACAACAACCATCTTCTGAATCAATTCCCATTGATCAAGGAATAGAGAAGGAATTCTCATACCCTAATGTTGGAGAGAAAATGGAACCATTTGTTCCAAATGACAGGTTAGTACCTTGGGAATATGATGAAAACCAAGATAATGATGCAAGGGTTCTAGCTTGTATAAATTGTTTAGAGGATGATTCTTTGTGACAACTAGAGAATTTAGAGAATTCATAAGTGAGCTAATATCTCAAGAAATAAATGATAGGATACAAAAGGCACAAGAGGGATTTGATCCCTCACAACATGAGGAGGTCAAGAAGAAAACTGAGGAAGAGATTATTCAAGAAATTGAGCAAATGAATCCGACGGAGGCTATGAGAGTAGTTAAAGATAGTGGGATGCTAGTGATGCTAGGATGGAACCTATCTTCCATAATTTCTCTCGATGCAATAAGGAATGACCCGAATGTTGTGATGTCAAAAGAGACCTTTGATGAGAAGACCTTTGGTTCAGGGTTCAACCCCAATTTACATGCACTATCTATTTGGTCTATAACACCAGATTTAGGGAGGTGCAGGCTTAGTAGAGAAATGACTATTCTTCCAGGAGATGTGATCATAGCCAGAGCTTCAAATATGACAACCACATAGGGTGCAAGGTTAACAATGTAGTTGGCTATGTTGAGTGTTGACACTACTGAAATTACTCAGGCCAGATATATGAAATTTTTGGATAAACACAACAAATTAGTTGAAGAGTATAATAAGGTGAAAGCTACTATGGCCAAGGAAACTCAGAAGACCTTTCCTACCTCTCCATCTAGTACTTCACAACAAGATAAGGTTACCCTGAAACTAAGAATTGATGCATTGAAAAGGGAGCTCCAAGAAACTAAGTCTGAGAAAGACAAGCTCCAAGAAAGCATGAGCAATGCTACTAAGGACATAGCTGAAGGTATCTTGAGTTACAGATTATCCAAAGCTTCTCTTAAGGAAAATACCACATGGTTAACCTACAAAGGTATCCATGAGGCATATGGAAAGTTTCAGCATGTTCAAGAAGTTTTCAAAAGCACCTAGAATAAATGGAGTTACAGATTGAATAGTCTAAAGGAGATTCAAACAAATGCAAAAGGAGATGTTGAAGCTCCAATACATCTTCCTAACATAATAAGAGGAACTAAAACCATTGGTGAAGTCACAGGTTTCCACAAAAGAATTGGTGGATAGTTGCAAGGTAAAATGAAATCCTTCAGGGAGATGGAAGACCAAAGTGTACCCAAAATTCTTGATGAAGATGGAGCAATGAAAGATTATGCCTCATGGAGAACACTTTTCAAACATTAGAAAACCATGTGTCCCTAAATGGTGTATGTTGAGGATAAGTTAGATTTATCAGTGCTCAATGTTTTAATTGATAACTTCATTAAGATTGAAATGGGCATGGACACCTTTGTAAAAGAGGCCAGGGTGACAATTGATGCAAGATATAGTGCATATGTCACCAAGGTGCATAAACTATTGGATATTAACTATCCCACTGAAGATGAATACAAAAAATGGTTGGAAAAATATTTTGAGTAAGCCACAAGGATGGCGGGACGATATAATACTTGGTCAAGTATAATATAGGTTTGTCCTTTGAAACAAATTTATTTACAATTTATATCCTCCCAATCAAGAAAGTGCACGTGGTAATCCAACCAATTTCCCTCTCTTCTCTTTATGTTTCTCATGATTTCATGTTTTGTTCTTTTGGGTTGAATGATATAATGACATGGAATCCTCAAACAACAAAGATACAAGTTCAGCAAGCTTCTACAAGTGTTTGGTCTTTTTGTATTTCCCCCCATTTCATGAGTGAAAATATAACGACGTGGGGGTTGAAATGAAATGAAATATTATGAAATACAAATTGAAATTTAATGTGATTGACCAACAACCCGAAGCTTGTTTTTCTCCCTTAATCTTATAAAAGGGAATTCAAGGCTATTGTGCAGGGGTCTTTGAATTTGGTTGATCTCAGGTAGTCTTTGCAAATATTTTTCATGAAATGTAATAAGCATGAAAGGATATAGAATTGATAATTGAGTCTTAGGTTATGAGTTTATATTTACAACCAACTTAAATTTTTTGCAACAATTACAGTATTTGGAACTAATAATGGAAAATTTCAAGCAGATTGTCTCTTGTATTTTCGCTCATGAATTAGCAATGAAATGATTAAAGATTGTTTCATTGGTCTCCAATTAACATGGTTGGATGTGTGTTTTAATTTGTGCTTCAATTCAAGTAATTGATTAAAACACTTTGATGCAATCACTGGTTTATGTGTTAAGTCATAGGATCTTTAAGAATTTTCTATTTGGAATATCTGAGTTATGAATTTGTAATGCAAATCCATAATAGTCTATAAATATTGAATTTCATTGTTGTTGCACTACAGTTTGTTGTAAATTTGACCTTGTCACCTTAGGATAAAGCATTGTTCTATGTATCAAGTGAATTCAAACATATCTAATCAGCTGGATCTTGTCAAAGAATAGTTCATTTAACTAAAATCATACTCATAATGTTGATTGTTACTATAATTGTTGGTTGAATTTCTCATTCTCTGCTCCAAATGGTAGTGGTGTAAGGATTTTACCTATTTCTTGCAAATTTCCATTTGTTGAGTTATGTATATGAGAATGTATATGCTAAATGTGCAAGGTATATGGTAAGTTTCTGAATTAGTGTTATAGATGCATTGCAGGATCACCCTCCTGGGTTTTGCAAAGCCTGAAGTGTAGGAGGAAAGTTGAATTGATTTCTCTCATTTGTTGGCCAACCCTCTCTAGGTTGATAATTATTAGAATTGGAAAATCTATAGGCATCCTTGTAGATCTGGTTGGGAATTAAAAAGAGCCAATAGTGACCATAATAGATAAGCCTAGTAAAGATAATGTTGTTGCTGATTTTCTTTCAAGAATTGTTTTACAAGGTGATCAAGAGCGAGTAGATGATACATTTCCAGATGAGCACTTGTTTTCAATATCAATCCATCCTTTGTGGTTTGCTAATCTTGCAAATTTCCTTGTAATAGGGAAGTGTCCAAATCATTTTAATCCTAAGCAGAAAAGGAGATTAATTCATGAAATTTCTAGATTTCAATGAATAAATGGACTTTTATTTAAGATGTGTCTTGATCATTT
This sequence comes from Sequoiadendron giganteum, assembly GCA_007115665.2. Lineage (NCBI taxonomy): Eukaryota > Viridiplantae > Streptophyta > Pinopsida > Cupressales > Cupressaceae > Sequoiadendron > Sequoiadendron giganteum. The sequence goes on along the minus strand of CM021108.1, from coordinate 522,604,163 downwards.
TCTTCGCAAGTGTGTCACTGAAATAAATTTTTATGATGTTGTACATGCCTACCATCATGAGCCAGAAGGAGGAAATTATTTAGTGATTAGAACAATTCATAAGATCTTATGAGCTGGTTATTTTTGGCCATCTATGACAAAGGATGTTTCATTCTTTGTTAAACATTGTGATGAGTGCCAACACATGTGAATACCTACACCAACAATGGAGATGTCGTTACAACCTTAGATAGTTTTGGAACCATTCGAGAAATGGGGAATTGATTTTGTGGGACCTGTTGATCCACCTTCTAGAGGACATCATTATATTCTAGTTTGCACAGACTATGTCACAAAGTGGGCCGAAGTGAAAGCTTTACCAACACCAAGGGAAGATAAAGTAGCTGATTTTCTGTATAAAAATATTTTTGAGAGATTCGGTGCACCAAGGGAGATAGTGTCAGACCAAGGACCATAGTTTTTGTTTGCTATGATGGAAGATTTTATGCCAAGATATCAGATGACAAAAAAAAAATCGACACCATATCATCCACAAGTGAATGGGCAAGTAGAAGTTACAAATCGAGAATTGAAAAATATCTTGACAAAGACTATTTCCTTGAGGAAAATAGACTGGGAAAAAAGGTTAGATGAAGCAGTTTGGGCTTAGAAAACTACTACAGGGTTCTCTCCATATGAGCTAGTGTATGGGAAAACTCCAATCATGTCGATTGAGTTTGAGATTCAGACATTAAAAACAACATTGGATGTTAGCATTGACTTGTTTGAAGTAGAGAAAAGTAGGATTCTACAACTGAACCAATTGGATGAAATGAGAATGGAAGCTCTACAACATGCATAAATGATTCAGAAGTAGAGGAAAGAATGGTATGATAAGCACATTGGGACCATACAATTCAAGAAGGAAGATTGGGCACTACCATTTGATTCTAGATTCCATGAGTGTAAAGGTAAATTCCATACAAGATGGTTGGGACCTTATAAAATTGATCAATTTTTTGAAAATGGAGTTGTTCAATTAGTACCAATAGATGGAGAAAGAAGGATTATGTTGGTTAATTGTCACAAACTGAAGATTTATCACAAACCTACATCAAGAGAAGAATTTTCATTAGATTTACAACATAGAATTGAACATTTTCTGATGGAAGATATTTCTTCCATGGGAGAATGTGCTCCTGAATAATATTTTGAAGAAAGGTATGAATAAAGAAGATAGATTGAAAACCAGAAATGGTGGTTTACCTTTTGAATAAAGGGGGTAGATTGAAAACCAAAAATGTTGGTTTATCTTCCAAAAAAAATGAAAAAAATATATATGAAAAAGAAGAAGGAAGGAATGGCTGAAAACCAGAAATGGTGGTCTTCCTGGATCAACTTCAGTTTGCTCCTGATGGCTCCTGATGACTCTTGATGTTCTCTAAGGTTCTTAGTAATAAACCTTCTTGTTAATTTTGAGCTCCCTTTGATTGACTCCTTGGAATCTTTGCCAACTGAGTTAATTAATACGCTTTGATTGACTTCAACATTAAATAAAAAGCTACGCATTTTTTGTAGATATTATTTTTTGACTTAGTTATTATGATGTGAAATGAAGTAAATGTTTTAAGCATAGAAATCTCCACCTGGTAGTTATTAACATTGTAATAAATAAGTTTTAATCATTTCAAAATCTGGCAAAGAGATCGGATGTGACGTTCAAATGGCTTCCACAGTAATTCCAAGTAATAATGAGATTTTCATATCAACGCCAATAAATTTTCTTATGTAAGCACCACCACCAAATTTACAAATCATAATGCAAAGTAAAGTGTTGTTGCGTGCGAATTGTCCAAAGGGAATACAGAGGAATTAATAACAAATGATTTGGTGTGACATGTGGTTTTTTGAAAATTGTTGTGTCTAAGAAAAGAAACGTTTATTTTGTATTTTGCTTGACAAATTGTGGCTGCCATTTTCTTTGTTGAGTTGCAGAAGTGAAAAATAGGGCATAAGAGAAATTTAGAGCCTGAAAACTTCAGTCTAGACCCTGAAATGAAGAGATTACATAGATAAGTTGGGTGGCTTGACTTTATACAAATGTATGAAGGATTTGAGCTTGAATTAGTCAAGGAATTCATCAGAAATTTTCATGTTAATGTTACCAGAATAAGAGGAGAGGTAATAGAGGTTTGTCTTGCTACTATAAGTGAACTATCTGGTATTCCAGTTGAAGGGGAACCAGTAAATAAAGGGCATATAAGTTTTGAAGAATTGGTTTCAACATTTCATGAAGAACTTGGAAGATGGCCTAAGATTCAGTGGCATAAGGGAAGCTAGAGAGGAACAACTCGCAACAGCCTGGAAGATCCATGGAAAACAATTGTAATGTGGTTAATAAAATTCTTCACCTGCGATGGGAAATACAACACAATATTAGGGCCAGGAATGTGAATGCTAATGCATTTGAGGTATGGAAACACTAAACCTTCTACAAAAATTAACCTAACTACCTTTGTATTTTCTCAAATATCTTCTATGATATCTCGGGTAAAATCTAGAGGTGCATCATCCATTAGGTATCATAGTTTGATACATTTAATTTTCAAGCACCATTTCATGATGAAAGAGTCTGGTAGGGAAGGGTGGTTATAATTTTTTTCAACCCCAATTGTCAAACGTGAAAGAAAATCCAAGAAGGGACGCACAATAAAAAGGGAAAAAGTTGAAAAGGGAGAATCTTTTGAAAAAGTACAGAAAAAGGAAAAGATGAAGCTAAATGAAACAGATAGGGTAACCCATAGTAATTTTAAAAGGAAAAAGTGAGAATTACAACAAGAAAACCCTAGTGCTAACACCCATGCTCCAACTCATGATGATTTTCTAGAACAAACCCCTGAAACTCATCAAGACACTTTGGGAAGCCATGAGGAAGTCCAAATCGCTATGCGCTCTCCTAAACAACCCGTAAGTCCTCCTTAAGCCCCACTTCTATCTCTGGAAAGAACCCCTATTATAGCCTCCCATGGCTCATAATATCCTCATGTGTCAAAAGAAGATAGCCCTGTTGAAGGGTCTGATAATCAAACAGAAGGAAAGGAAGCTTCTGGTGAAATTAGAAATGAGGAGGTTGAATCTCCATCTCCACCTTTATTGGTTTTTGAAAGAAGGAAGGGAAAAGAGCCAATGGCCGAACAAGATAAATCTCCTTCAATGCAGGAAGGAGAAGAAATGAAGGAAGAAGAAGAGATAACAAAAGCAATAGAAATGTCAAGAATATAAGAAAAATTAGAGGAAGAGAAAAGGAGAATATAGTTTCTTGAAGAGAAGTTAAAAATAAAAGAAGAGGAATTGCATCAATTTATAAATAAGATAGAGCAAATGGAAAAATAATTTTGTTTACAAGAACAATTGAATAATATAGAAAAGGCCTTACAACAAGTTAATGCACAAGCATTAGCAATAGTAGAAGAGACATCAAGGTTAAGCATAGTGGAAATAGGAAGATTGAAGGAAGAATTATAATAGAAAGAGGAATATTTGAGACAATAATTGAATAAATTACATTCTCATGAGGCTTCCATCTCATCTTCTCCAAGGAGATATCTTTCTCTAACGACATTAAAACGTAAACAAAAAAATAATCAGTTGAGAAGCCAAAATCAACAGTTAGAGAAGGAAAGAGATGAAACAAATGAGAGATTTTGACAACTTGTAGAACTATCCTCTACAATATTGTCAATGAGAAAGCCTTCAGGGTTATATTCATAGTTTTTGAGAGAAATATTTCTATAGTGGAAAATCAATCAACTTGTTTTAAAGATAAAAACTGATTATAATGATGACAATGAATTTATTAAGGACTTTTATAGCAGTCATCCAACTATTCAAAACTAGATGTGTCAATATTTACAACATGGTTTTCTCCTTGGTGATTTTCCATAATATTTTCTAAATGTTTTTATAGGAGAGTTACAAATTAGATCTTTCGTATCATTTTTGCAAAACCAAGTTGAATGGGAAAATAGGGCACCTCAATACAAGGATGCACAAATGAAATTAGGGATACCTATGAGAGATGAGACCCCTTGGTCAAGAACTTTCAAAGCTAGGTTCAGGTATTTTGTAATGTCACAAAATGTAGCACCAATTTATAGGAGGAATTTGTCTGAAAGTATTCATGTTTTCAAAAATATTCAGGTTCACCTTCCATACAGAGCTTCAACCGTAGCAAGAGATAGGTTTTGTAGTATTCTAGCACCATTAAGAAGAAGAGAATCCATCTCCCCAAGAAATATTACCTGGAGCCTCACTAGGGTGAGAAATTTGATTGATGTCATCTAAGAACAACAAGAAAATTGGATCGGGATGAGGTTCAAACCACCCTTGGTCATCATGCCTTCAACTACATTTGATGCATCACCATAGTTTATAGGGGAAAATTTGAGAGAATGGATGGAAGAATTTGAAAAACTTAATGGATATGCTCATCCTAGGTCATACTTGGAATATATGTTGTAGGATGGTGATTTGGCTGACTTAGTTGTTTGGATGGTGAGTAAGAACAAGAATTTGTCAGATCCTCAACTATGAGGACATGATTGACAATAGGAGGGGGAGAAATGATGAGTGCCCAAAATGACACTTCAATTGATCTTTTTATGTTCTCAAAGACTTTATTATATATTAATGGACTGTGCTAGCAGTAGATTATATGCTTATATGTTTGTTTTTACCTTATATTTAACTAATTGGAGGATATATTAGAAATGATCTTTTACATTAAATGTGTTTCTTTTAATGATGTTAATGATGAAGTGATTATGCAATTTGAAATCCTTGTTGTCATATTAGCAATCTATTCTTGTTTATTTCGTACATGTGATTAAATGCTTACTGTATGAGATGGATTTGTTAAAATTTATGTTTAACAATGTGGCATCAATTCTACTCCTGAAAGATCCAACTAGATACTGACTCATCATGATTTCGAATTGACTTCCTTAGTCTGTTTGGAAACTTCTTGCTCCAACTATTATGAGGCAAAATTCTCTTAGATACTTCTAGTTATGCTTTAGTTTAATTTTCTGCTTTGTATCTTGGCGGTTAGCGCCATGATTTTGAATTCAAAATAAGTGATATTTCTATAAATATCCATCCTTAGATTTAGTTTAGAGTTAGTTAATCTTTCGCTGAATATTGTAATTTTGGTATTATACACTTTTGTTTTACTCGCCTATTTGGGCCAATTGGAATGAAAATAAGGAGTTGATTTGAATCTCGGTGTTAAAGGTCCCACCAGAGGAAGAGTAGGGCCCGCTCAACCAAAGGAGGTGACCTTGTGTTGTGTTCTTTGATTCGGTTGATTTTTGTTTAGTTTCTATCAATTGGAAAGTTAAGCATCTCAATTTTTGTTGATCATTGATTAGTAACTGCATTCACTTAGATTAGTTTACTATGTTTTAAGATAGTTATGATTCTTTTTTGTAGATCAATATTCACTTGTTTACTATAGATTTAATTGTTGTTCAAAGGAATTAGATTTAATACTTATTTTCGAATGCATGTGGTTGTAATAGAAGTAATAATGATGACTGATGTAAGGATTAAAGCAAAGCTTTTTTGGAATTTATTCATGGAAATTAGTGTTGTTGTTTTCTAGATTAATATTTATTTTCCTACAAGCGTAAATAGACTTTCTTTCCAAGTAAATTTCAATTCTTCATTTTAGATTTAGAGTGAATTTAGTTGTAGTTTGATCTTTGCATGAATCAATTACAATTAAGTTAGGTGGAGTTTGAACTAAGTTATTAGGGTCTAAATAAGTCTAGATAAGCATTAGTCAATAGATAAGATAAAATTAGTCTTTAGAAATTAGTTGTTGAGTTTCACTCCTGAGAGCTCCTGAAGGCTCCTAAAGGAGACTGATCGAAATCAAAAGTCGTTGTTTATAGTGCAAAACCCCCCCAACCCATGGAGACATCCTTATCGCATACAACTCTATGACACACCTGGTTCAATAATTGAAAATTAAATGATGCAAGAAGTGACACCAACAACCTTTCCCATCAATCCACCCCTCCCTCTCTATTCTAATCCCTCAACCCTATACCCTCATTGCTTAAACCCTTAAACACTCAACCCTAAACCCTCAACCCCTAAACCCTAAACCCTTAAACCCTCTACCCTCTACCCTTAACCCTATACCCTAAACCCTCAACCCTTAAATTCTCTACCCTAAACCCTCAACTCTCAACCCTCATCCCTCAACCCTTAAATCCTACACCCTCAACCCTTAATCCCTCAACCCTCAATCCCTAAACCCTCAACTGTCAACCCTTAATCCATCAACCCTAATACCTCAACCCTCAACCCTTAAACCCTAATCCCTCAACCCTCAACCCTCTACAATATACATTAAACCATGAACCCTTAATTCTCAACCATCTACCCTATACATTGGATCTTCAACCATATACCCTAAAACCTATATAATCAACCCTATACCCTCAACCCTCAACCCTAATCCCTCAAACCTAAACCCTTAAACCCTAAACCTCGTCCTTCAACTCTTAAACCCTCAAACCCTCAACCCTTAAACGCTTAAACCCTCAACCCTCTACCCTATACATTAAACCCTCTACCCTATACATTGGAACCTCAACCCTATACCCTCAACCCATATCCCTCTCTCTATCTATCCATCTCACCTCTCTCTCCCTCTCTCTCCCCTACCCTCTCTAATTGTCTCTATCTACCCTCTCCCTCTTTCTACGTACCTCTCACTCAATAAATACCTACCACTCTGTCTCTCTCACTCCCTTTATCTATCTATCTCTCTCTCTCTCTCTCTCTCTATATATATATATATATATATATCCCTCCCACTCCCTATCCATCACTCCCTCCCTCTCCCACTCCCTCTCTCTCCCTATCTCCTAGGTCTCTCCCTCCCACCCCCTCTCTCTCAAGTCTCTCCCTCTAGCACCCTACTTAGGTAACTCTCTCTTTCTCTCTCCTCCCTCTCTCTCTATCCCTCCCACCCTACCTAGATAAGTCCCTCACTCCACTCCCCTCTTTCACACTCCCTCTCTTTCCCTCTCTCTCAGGTCACTCCCTCCCACACCCTCTCCCTCTCTCGGGTCTCTCTCTCTCTCACTCCCTCTCTCTCCCTATCTCTCAAGTCTCCCTCTGGCACCCTACCTACATAACTCTCTTTTTCTCTCCCTCTCTCTCCCACCCCCTCTCTTTATCTCTCTCTATCCCTCTCACTCCAACCCCTTCTCTCCCACTCCCTCTCTCTTAGGTCTCTCCCTTCCACCCCCTCTCCTTCTCTCAAGTCTCTCTCTCACTACATCTCTACCTCTCTCTCTCTCTCTCTCTCTCTCTCTCTCAGGTTTCTCCCTCCCTCTCTCCCTCCCACCCTACCTAGACAACTCTCTCTCTCTCTCTTAAAATTATCCTTCCCTCTAAAGACATACATACATACATATAAGCAAACATACATACATAGAGGCATAATACATACTTACATACATACAATCTTACATACATATGTATATACAATATTACATACATACAAGCATACATACATATATACGTACAATCTTACATACATACATATAGGCACACATACATACATACAAGCATGCATACATGTCATACACAAATACACACATATAAACATATAAATATATATACATACATTCTATAGACTAGCATTGAACGCAAAGCAAGATATAACACGAGCACGTTATAATGTGCTTGTGTTATGTCTTGCTAGACATGTCTTGGGAACAAATGCAAAAACATGTCAAAACTAAGAAATAACGCGAGCACATTATAATGTGCTCGCATTATAACGCGCTTGCATTATAATGTGCTCGCATTATAACACGCTTGCATTATAATGTGCTCACATTATAACGTGCTTGCATTATAATGTGCTCGCATTATAACACGCTTGCATTATAATGTGCTCACATTATAACGCACTTGCATTATAATGTGCTCACATTATAACACAATCGCATTATAATGTGCTTGCATTATAATGTGCTCGGATTATAACGTGCTCGCATTATAATGTGCTCGCATTATAACGCGCTCGCATTATAGTGTGCTCGCATTATAACGCGCTCGCATTATAACGTGCTCGCATTATAACGTGCTCGCATTATAACGCGCTCGCATTATAACGGGCTCGCATTATAACGCGCTCGCATTATAACGGGCTCGCATTATAACGCGCTTGCATTATAACGTGCTCGCATTATAATGCGCTCCAGTTATTTCTTGCTTTGGGAATCCCCAAGTCTTTGGCTTGGTATTTTCTAACGCAAAAACATGTTAAAACTAAGAAATCGCATTATACGTGCGCGCATTATAACGCGCTCATGTTATTTCTTGCTTTGGGAATCCCCAAGTCTTTGGGTTGGTATTCCTTTGGAATACCAAGCCAAAGGCTTGGAGTGCCTTCCCAATGTCCAAAGACGTGTTTTTGTAAATTCTATAATACTTCACATAATCACGATCTTGCTAAGCATCAGGTTTGCATGTGTTTCAAGGTTAAAAAAATTGAACACCTAGGTAGTGTTAGGCTCTCTCTTAGCTATCCAATGATGTTTTTTTTCACATTTTAATGATGTTAAGCCTTTGATCTATAATTTCTTTTGTTTGTGTGTCTATTTTTTGGCAAAAACAAGTGTTTGGTGTTTTTCTCATTATAGATTAATTGTTCATTGAAATTTCAAATAAATTACATTTTTAGAAACTAGAATCCATTCTACACATATTAAAAAAATGATTTTCAATTAGTTTTCAAAATTTATAGGGTAGTGTGGCCAAATTTTTTTTTTTCGGGAAGTGTCAATTTTGAGAATTAGTAAAAAATCAAATATTCATTAAAAAAATATCAATTTTTTTTTGCATAAACTAACTATTGTTAGCTAATTTCTCACTAAAGTGATTTTAAAAATACTAAAAAAAAGTTAACCTTTTGGGGGAGCCACAAAAGTTGCTATATTATGTTTTTTTGACAAAAACAACACCAATTTCTATGGCCCCCTCTTTTGAACCCCTTAATCTCTACCATTTTGAAAAAAAATACTAGTTTAGAAAGTAGACTCAGAGCACTATGATCCTTGTTTATTTTGCATCTCAAAATTTTGAGTGTAACTATCTTCAATTTCACGTCCAAGGTTAGTATTTCCTGATTTCAGAAAAAAAGTGGCCACTTAGGTCCCCTTTTTGGCCCCCCCCATATTTTTGCACTTACCCAAACCTTAGAATCACTTTGAGAGCATTGTTAGGTATGGTGGGCCATACATTTGGGGGCATAGGTGGAAGTAGCGGGTTGTCACTATCCCAGGTTACTAAATTTCTAGTAGCAGGAGCGCCTAAGTGAGCCATTGAAAACATATTCATGTGGACGAGGTAGACAAGAAGGTTTGACCTCCTAGGGAAGTGGATAAATCTCTAGATGGTGGGCTAACACTTCTCACTCTATTGCTCCTAACAGGTGATACGAAACCTGTAACTCGTCTTCTCTTAGGTGTCAAAGTGGGTAGCTGGGACTACTAGAAATTTCATCTAGAAGATGTCATCATTTGAACTTTGGGCATGAGGTTGCCAACCTCTCTAGTTAGTTTGATTTATAAAATGTTTTTGAAAAGTTCTAATCAAATGTTTGTGAAAAAATTGGGTCCCACTGAGCGTGCTAAAAAAGAATTGTTGATCATAAAAGTTTGCGCCTCTCCGAACAGCCTTATGGGAAATTCAATGAGTGGAGACCCAATTGCACCTCATTGAATGACCTCTAGGATTATAGAAGCCATCTTTTCTCTATTTTCGGAAAAAAGGGGAAAAGAAAAATGCAAGGAAAAACATAAAGATGGTCATGCACCAAATATTTTACAACATTTCAAAATCTAACGATTCATTACTCTTGATGAAATAGACACAAAATGCCACAAACCCTTCATTGTTGGGAAGAGAATGAATGACTAAGGCTAGAGAAACCACAAAGAAGTCATTCAAATCTCCACATGGGAAGCATCCATTAAGGTCCGATAGAAATAAGAAACCCCAAAGATTAATAGGAATATTCAGATATTCACAGAACTGCCCTTGCTCTTACATCATAATATGAAATACAACATAAAATTTACAAAAATGGGAAGAGTATAATAAACATGATCTAATTTCTAAAAGGTAGCATTCAAACATAAAAGCTAATTGCGTATAAAACAATTATCCTGACTATCTACATAAGACTTGACATAGTGCATTCAACATAAACAATACAAAGGAATTCGTGATAAAGGTCGTATAAGGCACAATCTCAAAGATTTCTTCTTAATAATATATGTTCTTGCAATAAATTAACTGAAAGCAATGGTCAGATGCCAATCTGATTAATAGTCTTGACAAATAAAACATGCCATAAAGAATAAACAGTGCTCTGCAAAAATCCTCCTACCCTTGAAAATTATATCTTCCTATATTTTCTAAAAAATGTATATCTATATTTTTTTTAAAATCTCCCTCTCTGTTGCAAATCCCTTTAAATAGCTAGAAGAAAGAGCCACTACCACAACCAATAGAGATGAACAACTTCCAAGTGTCTACATCTGATAGACCGCAATCTGATCTAGGGCCTAATTAGATTGCAACAATCTTCACTCATAAAGTTTGAGTTGCCTTATTTATGACTTCAAATTTTGTAGAAGTTCTACGAAGATATGATGTCAAAAGATGATTAGATCCCAACATAGCTTGTTAAAACACGATCCGATTAGCTATGAGGAATGATGATGCCACCCCAGAAACTGTCAAATCCCGAAAGTAAGAACTTCGCCACGCTGTCTAATAACTTTTCCAAAAAGAGATACATCCACGAAAGGCATGACCTGCCCGAAGAAATGGCTGACTTGGCAAGCTGGCAGGCCATTTTTGAATTTGCGAGAACAGTTTTAGGGAAAATCCCTGCCAGACATACATGTGTCTTGGTTCAAGCCCAAAAGGAAGACGAAATAAAGAAAATTCGTGCAACCATCATGTGGGGCATTGCACGCTTTTATGCAAGAATAACCTTTAGCCTTCAGGGCGTGATGCCAACATAACACGAAAAAGAAGTAAGGGCCAAAAAAAGACCTACAAGGGTAAAAAATATTGAAGGTAAAATTTTGCGCCACAATACCTCTAGTAAATAATGGTGCTTTATGCAATCATACACATCCTACTAGGATAACTCAATAGTACCATGATGTTCTTGAATTTAAGTGTCAACAATAGTGCTTCTATGTATTATGATATGAATGAGTCCCCACACATGCGAAATCATGTAGGTGTGTTCAAGACTAAACAATAGATAAAAATAGAGTGCCAATAGTTTGGGAACCACATTTATTTCATTTATCTTGTGTGTTTTGTTGCACTTTTGAAGATAATAAAGAATCCTAAATACAAGAAAAGTTATTAGATGTGTGTTGAATGATAATCAAGCAGGTTATAGTGTTTTAATATTTTAATATTTTTCATATGCTCTGAATACATAGAATATACATAAAAGTACCAAATTTTCATTCTAATTATGTGATCTTTTACTTCAATGTACCTAATTAGTAGCCACCATATAATGTTGATGTGGAGCACAAATATTTGGCAATGTATTCTAGATTTAAGATTTTGTGACTAAATACTCACAATTATTTGTAATAAAGGATATAACCATAATATGAAGGGGGAGGCAAATAAATAAGTAAAAGATTAAGGTGGGGAGGTAAACAATCATTATGCATTTTCCTTTTCAATGCTAACAAGTGAACTAACAATATTATTGGGGTAAAATCTAGGAAAAAGTTAGAGAAGGAACCAAATCATATTGAAATGTGAAGACAAAGTTATGGTTGTGTCGACTTTAAACAACTCATCTAGCCTAATATATTTCTCTTCAGTTGATGTGGGTATGCATTTATACACGCTTTGTGGGTACTTTAAGTCAGGAAAGACAATAATAAATGGGTGTAATTGTCATTGATGAACGTATGTTGCATATGTTAATATCTCGCAATGTTTTTTTTTTTATGTATGTATGTTGAATATGTTAGTAGCTCATAACATCACCATGTTTATATAATAGTGTAAGAGTTTTAAAAAAAATAAAAATTATTCTTTTCTATGTCTTTTAAGGCTAGGGATGGTAAGAGAAATGAGCTTAGTAAGATTATGGAAAAATGAAACCATGTTAGGTAGTAGAAATAAATGAATGGTAATGTATACTTCTAGGAGAAAGAGCATTATCATTGCATGAAACTATCTTTCCTTGTTAGTATTTTGATAATATAAAATTTTCCAAACTTAGTAAATCAAGTAAGGATGGAAGTGTGTTATATTCTATACGACAAATTGGATGGAAAACAATAGCTAAATCATAGTCATCCATGAAACTAGATGATTACCATAAAGAGCAAAAGGGGGGATATGAAATAAGTTATAATTAAACAAATCTTGTGTGAAGGACCAAATGATAAGAGTAAATGTAAGTCATGCATGTCTCAGCTCATGTGGAATAAATTGATAAAGTTCTTGGAAACCTTATGTGATGTGATGCATGTAAAAACCAATAATGATATAGTTGTGTAATGTGACATGTGGAGGGCCAGTAAATGTTGTGTTTATGTTATGGGCATGTAATACAAGCTGCCAAGTCTGGGATCAGGGTTGAGTGGGCTTAAAGTACGATACACTATGTATACCATTCATGACATTCATGTGTGTTTAAATCTCAAATCTTAAATTTGGAATGGTTATATATTTGTTGGTAGGGAATTATGTTCATGTGTTGTCTTATGTTGGCGTGTCACCCTTAGTGTTGGCACCTTCTTTTGGAAGAGGATCCACTAGTGTAACTAGGGGTTGAGGGACACAGGTCCATCTTTTGGAAAATTATGAGTTTCTAAATGTCATTCCTACTCTGGATAAAGGATTTATGTTGAAACATTGTGAATTTTCATGGACGTTGACCGTGATCTACTCCCCAAAATATGAGAGCCACACTTGTTGGTTCATAGTGCAAACCTAACCTTGAGATTTGTTACCTTGTCGGGTTGAGGATGAGCTATGATGTGCCTTGGTTTGGAGTCACCTTTACTCACATCTTGGATAGTGTGAGACCCCACCTATAGATGGGCATCTCATGGTGCCATTTACTCCTATGTAGTTTTTGAAATGAGCCATGCCTATGCCCTACTTGGGTCATGACTAAAATTCATGCTATGGTTCATCATTGGTTTCATTAATTTATTGATGTTCCCTTTTACCTAATTCAAGATTACCATAATATTATGGCTTGATCTCAATAATAACTCATTGAAGGAATTTAAACCACAATTATTGTTCACTAATAATGATATTAACCAACTAGGGTATTGCCATTGAAGGGGAACTGCATCTAATTTAATCTATCAAAATGAAATATGTGAAAATAAATTTATATCCTTTGGTTTCTCTTAATTTTATATTTATCCCTTCTTTTAACATCATTTTGTTGATGGGTCAAAATAATGTGGTTACATCAAATGGAGAAGGTGTTGTGAAACACCTTCTCTCCTGAAAGGAGATAAATCTCCCCAAGGTTTATATTATTATATGTTGGTATGATTAGGAAATCCAAAAGCTAAAGATAACTATTTCATTCAATGGATTCTAATGAAAACTAAAGAAAGAGGAGCCTAACACATTGACTACTATTATGTTTTGATGAGTAGATGGAATTCTACCAATTAAGTTCACATGATTTAACATTCATTTAATTGTCAAAAATAGAGTGTTCAAATAAAGTAAAATATTAATCAAAGATGCTAGTGGCAATGTACTATTATTTTAGCCATAATATATTGAGGAGATTTTCTCTTTGCCACCTGGGATTAATATATATAAATCTCTATGAAATCTGCACAAACTTACTATCATGGCTACACATCTAAGTGCTTAGACTTGTTGAATAAGTAATGGCTCCAAAAACCTTAGCCCACGATTTCCAAGATGCCAAAGAAGTTTCCAAGAATGATTTTATTGAATAATTAAATGATTATATCACACTTTTAAATAGAATTACTATTTAGGAGGTAGCTCAAGAATTTCAACGGGGGATGTACCAGTTTGATCTGGTAGGTATTATATTGAAAGGAATGGGCACAACATCCTTTTTAAAAAAGACTGGTGGAAGCGCAATAGGAGCAGTTATTATCCCTACAGTACTCAGTGTTTTCGAGTCCCACGTCAGGGGAAATGTAGGTGAGCTCTTGAAGGCCGGTCAGTGACCTGGAGCCCAGGGCTCTACGGTGGCAGAGCTCCATTTTACCGCTAGCCTTGCCTTGTCTTGCAAGTTCTTTGCTACAACTTTAGGGGCGTCTCTTCAGAGGCCATCGCGGCCTTTTTGGACCGCATTTCTTTCACCTCCGTTTATGTGAAAAACTCTCCTGTTGACCTCGTTCTTGGCATGTTTCACAGAATCCTACTTCTTGTTAAACGATTTGCATGACATCATTAATTTACACAAGCTTTGCATTGGCGCTGTGAGTACCTATACTTGTAACATGGTGAAGGGAAGGATTCATTTGAAAGAAAGAAATAGGAGAGAATGGTCAGAGGAAAGAGGGTGGGGAGGTCACTGAAAATGGGGGACAAAATATGGTGTTTCGGTTGATAGATGCCAGGAGGATTGTTTCCTGGACTGCTCAAACAGTCTGGATAATAAAAGAAAAGGGCAAATTTCATGTAATGGGTGTTGAATTTCTGTATCTGTAAGGCATAGCTCTCAATCAGGAACCCCACTTTTTGTTGTATACAGATGGCTCAAGGGTTTGAGGGGTCTCCTCATTTAAAAAAAAGGGATCTGGGTGGAGATATCTTGTCATCCGTGGAGGATCTAGAGGTAATTCACTAGCCATGGCTTCAGTGAGTTTTCATTTTTTTTGTTTGTTGCTGAGACCTGTACGTGGCTAGATCACGATTTTTGCTATGTTTTATTTCATTTCAAAACAATTCTATTGTTACTTGTTAAGTGAGGGCATGGTTCCATGTTTTGTTTTTTATCCGTGTCTATTTGCATACATGACATGTTCTGCTTACATTTACCAGTCGTATTTTTTATGAAGTAGTTTATGTGCCTTGCCTATATCTACACATTTTTTGTGTATGCCTACTCAGCAATTGTTAGGTTCACGCTTTGATGGAAGTCTATACCCTGTTCCAAAGCACCCATTTTGGCATTGGCAGGTAGGATGTTGAAAAAAGTTGGGGTGTTTAGCTTTATACCTTGCTGATTGTGTTTGCTTGGAAGTTCCTAAATCCTCTTCAATAAATCAATTATGTGCATCTTCTGTAATCGTTCCATTCCATGAATTAATTTACATCTTCAACATTCTGGAAAAGTTGACGTGTCTTGCCTATGCTTCCACATTTTGCATTCATGAACTTATTCTGACAAATAGTTCTCACGCCTTGTCTATGCTTCCATATTTTGCATTCACATCGGTTAGAGCATTGCCATACTCTGATTCAAACCACCCATTTTGGCATAAGCAAGCCAGACGCTGGCAAAGGTTGTGGGATTCGGCCTCATACCTGACAATTGCATTTGCTCGAAAATTTCTAAAGCCTTTTCAACAAATTCATTATGCACATATTCCCCAATCATGACAGTTCGTGAGTCTACATTTCTTTGAGGAATTCTATCAAACAGTCGATGAGGCGTGTCTATGCCTCCACATTTTTCATACATGTTTGAATGAATGAGGGATTTTAATGTCATCCACGAGATCAAAAGTCTAAGGGACCGAGAACCACAAAACCATAAAATCTCCAAATTCTTTTCGATGCTAGATCTTATACTATGAATTTTGATCAGAAAACTAACAATCTTGCTAATCTTTTCATCAAATAGCTCGTGCAGGTTGTCGATCTTCAAATTACCTTCATATTGACTACGAATATCCTCATACGTAGTGCATTCCATGATAAAATGCCATTCTATCTCTACCACCCCTTTGCTACAAAACATACAAATTCTATCCTCTCACGCTTCCTTAGGTATAGTCCACCTTCTAGTTTCACATCTAAAATGATGCGACCTGGTCTTCAACTAAGCTATTAACAGCCTTGCTTTACTTTTAATAGCTGCACCTAAATAGGTTTTTTCTTCGTGCTCCCAAGATGGGTTGAACTTTTTGACATAGTGAGCTTTCTTCCGCCCAATTTGCTTTGTCTACATGGTAGCCATGAACTTTTTTGCAACATAATTTTTAATTTCCTCATTGGTGTTAGGACAATCATGTTAGTTGTCCCATTTGCTCATCCATTTGTTATTTTGTTTCATCCATGTTTTCTTCCTGCGACCTAAAATCTCCTTTGCCACCACTTTGGGCCAACGGTGATTATCCATGTTCTCAACCTTTTTTAGATAGTTTAGCAAGCGAGTTATAGTAAATGCCTCCAAAGGTCAGGTTCCCGATTCGGCCTAGAGAATTTCATAAGGGATAATGGTTTTGATTTTGAGGTTACAAGTGATCATGTGTTTTTGGATTCCTTCTAACTATCTCCATCTATACTTTGACATGCTGCTGCCCCAAACTCGCAGCCATAAAGAACCACCGGCATGACGAACAAACCAAAGAGGGTTTTCTTGGTTTTCTAGTCCCAAAGTTCAGCTTTCCTGCACCCATTTTGAAGTAAGAAAGAAGCTTTCCAACCCCCTTGTATCCTTTTTGTTCTACTAGTCTCCCAGTTGAGTTTATAATGAAAATCAATCCGAAGGTACTTGCATTCTTTCACTATTTCCAAAGGTGCTCCCTTCAAAAAGGAAGTTATCTTGATTCATTTTCTTCTTTAGGGAGAAGATCATGATTCTGGTCTTGGTAGTGTTCACTTGCATTCCAACTTCCTGACAGAAAATATCCAAGGCATTACATTCCCAGGCACTGAAAAAAAAGGGGGGGGGGGGAAATATTATGCCCCGAGTCACGGGAATTATGATCAAGGTTATAAATTTATTTTTGTTCCAAAGTTTCTCCCTTCATATAATATAAATATGATTGACTGATAATATTTCTAACAATATGAATGCATTATAATTAAGTAGTGGAATTATTAATATAAAAATCAATGCAGAGAAGGGAGAAGAGACAAATAAAGATAAAGATAATAATCAAAATTAATATTAAATGTTAAGAGGAATTAGATAATAATGGTAAATGAAGATAATGTCATCATTAATAATGAAAGGTTGGAATTTAGATTTAAGTGTCATTAGTTGATTTAAATATCTGGTACCATTATTTGATAATGGATAGTTAATAATAATATTGGTACCTTGTTACAATGATAATCATCCAGTATTATTTATAAATTTAATCTTAGTACTAAAGGATAGCAATATCAATATTACAAAAGTAATATTAATAAGTTTAATGTTGGCATGGATGTAAGAAGAAATATAACAACAGTATCAATATCATCAATGATCCTTATTAATTAGAATATGGTAGTTGACAATACTACGACCAATACTAAATGGTGGAAATGATTTTGATGACGCACTATGATAGTGATATTAATATTGGTGATATTAGGGAATATGTTATTGATAAATGCAAGTGTCGATCAACACAATATTAACACCATCATTAAGGATAATGTTAATATTAATATTATTGGAAAATTTAAATACTAAAATTATTAATGATTTCCAAGTAATGTTAGCATTGCAACTTTTAAAGGTAAGTTAGTAATTCACGAGGCCTTATGAGGTTCAATTAACCAATTTATGTCAATGATGTGAAAATAAACAAATTTAATGTTAGTACATTTGTATATATATTTCATTTGCATGGGATCATCATAAACAACCTCACTTTGCTATACTACTCATGTCTAAATATTGCATATAAAATTGAACACATTGTATTTTAAATTTCAAGAAGCATTATGTAGAATAATTTACTACAAATTTACTTGATGTAATGAACAACCTATATCAAGAGGGTTTCTTCTAACAAGATAATAATAATTCTAAGTTCAATAACATATCTAATCAAGATGATTAAATGTACATATTAATTACCTAGGTATGTGCAATTTGGAGGTTCATCTTGTAATGATCATTGAAGTGCTACCTAGTACTTCACAAAGTTTTATAATAGTTTCACTTGATATTTCACCCAATTCACCACATGCATGATGATAATATTTATATCACATACATTCGATCTTTATATACAATCATTTAGTCTATAATTGAATCTTGTCAACAAGCTATCAATTCTTCTTTTCCGATTATGATAGTATTTATCCTTGATTTTTTAATTCATGCAAGTACATGGGTTCAAAAACATGTTGGAAGGATTACATTATTAAAATCATTGCTAAACCATATAAAAATGGATGGTAGCATGAGCAACCTTAGTCATCAAGAACTATATAGAGGATTGGATTTGCATTAGCTAAAGTTATTTGAGTTAAGATTGATAAGCTTTACAAATAGAAAATCACATTTTTGAACCCCTTTTGAAAATGAATAGAAAGGTGATGATAAGTTATTAAGTTATTTATAAGAGACAGTCGATTCATTGGAAAATTCCACTTTTATGTTATTGAGATATGTTAATTTTTTATTTGTCTATTATCCACACATATAACTTAGGTTAGAAAGGATTCTTCATGTTCTTTATGGTTATTCTTAGTATTAGTTATACATATTTTCTCTAAATGGAGTCTTTACTTTGGACCAATTAGGAAGATAATTATAGTAATCATACGTATTTATGATTTAAATTCTCTTAACCTTTGAGATCCAAAGTTTAGCATAAGAATGTTTTTTTTATGAAAAGTGGTATGGTTGAATTTATAACCATGGAAGGATTGATAAAATAATTGTTCTAACATATAGCATTATTATTTTGAGTTTCAAAAGTATCAAGGACATGGCATGGAGGAGTAGAATTCTATTTATTAATGTTAACTTTTAGTTACCCATAAACATCAACAAATGCTTTCAAAATGATTAAATCGAGTGGAGTTATTAATTATTGGATGTAATGAGGCTTTGCTTGTTTAAATATCATTTGAGTAAAATTGGCTTTTATTTGTCTAACCTGATGTAGGATTGGGTGTAATTCCTTGTAATTATATTATTTCCAAGGAACAATTAAACCTATTATATTATTGTTAAACTAATCGATGTGAAAGTAATCTTAGTCTAGGATGAAACTATGTATAGGGTAAACCCACAAAGCTAGTATACAATTTCAATGAGGAAGGAAAATTGCAAAAAACAACCCCATGGAAAAAAAATTAGTTTTTGGGAGTTCAAATGAACATTTGGTTCGAACAAAGTGAACCCCCCTTGAGCAAACCCATTAAATGTTGGGTCCCACCATTCCTGGGAAAAAACCAAAAGGAAAGCATTGTGGAAAGGGGGTTCGTTCGAACCCTAGTTCAAGCTAACCCAAGTTCAAGCGAACCTCCAAGGGGGCTTCGCTCGAACCCCCATTTTCCCCACTTCTCCCCCTTTGGCACCAAAAATCTCCATAATTTTGCTCTTCGAAGCTCGAGTTGAGGATGGAAATGGAGGAGAATTCACATACCCAATTGGATGATGGTAGTCATCAGAATGAGCTATCAAACAAATATAATTTTAATATGTTTTGGTTTTATTATATATTTATTTATTTAGTTTGATTAAATATAGGTTTTTCACTGAAAATCAAGCTCTTTGTTTTGCACAAGTGGAAAAATAGAAGATTATCAATTTATTTTTTTTGAAAAATATCAGTGCACTGGATATTGATGTCCTTGATCCAACAATTTTTTTTTTTGAATTTTGATGCATATAAAAAAAGTTATGTTATATACGGCTTGCCTATGTCTGTATTGTAATTGGTTTGACTTTGAAACTTGATTAAGGAAAGAATATTCAATGAAATGCTATGAAACCAATTCCATGCACTAGATATCGTAGTTACAAATCTAAATTCAAAAAAAATAAAATTTTATCCATCATAGAAAAAAAATTATGTTGTATATGGTGAGCATCACTCTTTAAAAATAGTGTTTACTGAAAAAAACTAGTTTTCGAAGGATATGGAAAAAGAAGTGCAATCTGATTCCAATTTTTTTTTTTTTTTAAATATTTAGAATCTACAAACAAAATGTCACAAATCACTAGTTTGCATCATCTTCGAATTTTTCATGGTTTAACCGCTATAGGTTCCTGAAAGTGAAGATTTAGTTAGAAAAAATCAGTTCAATGTTCATTTTGGCCAAAAAATGTAAACTAGTATTGTGGGATCACCCTAAGTGAATGATTATTCAACTCACAAAATAAGTGAATTTTCTTATCTTGTGAATACTTATTAGAGTCACCTTAATTGTGGTTAGCATCTTGCTATGGCTTGTGGCATTGTTTGCGTAAGCATGGTTGCATGAGTATTTACTTAGATGTTCCTCATATCACTAGTATATCCTTACCCAGGTCTCTGATCCTCAGTTTCACCTGAGAGTGTGGCAACCGACTGTGAAACTCTCTGAGGTAATGGACCTTAGAATGGGTTGTGTATCCACTCTTATAGTATGTAATTTGTATGAGATACATGATGTTTTTGAGTAGAGGATCGAGTTTATTGTATATCTATATTATTGTGTTATGATTGTGATTGAGGTAGAGTCATCTTTTGATGCCTTGTGGAATTACTTTATGTGGGAGAGTCAAATGAGTTGGAACAACTCAAGTTCTCGAACTATAGTTCCTTTGCAAAATATATACATAGGTAAGGTCATCAAAGACGAGCCCTCAAGGAATTAGGTCTGACTCCTAAACTTGTTCTCTTTGTATTACTTTGAGTTAATATTGATACATTGCATTTGCATAGTTGCGACTTGATAGTGCCTTCTTATTATGAATGTGTTTGTAAGACTAATTAAGTCTATTTTGATAATGTGAATTCCATGCCTCCACTTGAAGCCTTAAGGCACTGAGTGTAAAGTCAATATCTTTAAGATACCACAATCCATAATTTGGAGTGCCATTCAAATATCTGAATATTCTTTTAACTACAACATGTATTTCCTTCAGATGTTCTTAAAATCTAGCCACAAGATAGACTGCATGCATGATATCCGGTCTAGTAGCAATCAAATATAATACTCCACCAATCATAGATCTATACTTGCTCTGATCATCCTTAGGTGAATTATCATCTTTACCCAATTTTCAACTAGTCACCATAGGAGTACTTACCGATTTGGAACCATCCATCTCAAACTTTTTCAACATCTCTCTCACATACTTAGACTATGAAATGAAAATTACTTTCTCTATTTGATTAATCTGTAGCCCAATGAAGAAATTCATCTCCCCAAACATAGACATTTCAAATTCTTTCTGCATCTCTTCCACAAACATTTTGCACATACTTTCGTTTCCTCCATAGATATTATCATCAACATACACAACTACAATCAAGATTTTGTCATTTTCAATTTTGAAGTACAAATTACTATCTATTGTACCTTTGTTAAAGCCTTGTTGAATCAAGTACTTATCTAACCTTGCATACCAAGCTCTAGGAGCTTTCTTCAGCCCATATAAATCTTTATTTAATCTGCACACCATATCCAGTTGATCTATCGACTAAAATCCTTCTGGTTATTCCACATAGACTTCTTCTAGCTCTCTATTCAAAAATGTTGACTTGACATCTATTTGATAGACCTTAAAATCTTTGTAAGCAACAAGTGCCAAGAACATCCTTATAGCTTCCATTCTTTCTACTGGGGAAATTTTTTCCTGAAAATCTATGCCTTCTACTTGTGAGTAACCTTTACACACAAGCCTCACTTTGATTCTAACCACTTCTCCATTCTCATTCAACTTATTTCTAAATACCCACTTTGATCCAATGATGTTTTTATCTGTCGGTCTTGGGACCAATTCCCAAGTCCAATTATTCTCAATATGCAAAAGTTCTTTCATCGCTTCCTTCCAATGTTCATTTTTACAAGCTTCACTTGTTGTCTTCAATTCTATCTCAGAAAGTAAACACAAATTCACTTCTATAGCAGTTCTACTTCTAGTTAACACACCTTTTGTCTTATCTCCAATAATCTAACTTTCTGAATGATTCTTCTATACATATCTAGGTTTCCTAGGGGACATCACCAGAGCATATTCTTCTCTTTCATTATGTTCATCTAGTTTTCTTGCTCATCTTTTTCCTGTTCTTCCACAATTTCTTCTATTCTTGCACAATCATGCTCATTAGATACATATCCATCAGTGTCAATACAATTCTTCATTGTCTCATCAACCTTCACATTCAAGTTTTCTACAATTTTTCTCAGTCTTTTATTGAAACATTTGTATGCCTTGCTTTTAGTAGAATATCTAAGAAAAATGCCTTCATCACTTCTTGCATCAAACTTCCCCAAAGTTTCATCTCTTCTGATATAGCATTTACTTCTGAACACCTTGAAATATTTAACTGTAGGAATTCTTTCATGCCATAGCTCATAGGGAGTCTTTGTACTATTTGCTCTTGCTTGAACTCGATTGAACACATAAACAACATAATAAATAGCTTATTTCCAACAAAATTCCGATAAACTAGCCTCAATAATCATCGACCTAGTAGCTTCTTGAATTGTTCTATTTTTCCTTTCAACAACTCCATTTTGCTGAGTTCTTGGAGCAAATAACTATCTCTCTATTCCATGCACTTCACAAAACATATTAAACTCATGGGAGGTGAATTCTCCACCTCTGTCAGATCTTAAGCATTTTATCTTCAAGTTCACTTCATTTTCAACCATTGCTTTGAATTTCTTGAATCTATCTAATGCATCTGATTTCTCTCTAAGAAATGTAACCCATGTATATCTAGAATAATCATCAATTAAAAGCATAAATTACCTTTCACCAAGTAGACTTCTCACTCTTATAGGACACAAAAATTTGTATGAACTAAATCCAGTAGTCTGGTAGTAGACTATTCCTTTGATTTGTAATGATTTCTTGCTTGCTTTCCAAACTGACAATTCTTGTAAATAGCATTAACAGACTCTGTAATTCTTGGTAAACCTCTCACAACTTGAACAACACTAATCCTTGCCAAGTTATCAAAATTCACTTGACATATTCTCTTATGTCATAACCAGCTGTCATTTATTTGAGTCATAAAGCATTGTCCATCAACACCCTTAAGTTGATAGATATTCCATTCAGATTTATTTCTTGTAGCAATCAATGTTCCAGAGCCTTTCCAAATCTCACATTTCTCATCCTTAAACACAAGATTATATCATTTTCTACACATCTGATCAACGCTCATCATATTATGTCTTAAGCCCTTAACATAGTTAGTATGATGCTTTCCATCAAAACTTACCGAACCTATCCCACAAATTTTAGCACCAGTATCATCTCCAAACATAACCAAGCCTCAATCATATTTTTCAAGCTTAACAAACTTACTTTTATCACTAGTCATGTGATGTGAACAACCACTATCAACTACCCAATAATTTTTCTCTTGTTTAGCATATAGGGCATAAATAATCGTACCTTCATTTTTTTGCTTCTCTGGAGGGCTTTCCTTTACCTATTTTTCAGAATTAGTAGAAGTAGGATCATCCTTAATCGCCAAGAACAAGCATTCATTATCATCTAGATCTTCATATTCTGAACCCTCATCAGAAATACTAGCATTCTCATTCACATAGTAAGCTCTGTTAATCTTCTTTCCTTTCTTTTCCTTCTCATATCTCAATTTATTCTTTTTAGCTCTTTCCAGACACTTTGCAGCATAATGACCTATTTCTCCACAACTAAAGCATTTAAAGGGAAACTTACCTTCATACTTATCGGATCCTTTCCTCATTCATCTTACAAAGTTAGCTTCTATTTCATCAAAGTTCTCTTCATCTGGATCTTCAGCTTTTGTAGCTTTAAAAACAGTCTCTAATTTGCTTCCATTCCTTAGACTCAACTTTCTCATCTCATAAGATGTCAAAAATCCTAACAATAGATCCTTAGTACAAGTCTTATAATCTATAGTATGCTCAATAACACTCTCCTTCTCACTGTAAGCATCAGGAAGAGTTCTGAGAATCTTCTTTACAATCCTTGTTTCATCAATAGTAGCACCAAGTCCTTGCATATAGACCACTATCTCATCCAATCTCTATACATAAGCTTTAACATTTTCATCTTTGGACATATGTAGAAGATCAAACTATGTCTCCAAATGTTGTAGTTTCACTTCTTTAACTCTTTCATCACCATCATGTGCTCTTTCTAAAGCATCACAGACTTCCTTAGCTATCTTCAAATTCTGGACCTTGATCAACTCTGAATGTACTAGACTATTATTCAAAATGTATTTCACCTTATTGTTCGCTTCATGTAATTTTATTTCTTCAAGTGTACTCAGACCATTAGTAGGAGGAGTGTAAGGATTTTTGTAAGCTTTCTCCACATCATATCTGTAGTACTCTAGATATTCTTCCATCAATACTTTCCATATACCATAATTAGTTCCATCGAACCTTGGATAATCATAAACCATTTTGCCAGCCATCTCAGACCTTCCTCAAGTGGTTAAACTCTTCACCAAGGAACCAAACTCTGATACCAAATGTTGAATATGACAACTGAGAGGGGGGTGAATCAATTGTCACAAAATTAGGCTTTTAATTCAATCACCGAAACTAATCTCTAATACTTCTTAAATGATTAATCATCAAATGCCAATTTAGAAACTTAAATCCAACACATAAACACAATAACACCAGATTTATGTGGAAAACCCAATACGAGAAAAACCACAGTGAGGATTAACTCACACTATAGAGAATATCAAAATTGATTCCAAAAAGGCTCACTGCCAAAAACAAGGCTCACTACTTGAAATAAGGACTCATTGTCCGGAACAAGGACTCACTGTCCAATAGGGCTACAACCCAGAGGGCTCACTACCACAAAGATACAAAGAAGACAAAGAAGAGATGTTATAGAGAGACTACAATCCCAATGCAATAAAGAATTCTACCAGAATTTCTCCACACATGCATGAATGATAGAGTTTGCCTTCTGTTCACTACTACATCCGAAAACTCAGCATTAAGCTTCACATTGATCTACCACACTCTCAACACACACTCTTACTAAATAGAATCAATGCCACACAAAATTATACTTTCTCTTATCACACTACTTCTTCGCTCTTGCATCACTCGCTCTTCACCATCAACTCACCTTGTATTTATACCATCTTCAACTTTGAACCATATCCAAAGTCAACCATCCAAATTCAAATTCAAATTAGGTCGACGCCAAAACATCCTAGGGTGGAAATAGAATGAGGATGACCCAAAAACACGCTTCAATGGACCAACACACTTCATCATCCTCGAAAGTAGTATTTCACACAAGGTTGGCCAAACTAGTGTAAAACACATAGAACCATTAAACACAAATCTTTCAAATGTCGAAACTATCTTCAATAGAACCAGGGAAACACAACTCTAGAACCACACGTCATAAGACTTCGTCAAAGAGAAATCCAAACCAACAACATTTCTCCAGGACCTCAACTAGAAACACAAAAAAATTATAGTTCACAACTGGTGAACACAACTTGCACTGTACAATAGATCAACAACCAAAAATCTAGATATAACATCTGTTAACAACCATGAACAACATATCTAAACCAAACAACCACAGGATCAAATCCAGACCAAAAACTGGAGTAACCATTGATCATATGCAACATAGATTTATTACAATTTTCTCAATATCCTCGACATATACAACCAACAATAGCTAGTAGATAACTAGTTAACTGGTTGACATCAATGACAACACCTACAAAATTTCCTCAACACCTTCAGTCTTTTCATTCTTGCAACAACCAACACCTTACAACCCCTTTCATTATCAGATCTAAATAATTTTATACTCGAGCTTCCTCCCACTCCTTCAATGCCAAATAATGTCACCAACTTTCAAGTTTTTGAAGATGATAAACACATACTCAATTTCATCACTAGCTCTGAAATGTTTTCTACCCAAATAATTGATGAAACAAAGCCAGAGGAGGAAAAATTAGACCTCGAAGGAGTGATAAATTTGAATATGATACCATTGCAAGAGGGATGGTACAATTAGAAAGGATCTTTGAATTTGATCAGTTAAGAGACCAAGACTAGCAAGCAAAGAAAGAGTCCTTGGCGAGCCACTGTGATGCATACAACATGGGTACTTTAGAGAACATGAAAAATATCTTTATTGGAAAGGTGTGTACACCTAAAGATAAGGAAGGGTTATTCAACAAGTACATATATATTAGAATGTGATTGCTTGGAGTTATGAATATTTGAAGACATATGACACATCCATCATTACGCATACCATTCCTTTAAAGCCAGATGTAAAGCCTTTTCGATAGAGTCAATAGTTTGTAAATGCTTTATTGGAATCTATCATCTATAAAGAGGTACACAAATTACTATCAACACAAATCATATTTCTTGTGAGGCACTCAACATGGGCTGCAAAATTTGTATTGGTTAGAAAAAAGAATGGGGAAATAAGACTATGTGTGGATTTTTCGTAATCTTAATCTAGCTTCAAAAAAGGATAACTACCTTGTGCCTTAGATGAAGTGTTGTAGATAGTGAATGGTTTGTAGATGATGTCTTTTCTCGATGGATATTCTGGGTACAATTAGGTTATGGTGCAATATGAGGATAGAATGAAGATTTCATTCACCACTAAGTGGGGGAAATTTTCCTATAGATACATGTTGTTCAGATTCATTAATGTTGGAGCTATGTTTCAGCGTGTGATGGATATAGTGTTCAGAGAATTAATTGGAAAATGCATCACAATATACATGGATGATCTCACTGTATTCTCCAAAAGAAGAGGTGATTACATTTTAGATTTATGCAAAATATTCCAGAGTTGTTAGGGGTTCAATACTTCTCTTAATTTGAAGAAAGTGTATCTTTGGAGTGACTGAAGGCAAATTTCTTGGCCATGTGTGATTTCGAAGAAAGGGATATCAATTGACCCTGAACAAATCCAAGCAATATTGAAGATTCAACCGCCTGTTGATATTGTAAAAACTCTAAATGCGATGTTGAATCAAGATACCAAGATAGAATGGACATCATAAGCAAAGAGGGCCTTTGAAGAAATAAAATGGGTGATTGTTGATTCCCTTGTTTTAGTCAACCTTGATTATACGAATCCTTTTTACATTTATTCTTTCACTTCAGCTCATTCATGTGCAGGAATACTAATGCAAAATAAAGCCAAGGTGACGAGCACTCTATTTCTTTTATGAGTGTTGCACTTAAGGATGCTAAACTCCATTACCCGAGTGTAGAAAAACAAGCCTATGCATTAGTCCATGCAGTCAAGAAGTTCAGACATTATATTTTGAGGAACAAGGTGTTTGCCATCATACTAGGCCCTGTTGTGAAGGTCCTTTTAATACATAATGAGTTAGGTGAATGGAGATCTAAATGGGTAACTATGCTTCAGGAGTATGATATGGAAATTCAACCCATGAATTTGGTAAGAGGAGAAGCATTAACGCACACAATAACCAAGGTACATATTGAATTAATAGAACAACAATACAAGCTTGAGGATGTGTCTCCGAATGGTTGGTATGATGATGTTGTGTGCTATTTACTTAATCAGATATGTCCACCATGCTTGAATGCTATCCAACAACATGTTCTATGTTTGAAGACTGGTAGCTATATGATGAAAGGTGCAATCTTATACAAAAGGAATCAGAAAGGGTTTTACCTTCATTGTTTGGGAAAGGAAGAAGCAGTGGTAGTATTGAAAGAATTTCATGATAAATTCGAGATTGGTCATGGTTCCAGGCCTTCGACCACACACCAAATTTTGAGAGTAGGATATCACTAGCCCACACTATTTAAGGATACTCATACGAACATACAAACCTCTCATATCTATCAGACTACTATTGTCCAAGAGAAGCATGTTGTTGTTCCATTACAACTTATAGTTGAGGTGCATCCCTTCGCTCAATGGGGACTTGATTTTATTGGTATGATCACTCCACCATCCTTCATCAGCCATAGGTATATTTTGACCACTATCAACTATTGTACTAGATGGACATAAGTAATTTCATGTAAGTAATGCACAGTTGAGGTAGTCATTAAATTTTTGGAAGAGCATATTGTTACTCATTTTGGATATCCATTTGCATTAGTATGTGACAATGGTCCAACATTTGGTTATTTATATTTTTTGGGATGGGCGTTTGATTATGGAATTATGCTAAAATTTTCCTCTAATTATTATCCAGAATGGAATAGGTTACCTGAGTCCATGAATAAGATTTTTTTAATGGTCATTCGTAAGTTATTGGACAAGAACCCTAAAGACTAAATACCCAATTGCAATTTTCTCTATGGGCAGATCATAATCTCAATAAAAGGTTGCCTTAAGTACCTCCCCATATCATCTAGTCTATAGTCAGGAACCTGTACTAGGCCTTATTGTGAAGATCCTTTTAATGCAGAATGAGTTAGGTGAATGGAGATCTAAATGGGTAACTATGCTTCAGGAGTATGATATGGAAATTCAACTCATGAATTTGGTCAGAGGAGAAGCGTTAACTCGCACAATAGTCAAGGTACATCTTGAATTAATAACACAACAATACGACCTTAAGGATGTGTCTCCAAATGAGTGGTATGATGATGTTGTGTACTATTTAATTAATCAGATCTGTCCACCATGCTTGAATGTTATCCAATGACATGATTTATGTTTGAAGATTGGTAGCTATATGATGAAAGGTGCAATCTTATACAAAAGGAATCACAAAGGATTTTACCTTCATTGTTTGGGAAAGGAAGAAATAGTGGTAGTATTGAAAGAATTTCATGATAAATTTGAGACTAGTCATGGTTCTAGGCTTTCAACCACACACCAAATTTTGAGAGCAGGATATTACTAGCCCACATTGTTTAAGGATGCTCATACAAATATACAAACCTATCATATCTATCAGACTGCTATTGTCTGAGAGAAGCATGTTGTTGTTCCATTACAAAATGTAGCTGAGGTGCATCCCTTCGCACAGTGGGGACTTGATTTTATTGGTATGATCACTCCAACATCCTTCATTGGCCATAGGTATATTTTGACCACTATCGACTATTGTACTAGATGGACATAAGAAATTTCATGTAAGCAATGCATAGTTGAGGTAGTCATTAAATTTTTGGAAGAGCATATTGTTACTCATTTTGGATATCCATTTGCATTGGTATGTGACGATGGTCCAACATTTGCTTATTTAAATTTTTTGGGGTGGGTGTTTGATTATGAAATTATGCTAAAATTTTCTTCTAATTATTATCCGTAATGGAATGGGTTAGCTGAGTCCATGAATAAGAATTTGGTAATGGTCATTCATAAGTTATTGGACAAGAACCCTAAAGACTAGCATACCCAATTACAATTTTCTCTGTGGGTAGATTGTAATCAATAAAAGGTTGCCTTAAGTACCTCCCCATATCATCTAGTCTACGGTCAGGAACCTGTACTAGGTGCTATTGTGAAGGTCCTTTTAATGTAGAATGAGTTAGGTGAATGGAGATCTAAATGGGTAACTATTCTTGAAGAGTATATGGAAATTCAGCCCATGAATTTGGTCAGAGGAGAAGCATTAACACACACAATAGTTGAGGTACATCCTGAATTAATAACACAACAATACAACCTTGAGGACGTGTCTTCGGATGGGTGGTATGATGATGTTGTGTACTATTTACTTAATCAGATATGTCCACCATGCTTGAATGCTATCCGACGACATGCTCTATGTTTGAAGATTGTCAACTATATGATGAGAGGTGCAATCTTATACAAAAGGAATCACAAAGGGTTTTACCTTCATTTTTTGGGAAAGAAGCAATGACAGTATTGAAATAATTTCATGATAAATTTGAGACTGGTCATGGTTCCAGGCCTTCAACCACACACCAAATATTGAGAGCAGGATATTACTAGCCCACACTACTTAAGGATGCTCATACAAATATAAAAACCTGTCATATCTATCAAACTACTATTGTTCGAGAGAAGCATGTTGTTGTTCCATTACAAAATGTAGTTGAGGTGCATCCCTTCACACAGTGGGGACTTGATTTTATTGGTATGATCACTCCACCATCCTTCATCGGCCATAGGTATATTCTGACCACTACCGACTATTGTACTAGATGGACATAAGAAATTTCATGTAAGCAATGCACAGTTGAGGTAGTCATTAAATTTTCGGAAGACCATATTGTTACTCATTTTGGATATCCATTTGCATTGGTATGTGACAATGGTCCAACATTTTCTTGTTTAATTTTTTTGGGGTGGGCATTTGATTATGGAATTATGCTAAAAAATTCTTCTAATTATTATCTGCAATGGAATGGGTTACCTAAGTCCATGAATAAGAATTTGTTAATGGTCATTCGTAAGTTATTGGACAAGAACCCTAAAGACTAGCATACCCAATTAGATTTGCTCTATGGGAAGATTGTAATCAATAGAAGGTTTCCTCAAGTACCTGCCCATATCATCTAGTCTACGGTTAGGAACTTGTCTTTCCTATTCACTTGAAGATCCCCACACTGCAGTTCATTAATGAATATGGTGATGAAGGAGAGAAGATCGAAGTTTGTCTTGCTCAACTCCTCCATCTAGAGGAAAAATGTGATGAAGCCATAGAAATTTTTGCCAAACGTCAATGCATCATGAAATGCTAGTTTGATCGACAAGTGAAAGTCAAGGCCTTTAAAATTCCTGACTTGGTCTTATACTAGGACAAAGCCCACGAATGAAAGGGGGAAAATGGTAAATTCGACAAGATTTGGCTTGGCCCCTTTTAAATCTCTAAAATACTTGGAGATAATGCTTATTGCTTGAAAAATCACATGGGAGAAGACATTTCGCTACTCGTTAATGGGCAATATCTAAAGCATTACTTCCTTACTTGAGCTTTTGCAACTCAGTCATGTTGTACATACTTAGTTTAGGAGGTTTATTGTAGGTTAGGTTGGTTTAGGTTATTCTTCTTTTGGTTTTCTTTAATTTTTTGATTTGCTACAAAATGGGTGGTTTTCCTATTTTTTCTTCGATAGCGGTGCATTGCATAGTCAGAGGGATGTCTGCTGAACATTCATGTCTGTTTCTTTCATAAGTCATTTTGGAAAGTCTATTAGTCTTGGTCTTTAAGTTTCCTTGATTGAACTCCTTCTTTATTCAAAGGGAAATCATTATTTGAATCCTTTTACACTTGTCTCAATCACAATAATCCACATATTTCTTAATGTTTCTCAGGGGCTTTGTGGTGGGTATCATGACACCTCAACAGGTGAAAAATCTAAAATTTGCTTGAATGACCACTACAACTCCAAAACTAGAATTATCTTTAGTGCTTATCAACCTACAAAAGGAAAGTTATTAAGAATGGAAAACAAATAAATATCTAATCAACACCTATATGGGTGTGCCGACAACTCTATTGGGGCTATAGCTGCCCAACTAGATATAGAGAAAGGTTCATGGGGATTGTAGCGACATCCTCATTCAGGCTATGGATGCCTGATTGGTAGAAAGGTAATGTCCAGGTTACTTTTGGAGTTGGACTATCTACGTAGGTTGTCTTAGTTAATTGATTGCCTGCTCTGGATCTCCTAGGGAAGGAAATGAACTCACACAACACACACACCTATTGAATTGGGATACAACATGAACAAATTCAACTAATGATTTCATTTCCTTTTTTAGTAAGTTTTATCTTGTGAAGTTTTGATTCCAGTACTAGCCAGAGATTCTGGGTTCTGGATGAATTCTTATCCTTCAAATGTTCACGAATGTTTCCCTAACAGAATCACTATTTTTTGTTCCTTTCGCACATATGCCTCATCCAAGATGGGGACCCCCTCTTTTTGGTCTCACTTTAGGTTGCTCCTTTTTCCCCTTAAGGGATGTGTCCTTGAAATTTTGATGATTTCACTTTCCTGGACCTACAAAGGAATCTTGAGCTGGAAAGTGAATTGGGTTTACAATGGCTCCCGAGGGTCTAAGTTCACTAAGAGTCATCATTTGAGGGTTCCTTAGATTTAAATTGGCTTAGGTTTGAATATTTCTTATCTCCTCAAATTCCCCAATAGTCCTAGTCCCACATATTTCTTGCCTACAAAAAATCCTTGATGCCTCACTCATCGCAGATTTTATGTCGGGGAAATCTCTGACACACCCTCCCATCACGGATTTCATGATCCCGCGAAATGCTCGATGGATGATGCCTCATGGATTTCATGAAGACATGAAATCCCCAATGCTTTAGAAAATGTCGTGTCAATAGTTTTAAATGTGTTCTATACATTTAATGGGCATTAATGGTGGTCGAATGGGGGAGATTTTAAATAATTTTTTGTCATTTTACTATCATTTTGATTACCACTTTTTCCATCATTGGTCTAAGAATTTGGAGTAGTTGAAAGATAGGGTTTCTATCATTAGTGTGTGGGATTTTGAAGGGATTCATTGATGATTTGAAGATTCCTCAACTGATTTGCGCTTTATACCTCATATTCCTCGAATCCAAAGGTAAGCCATGTGTCTACATTTCATTCAAGACTGGTTTGATCTTGTATCACTTTGTCATTATCAATTTATTTGCATTTTGAATTGTTCTTCTCATAATAACTATGCATTTTGGGATTATTTGGGGTTACGACATCTATTCAGTGTGAGTAATCAATGGTTTTTTAGGTTTTGGTTTGCCCTAAATCCATTTATGTGCCATGTCTATATTCTAAAATGTGTTTCTTCCAAGCTAATTGACGTCAAGTTTGGGATTCATGAGTGTGGGTTTGGTTCTATGTATTGTGACATCCTCAAGGGTTTCAACCTTTGATTAAAAAATGGCTTAAAAGGAATTAGTGTGCACGTATCCTTGAAAACCCTAGGATGTTTTGGACTAGCGACATACATTTACTGGGTGAGGGAGTAAAAATTACTACGACTGTTATTAAACCCTATATTGCATTGAGAATGGAATTGAAGGTTATGTGTTGATCCCATAATCCTTTTTGTGCTTAAGTGTGATAAACTCTTTGCATTTAGCTTGTGTGATCATGATATTCTTGCTCCTTTGTGCGTACTTCAATCGCCCTCAATATTCCTGATGAATTCACAGAGTTAAAAAACATGTCACTTAGGCAGTTTTGGGTGTTGAAACCCATCATCATAGATTTCATGTGTGCATGAAGTCTCTGGGTTTACCTTTTCCACAAATTTCACATCTCTTTGAAATTCTAGAACTCAAGATTATCGTGGATTGTGCATGCTCATGAAATATCCAATTCAAATTTCATCATAGAATCTGCCATAGATTGAAAAACTTGACGAGTGCTACATCATGGATTCCACTTGTTCAAGAAATACTTGATAGATGTGATCTCATGAAATCTTTGACAAGTTAACCCATTGAGGATTTCACGACCTTGAGAAAACCTCGACACACCTAATATAACAAATTTTGGGCATGATGGAAATCTTTGATAAACCTACCAATGGGTATTTCTCACTTCTTTAAAATTCTCGAAAACTTTTTTTTTTTTTTAATTTCTCCTCTAGATGAAATCCCTAGACCTTTTCACTATTGATTTCCTGAACATTTGAAAATCCTGATGAGTGATGTAGGTCATGATTTGGTGCCTATAATGAAACAATTTCTTGAGTGATGAGTTTTCTCAGACGTTTAAGATGTTGAACCTTGATTCCAAATCAAAACATAATGAGCTTGAATGAGAATTAACTAATTTTCCCTCCATGTCACAAATTTTCTATCCCTTGGAAAACCCTGATAGGTTCTCTGTTGCAGATTTCTTGAAGGTGCTAAATCTTTGAATTTCTTGCATAGTCCACAAATGTGATGTTTGTTTTAGATTGAACTTAGGGGGTTATGAATGTGATTTCTTAGGAATGATTACTAATGATATGATCCTACATTTTTCTTATATGATTTTTTTGAGCATGGTAACATCTTTTATCTGATGATCCATCATTTTTGCATTTCAAGTGATTACATTATTCTGGCTAATATTTGCAAGTTGAATGAAGTAAGGCTAAGACAGGGAAGGGAAAGAAGACAACAACAACTGAAAAGGAGGAGCTTTCTAAGGTAGAAATGATGAATTATGATTTTAATGGTGTACTCTCGGAGTCTAAAATTGTTTCTCATTGAGGAGAAGTTAGCAAAACCAACCTCAAGCACATTGATCGAGAGGATTTCAAGAAGGGAATGTACTTCCCTATCCCCATGGACTTGGAAAAAACATTGGTTAGGATCGGATTAGTACAAGCTACAAGATTCCCTCCATCTATTCAATACCTAGAACTAATTATGGAGTTCTGCAAGCATTATGATTCTAATTGAAGGATGATCATTAGCCCAGAAGGGAGAGTAATGGCCAACCTCACAGAGGAGTCCTTGAAAGAAGCTTTTGGGATCCCTTGACATCAAAATTTTGTCAAATTAACAATTGAGATAGCTAAGAAGTTCTATGCTGACAACCTCGAAAAGGATTTTGAAATCATGAATGCCACATGGTAGACAAGCCCATAAAACATTATACCAAGTTTCCTAATATCCTACATAGGAGTGACTTTAAAGTAGAATACAATGATATGATTACTCTCCTAAGTAGAGTTATGGGGTTAGAGAAGGCCGCACAATTTAAAGATTGGATGTTTTATGTGATGGCAAAAATTGTAAAAGGTGTCAACTACCATTGGGCTAGACTCATAAGTGATAATCTTGATAAGAAGCTTATTTAATTTGAAGACACAAAGAAGTTCACCGTCACTTCTTATGTGGTATACATGTTGGCCTGATACTTCAAATATAGAGGGCTAAGCTATAAGGGTACAATAGGAGACAAAAGAGTCTGAATGTTATACTCGGTTGCACTTTTCCAACAACTCTCACTACATGAGAGTAAATGATGCTTTCACAATGTACATAACTAGAATTTTGTAGGAGACTCTTCATGTTAGAATATTTGAAGAAGCCATAGCACTTGCCAAGAAGTATGGTTATTTGTTTTTACAATTTTCCAAATTTTCCTATATCAGAGTACATGGGTTCCCTCTTGTGTCGTACTGACTACCTTGGTACCCTACAAATAAACTAATTTTATTGGAAGTCACAAGGTAGTTGGTTGCCTTTGACAAGGTATTAAAGAATCTTCACAAACAAGCATTGGGGGTGAATTACCTCTGAAGATCAATAGACAGGAAGCTTGTCCCTCTTTCCCTAGTTCCCAACACTTAGGGACTAAAATGGAATAATTATATCTACCTACACATACTATAAGGAGGTATTTTGATCCCTATGGAGTTGCACAAAAAGCTGCCACTAGAAATTATAGGCATGAAGCACATATAGAGGATTGCTAGGCCAACTGCAGGGATGAATTTGAAGTTTTTAAGAGGAGATTTTCTTGGCCGTCCCTCAAGATGATGAGGTTATACAAGATCATGGAGGTCCCAAACCAAGTAGAATATGAAGATGATGTTGTTAAACATCATGACTATAAGGAAATAGCAAACAAGCCTCTTCCTCCAATTGACTGGGCAAAGGAAGAGATCACATATTTTAATCAAGTCACCTCCCCTATGATCAAATACTCCAAACAATGGGAAAATCACAAGATTTTGGAAGTGAAAGAAAAAGTAGTCAAATTCTCCTGTGAATTAATGGGTAACCTTGAGTCACAATCATCCTCCGAGTAGGAATCTAATGAAGGAGAAAGGATTGTGGTGAGAAAGTAGAGTCTGAGGAGGAAAGTCCCCTGGTCATTAAAAGAAAAAAAGGTAAATAAAAGACCAAGGTGAAAATAGAGTAGGCTCAAAGGATGCCAATGCCCAATAAAATAAAGCCTACTAAGCCTATCATAGAAGGAGTCACTCAAAGGAGAATATTGGTAAGGGGAGGAGATAAGGGTGCTTCTACCGAATCTACTCCACCCAAAAAGCAACAAATAGACCAAGAAGAAGAGGTGCCACTAGATATAGCTGGGGGAGACACCCAAGAGGAGGGAATCAATATTGAAAGTTATAAGGAAAGACCTCAGCTGGTCTATTAGATAAAGGCTTCTCCAAGAAGTGGGATTCCTTTGTCTAAGTTGGATAAAATAGAAAAGGTTGCTACTAATTTGGAGAAGGTTGCTCAAGCAAGGTCTTTAGAGGGTGAGAAGGTTGTGGAAGAAGATGTGCAGTGCATAACACCTTAGCCACCATATGAGGATCTACCTTTTGAGGAAGGGGAGGATATGGAAGAAGGAAATAAAACATTTGAAGATGCTTCCAAGGTCCCAGACTCAAAAATTGAATGTGAAAAGGCTAGTGCTCAAGACACTAAGAAATTACCAAAGGACAACCAGTAACAACCACAAGATGACAAAAAGCTACAATAGGAGGAGGGTATTAATAAAGTAGATGAAATTTTCAATAAAGAATATGAGCCCGCTTAGTATATAAAAAATTATAAAGGAGAAGGTATCTAGAAAGAGCAAGAAGAGCAAGAAGAACTGGATACTAATGTTGAATTACCCACTGCTCTAGATTGGCTAAAAGAGAGTTTGAATCCAAAGCTTGTTATTGAAGTAGTCCCCAATTGGGATAATGTTTTGATTGGTCTTGATAAGAAAAATGAGAAGAAGAAATCATAGGTCATTTCCCATTTTGTAAAGGATGATTCTAATAACGGGGTGTTGTACATTGTAACCCCTGCAGTTGAAAATAATGAGGACATCACTCCAAATGATTACAATGTTCAATCAATCAATTTGGGGCCATCCTCGAAGAAGCAAGAAGTTGAGGATCTTCGGGGTCCATTGAGACCATTGCACAAAGGCTTGAGAAGGAGGTCAAAGTGAAAGAGAAGCTTCAAGAATAAGTAGATGAATTGCAAAATTAGATTAAGCATTTAGTGAAGCCTCTTCAAACTAAAGTTGTTGCTTCCACATAGCCAAGTATTCTATCCAAAGATGCAATAAGTGAGCTGGAAAAATTGATGTCATAAGCTCAAGTGGCTCACGGTTGGGTGGTAGGAATCGATGAGAAGCGAATACCCATGACTACAAATATTATTTAATTATATGAGAGGTGCTCAACTTGTTCATATATAGTGTAGAAAGTTGCAGCTGAGTGTAAAGCTACTAATGACAAATCAATAGTAAGGCTAAGCATATTAATGGATATCCCTAAGGATGTTTTGATTGAGGAAAAGATCCTCACTGTTGATAATATTAGAAAACCCAAGGAATGGTTGGAGGCATTCAAATTCTAAAGGGAAATCATGGATAGTGACTTGGGAGAATTCCCAAAAATGAAGAAAGATTTAGAAGATATTTCTGCAGGCTGTGTCTTGTTTTTGGATGTCATGACAAGAAAGTCTCGGTATAAACTTTATAAAGAAAGATTTATTGAAGAAGTGATGGAAGGAAAGTTTTATCCATGTTGAAGATGGCAATGTCACAAAAGATCATTTAGAAAATGTTGCTATGTATGTGAGTATGATGCATAAATTTCAAGAGTCAAAGCTAGATTGGGACAAAGTTTTGAAGAAATACAAAGCTGAGCTGACTTCTATAGCCTTTAGAATTAAAATTATTCTAGTCCCAACCTAGGAAGAATTAAATAATGTTTTGCACAAACTCTAGGAATTTACAAAGAAGCAACAAATGGCCAAAGGAGGTGAATAAAGAAAAATCAACATGGAAATCAGTGCCATTCTTCATCAAGCAGCAAAAGACAACCTGAATGACCTTGTAATTAGTGCCAAGGAGACTTTATTTTGAATGTAAATTAGCCTTTAATATAAAAATGAGATTTGAATATTTGAATATTAAAATTCAAATGGGCATTAGATTCACATTTTGTTAACCTATTTTGGCTAACCTAATTAGGGCGCCCAACTTGATGTAATCGTAGCCATTGATCTTAAACCCTAATTTCTTGGTGAACTCTATAAATATGAGGTTTTTTCTCATTTGTTAAGTTCAATCTAGAATTGTTGTAGACTTTATGAAGCTAATATAAGGAGAAAGTATTGACTTTTGTGTTCTATTCTTTGTGGCTTTATTTCATTGCATGGTTCCTATTTTTCCAAGTCATTTGCAGTTATTTAGTTTTAGTTCTTTCATGTGCATTAAAATGTATTGAAGGTGTTAGATGAATCTACTACTCATACTATTTGTGATTTGTTGATTGCATGTCACTTTGCATAGTTAGGTTGAGCCACATTTTATGTAATGGTTCAGTTGTGAATTTTTATTCATATTATGCCAAAATCTGGGTGTATGTTTAAATGATTTATAATCTAAAAATATTTATGTTCCTTTGAAGAATGCATCATTTCTTTGATAATATAGATTTATCTTAGCTAAGTAGGGATTGGTTTATTGGGGATTTATCTAGCTGAAATATTGAGTTTTTGGCATGATTGCACTTAGGTTTTAAGATAGAATCTCTTGAAAAACCCTCGAATCTTTTGATATTTCATTGAATCTATGCTATTTTAGATAAAAGCATCACTTAAATTGCTACATTTGATGATAATATCATTTCCAGATTTCAGATCTAGAAAGTTCGATTAGGGTTTACACTTATCTTCAAATTTTATAAAACCCTCATTTGAATCTTATAGCTTTCAACCTTGTTTGACCATAAATGCCCTTTGTGATTATCAACAAATCACACATTACTGAGTTGTTTTATGCATTGTCAAGACCTGACCTTCAAAACCTTGAGGTTATTTTATGATTTTTTTCCAAGGAGAGTCACCTTTCAAGAGACATAGAACACTTGTGTTTTATCTATGTTGTGCAGTGCTAAAACACTCATCAACATGAAGGAACTACATTGACTTCCTTTCATGCAAAAGAGGAGAGAAACTACTGGATAATTGATAAATGATGTTCAAATCGTATGATAGGTGATAAGAGTAACTTTTTTAGTCTTAAGAAATATGATGGTGGGTTGGTTAAGTTTGGTGAAGACACATCTGCTAAGATTTGTGGAAAAGGTTCAATTAGTTTTGATGGAGAGCATAAGACATAAAATGTTCTTTATGTCGAGGGTCTCTGGCATAATCTTCTTAGTGTAGGAAAAATGTGTAGTAGAGGATACAATCTGGTGTTTCAGGATGATGGTTGTGAAATTAGAAAAGGAAGCTCCAGAATCTTGGTTGTGGTAGCAATAAGGACAAAAGGAAATGTTTATTAGCTCAAAAGTGTTGATCAAAAGTGCTTTATGACTGAAATCAATGAAAGTTGGTTGTGGCATAGAAGAATGTGTCATATCAATTTGATAGCTAGTAAAGATTAGCTCTACCCATGTAATGAGAGACTTTCCAAGAAAGATAAAGCCTATCAATGTAATTTGCAAAGAGTGTTAGCTAAAAGAATAGACAAAGAACAAATTCAAAACTAAGGAATATTCTATTACAGGACCTTTAGAGTTCATGCATACAAACCTATACAAAATTTCCAAAATAAGCTCTCAAGGTGACATGTATTTATTGTTATTAATAGATGATTACTTTAGAATGACTTGGGTGACCTTTCTCAAAGAAAAATTAGAAGATCTAGATAAGTTTAAAGCATTTAAATCTATGGTTGATAATTAAAAGGATTTGAAAATCAAGTGCTTAAGTTTTGATAGAGGTGGTGAGTTCACCTCAAATGAGTTTAATGATTTTTATGAAGATCATGGGATAAAAAGACATTTATCAGCTCCTAGGACTCTGTAGCAGAATGCAGTAGTGGAGAGGAAGAACAAGATAGTTCAAGAGGTAGAAAGAATCATGTTGAAGGAAGCAAATCTATTGGATGTATATTGGAGAGAAGTTATTTATACTATAGTTTACATTCTCAAGAGAGGACAAGAAAGAGTGAATAGTTCAAAGACCCCCTATGAGCTATGGTATGGAAAAACTCCTATTGTAAAATATTTTAGAGTGTTTGGAAGTAAATGTTATATCAAGAGGGATGAAGAAAACTTAGGAATGTTTTATGCAAAATCAGATGAAGGAATCTTCCTTGGATACTCTACAAAGAGAAATGCATACAGGTGCTACAACAACAAGTTAAAGAAGATAATTGAAAGTGCAAGCATCAAAGTGGATGAAGAATCAAATTAGTGCTCAATGCTAATAGAAGGATATGAATCTAAAGAACCCCTTTGTAGAGAAGAAAAATAAGAAGAAAAAGAGATGCTAGTGGAAGAGGAAGACGCTTTGAAAAATAAACCTACGACTCCTAAGTATGTGAATAAAAATTACTTTAAAGATCAAACAATTAGAGATAAGAGCAAAGGTGTGCTGACAAGAAGAAAAATTTCTATGGTAGAGGAACAAGTAAATTTTTGTTTACTCTCTAAAATAGAACCTAAAATAGTTACTAAAGTATGTAGGGATGAAAATTCCGTCAATGCTATGGAAGAAGAACTAAGGCAGATTGAGAAGAATTAGACATGGGAATTGGTCCAAAGACTAGCAAACAAGAATGTGATAGGAACTAAATGGGTTTTCAGGAACAAGTTGAATGAGAATGGACAAGTTATCACAAACAAGGCTAGGCTTGTGTGTAAAGGCTACTCACGAGCGAAATGAATAGATTTTGAAGAGACCTTTGCTCCAATAGCAAGAATGGAGGCTTATTAGGATTTTTTGTCTTTTGCAACATATAAAGACTTCAAGGTATATCTGTAGACATGTAAAAATGACCTAACACATATCACACATCTTGAATAAAAAATTTCATCATCGACATCATTATCATTAATATCATTGCATTTCACATCATTTTCATCAAAAACCCTTTTTTCCTCTATTAATTGAATAATATTTAATTATTTAATTAATTCACCATATCATCATTAGATCTAGCTTTATTCCTCCCGATTAATTAATTTAACGTAAGTTATTTAATTATGTCACTAATAAACCCTATTCTCCTAAATCAATTAAATTGTTATCACTTAATGATTTAATTAAATCACTTACCCTTCTCTAAATCAAAATAATTAAATTAATTATTCAACATCATTCAAAAGGTCAACAAACACATACAACTTTATTTGTTAAAGTCAAAACATGACTTGCACGTTCAAACTCTAAATGTTAATTAATTAATTATCCTCACCCCTTTTTGTGACTGAGCGAATCGCAACCGCTGATTGCTCACTCTAATTGGCTAATTGATTCATCTTTTTCCTAACTAACCTATCTATTCCTTCAATCCCACTAAATACTCAACTTGATTTCCCAATCACATAGATTATGCAATATAAATCCCTTGATTGTGTAATTAACATTATTAATTGATTCGATCACAAAAGCTAACTGAGCAATTTATTTCCTCTCAACAATTATCAACTGTTGATCAGGATTTTGCATTATTGTAATCTTGCACGTTCATCTCAAAATAGGAAATCTATAAAATAACCTTCTACCTTCTCACAAATCATATAGAATTTTCATAGTGAAGCGTTGATCAATTACTCTTGAGCACATTGAGAGATCCTCACATTCTAGTTCAAAAGTTTACACACATTGAAGCTTTTGCAACATTAATGGAGGCTTTGTATTGATTACAACAATCCGACATTCAACATCAATACAAATACACTTTGAAATGAGATGGGTAAGATTATAATTTCTTGAATTCTTTGTTTGTTCATTTGCTAACAATTGTGTCATTGAATTTATTAGTTTTATATTTTTCATTTCATGAGTAATGTGTTTTTGAGATCTTAATCTTGTTTGAATTAGTTTAATTCATTCGCTTTTCATATGCTTGTTTCCCCTTATGACATTTGGCATGCCTGATGGGACCTAGGTCCTTAACATTAACGTTTTATTTGAGTTTGATAAGTATTTGTAGGTTCTTGGTTGATTTTGATAAAAACTGGAATGTTTTCACTCCAAACTTGACTGTGCTTGCTTCTTCTTTTTGGTCGTTATTGATCTAAATAGGGGCGCTATTGACTTAAAATTCTGCGCTATTGAATTTTTATGCTGCAAGTTTCTGAATAGAGGTATTTGAACTGACATCTACAGGGGTGTTATTGACCTAAACGTTGTTCGCCATCACATGGAGCATGGTAAATTTTGATGTATTTTTTGAATTTATCAAATTTTTGTAAAAACTTCTTTGATTTCACAAGTTTGACTAATGTTAACGTTGGATTGTTTAGTGTTTTGGGAAGTTTCTAACATTGATTTTTGCAGCCCTTGCAAGAGTATGACATGTTTTTCCATGAGAATAACTAATGGTTTCATTGCAAGGTTGGAAAATAGTCCAAGGACACTTCAATTTTAAAACTGAACTTTCAAAGCTTTCTTAGTTTAAAGAATCTTTCAATTTGGTGTTGTAAAATTGAACCCACAACTTGCGCACTTCAAATTGGTGTTCTTAAAATGAAACTTTCAAAGCTTTCTTAGTTTAAAGAATCTTTCAATTTGGTGTTGTAAAACTGAACCCACAACTTGCACACTTCAAATCGGTGTTCTAAAAACTGAACTTTCAAAGCTTTCTTAGTTTAAAGAATCTTTTAATTTGGTGTTGTAAAACTGAACCCACAACTTGCACACTTCAAGTTGGTGTTTTTTAAAACTAAACCTTCAAAGCTTTATTAGTTAAACAACATTTCATTTGGTGATTATAAAATTGAATGTTTTGTTTTGATGAATGCATTTTATTTTGTTGATGAACAAACGCCTTTTATTTTTGTTGACCATATTAAGACGAACAAAGCTATTAGAAACACTCAAGTTTGGTGCTTAAAATTGAATAAATACATTTTCATTTGTACATTGCTATATTTTTTTTGAAGTCTCAAACACTTTGAAATTGGTGAACATAAAAAATAAATTGATATCTTTACGCATTTCAAATTTGGGATTAAAAATTGAATTGCTATGGATTGTATGTTTTATTTTTTGTGCTTGGAAAACTAAGTGTCTATCCTCTCCGCTTGCATCTTAGGATGATCTTGGGTGATGAAAAACACTTTGAGTTTCACATATTTTTAAAAATATCTTTCACCTTTAGAGGGCTTTCCTTGAGATACATCCCACACTGGAAAACTAAAGGCGACTCAAAGTGATATTTCCCTTAGACCGTTATATAAATGATCAAGGCTAAACACTAATATCAAACTTCCAATTACCTTTTTGATTGTTTCTTTCAAAATGGGGAGGTACCTTCTGGTATATAGAGACCTTAGTAGGAGTGGTTAAAGCCTTAAGTGGCTTGCTAGACGTTAGTAAGGTGGGTTGTCCCCTGAGCAGTGACTAAGAACCTTGTAGCAGAGGCCACCCTTATTTCTAAAACATTCTTTGAAAGTGGTGCATCAAAATTTACTTATGAGAAGTTACTTTGCCAAGTCCAATTTATGGTTGAGGCATAATGCTCTCCATAAGTTGCATGTAAAATCATCACTTGGGGGCTTGAGTTAAGCCCACCTAAAAGAACGTGCCTATCCTCTAGGTTGTAATGATTGTCTTCCATGAACTGGCCAAAAATCTTGATTACCTTGGACATCAAATACTTTGCTTGATTTAAAAAGGACTCAAGAAAACAAACATTAAACTTGGTTATCAAAATATCAAAAACTTTGGACTTAGTGTGAATACCTTTGAAAAGAGCCTTATATTTGCATTCCTTAAAGATACCTTATTTTTCAAAACAAATATCTCTAAAGGCTTATGAGTATTTAGGCTTACATTTCAAGTCACATTTAGACCAAAGTCAACATTGGGAACTATGATTTTAGTATCTTGACTTTCACAAACTTTGAGCTTTGTGGAAAGAAACTTGCTTAAGCTATATACATTTAGAGTCAATTTTTTTATTGTTGTGTTGTATCACTTTCTAATTCTGAAAAAAAATCAAATCAACAAAAACATAAAAATTATAAACTTGTTTAAACTGTTGATAAATGAAAATTGGAAACAAGATTGAACAGACTCGTTATTGTTGTTGTTTCTACCACTATTGACCTAAAATTTGTGCACTATTGCTTAGAATTGTGCCTTTTTCTCTCTATTTATGATAGTCATTGACAAAAGAAGGCCTCTTTTGAATAATAT
This sequence comes from Sequoiadendron giganteum, assembly GCA_007115665.2. Classification (NCBI taxonomy): domain Eukaryota; kingdom Viridiplantae; phylum Streptophyta; class Pinopsida; order Cupressales; family Cupressaceae; genus Sequoiadendron; species Sequoiadendron giganteum. The sequence goes on along the minus strand of CM021108.1, from coordinate 522,559,896 downwards.
GAATGCTTTTGATTTGAATAGAGCCACTATTTTAAACATTTCCGCTATTGATATGAAAACTACCATTGTTGACTTGAACTTGCTCACTATTGCTTAGAATTATCGCTATCGATGTCTTTGGTTTTTGACAAAAATAGAGTTTCTTTTGCTAAATTTGGTCATTATTGCCAGAAAAACTAGCTGCTATTGACCTAAAAGATTTCCACTATTGCCTTGTTTTCTGGTGCAAATCAAAGATTGATCCAAAATTGGTTAAAATCTTTCATCTTTTTGGAACAAAATAGTAAGACCTCCAAAACACCTCATATCTAGATCATTCCATATCCATTTTCAAAAATCAAACACATCAAACTAGTTTTAGGATTCAAAATCGAAATACAACTTGAATTATTCCTTTTCTCTCGATTTCTAAGATATTAACATTTTCTTGCACCTCAAGGCTAGTTCAAGTAGATCTTCAAACATATCCTCTTGAAAAATAGAGTAAAATATCAGGTCCAAATTTCACGAAAGTTGAGTCCCAAAATTAGCATCATCTCCAAAACATCCACCAAACATCACTCATACTTTTGGGTCTTGAGTATCACAAAAACCATAGAAAAACATCAACACCATTGTCCAAAAGTTTTTCTTTTACATCATCATCATTCTTTTAAAAAGAAAAAGATCAAACATCAAGAAAAATCTTACACTTCATGATCATTTGGCATCCTATTGCTCTTGTTCAACAACCAGATCTTACTGCTCCTATTATACAACCAAATCTCACATGAGTTGAAGGTGAGCATTTGGACATTATTATTAGTTTGAGAAGTTTCATTTTTGAGAAAAAGGAAACACCAACTTAGTGGAGAAACACGACCACTATCCTAGACAAAGAACAAAAAGTTGATCTTGCAACTAGAAGACCAGTATTACCACCTCCTGCATGGCAATAGATAATCTTGTCTTATAAAAAACCATTCTTGTAAACAAAAAATCCCCCAAAAAAAATGTCATTCCATTCCATAGTTAGTGATCACAAAAATTCAACTAGGTCTTGGAATTGTTTATGACAACCACGAGTTCTCAACACAGAAAAAAGATGGAAGCCAAAAAAAGTAGTTCAAGTGCATCAAAAACCAACATCACTAATGAGGAAACCAACCCTTGGGGTTATAAACCAAGTGACCTTACAACTCCTCAAAGAGAACCTTCATTCAAGGCAACACAAAACCAACCACCAAATAATGAGGAAGTACTCCTTAGACACCAAAAAATGATTGATAGCCAAAATAAACCTCCAAATCCTAATGATGTGATCATAGAAGAATACGAAAATGATGAGGAACTTGTTGATGTTAAACTATTAGAATATTCCCAAGATCCTAAGATGAAAAATCTAATGGACAAGATGCTTGGGAAGAATGCAAACCATTATTTTCTCACATTAGAAAAAAGTGGTGCAAAACTACCCATTGACTTCAACGTGGACATGCTAAAAGATCCTAATATTATTCCACTAGGAGATCAAACAATAGTTAGAAAAATTCTAGAAGCAACCACGAATCCCAACATACCACCATTTTTTTCACAAAACAGTGATCAAACACAACCCATGGATAACCCATTGTTTAGACAACCATCCCAAATTGAACAAGAAGTTGTGGCACAACAATATCAAGGAAATGTAACCCAAAACATGCCACAACACAACATTATGCAAATCATGGGGAACCTTCCAATGGACTAACAAGGAAGAAACCCATCACAAGGGCAATACATGCCACAACATACCTTTTACATTGACCCTTCCAACAACTTACAATATCATCAAGGGAAATTATCACAAAATCCATAAAAAGGTGTACCATCAATGCAATACCAAGGTAGCCTTCAAAAAAATCAAGCACAACAAGGTGTACCATCAATGCAATACCAAGGTAACCTTTAAAAAACCAACCACAAAAAGGTGTACCATGAAGGCAATACCAATGTAACCTTCAACAGAATCAACCACAACAAGGTGTACCACAAATGCAATACCATGGTAACCTTTAAAAAAATCAACCACAACAAGGTGTACCAAAAATGTAATACCATGGTACCCTTCAACAAAATCAATCACAACAAGGTGTACCACCAACACAATACCATGGCACCCTTCAACAATAACGAGGTGTACCACAAACACAATACCATGGTACCCTTAAACAACATTCACAACAAGAAGGTATATCGTCAACACAATTCCAAGGTAAGGTATATTTAGAAGAACAAGGGATACCACAAATGAACTAGCAAGGTATACCCCAGACTCAACAATACATCATTCAAAAAACCCAAAATCAAAATCCTCAATCACAAGGTGGACCACAATATTAGTACCAAGGAACACCTCAAAGTCAATATCAGGGTACACAAGAAAGACCCAAAATACCTTATACATAACATGGTCCTCAAAATCTGATGCCTACACAATATCCTATTTATGAACAAACATATGTCACTAGAATAGATCTATAATATCCAAACTCCTCAAGAAAGCACACCAAACAATGACATAAATGTGCATCTACAAATGCTCAGTCAAAGGATATCAGATATACAAATTGGAAAGCCAAAGAAGAGTTATACTCTTCAAGACATTTATCCTTATCTATTTTGACCAAAACTTATCCATGGTACCTTTCCCTAATGGATTTGAAATACTAAAATTTGACAAGTATAGGGGGGAAAGGAGATCCAATTAAGCATGTACATGAATTTTAAGTATCTTGCATGGAACTACAACAAAATGACACCTACTTGATGAGACTTTTTCCACGAAGTCTCAGTGGGCCTGCTATAGACCAATTCTCTCGTTTAACTCCAAGTATCAAAACATTGGATGACTTTTTAGAGAAGTTTATCAAGTGTTTCTTGTATAAAATAGAATAGGATATTATGATCACTGATATTGAAAAAAATTGATATTAATTACAACCTCACTATGTTGTGCTCAAGCAATTTCGAGGAAACTATTGAAAAGGGCATACTAATCAAAAGAGCCCTTATTGCAAGGGGAATTTTCAAACTTTACAACCCTAAGGATCAACCTTCTACTTTAAATGACAAACCAAAGATATGGGCGAAGAACAAGAATGTAAACAATGGTGGAGTAGTTGACACTAAGGTTGTACACAATGTGCAAACTTCATGTACATAATGAAAGGAGACCACCAAAAAAATATGACCAATCACAAAGGAAATTTACTCCATTCGAAGAATCCCTTGAGGTCATCATGCACAAACTAGTCCAAAAGAACCTCATCATGATTAAAGATAGAACAAATTATGAGGAACCTAACTTCAAACCCCCTTGGTATAATGAGAATGAAAAATGTGAATTTCACAAAATCAGGGGGCATACCACCAATAATTGCATGAGACTTAAAAAAATCATGCAAGACTTAATCAAAATGGGTGAAGTAGACATCGAAACTCATCCTCGAAAAAAAGAACTAAAGATTTACATGGATACAATCCCTGACCATTCTAAGGGAAAAAACAAAGGAAAAGAACAAGATTATTGTAAGGCTACCTTTTCTTATGGTGAGGATACCATTCTAGGAAATGTCTCTTCTGAGGATCATACCATCCGTGTGGTAACCATACTAGGCACAAATCTTGAATGCAATGTAACTACATGAAGGGGCAGAATTACAATCCAAGGAGCCCCACCCCCAATAAAATCCATGATCAAGCCATCAAATGATTATAGCATTGTATAAAAGGTTAAGAAAACTCTTGCCTTAATTTCCATCCTTGAGCTCTTAAACTGTCACCAACACATAAGGAAATATTGGAGAAAGCACTCGTCGAAACATCGGTCCCAAACAACCTTAATGCAAATTAGTTTCAAGCCATGATTTAGTCTTTTCTGAGAAAAACCTTCTACAAAAATCTTTCCACAATCAAGCCCTTTATTTAGAACTTTGTGTCCACAAACACAAAGTCAAGAGAGTACTCATATATAACAATGTAGGTCTCGTTGGAAAAACAAGGATAGAAAACTGAGTGGGGGGTGTGAATCATTTGTCACATAATATTTAGACTTATTAAACTTTACTCAACTTATTCTCAAATCTAATGAAAGAAAATTAAGCATAAACAATCACCACATCAAAAACACAAAGAACACCAAGATTTTATACGTGGAAACCCTATTAGGGGAAAAACCATGGTGGATTTCAGTCCACAATATTATACCCTATTAAAAGTATAGAAATGAATAATGGGAATACACATGCATTCAGACACACTTCCCAGAGCTCACCACTCAAAGGAAGACACACTGTCTTACAGGAATATTCAGATTAAAATCATCTGAAGAACTTGAACTAAGAAAATAGCATCTGCTAATGCCTAATTACAGTTCCGGTTAGGCTCATGAACACTGGTGCAGGAGCACACCTTGGCTAACCTCCATTTTTGTTATTTTGGCTTGTACTTGACTCTAGCCAAGTCAGGAAGTTTGTTTGTTTTCAGACCTTAGAAGGTCATTGCTTTTGTGGTCTAGGTGAGTTAGTCATTAGAACTAAGGTCACACATTTAGCCATTATTTGTAGTTTATGTTTTCTTAATGTTGGTTGTCTAGGGGAGATTAGAGTCTTAAAGTTGTTCTAAATAGTTAATGTGGTTGTAAAGATGCCTTAAGGCCATTCAATGAGTTGGTTCCTCGAAATCTAGAGGGAATGGTGGTCCTAAGAAATAGGATCAAGGCATGAAGAAAGATGCCAAATGTTGTAAGGAAGTTCACACGACAACCTTGGCAATTATGGTAATTATTGCATGCAACTCGGTTGCCTTTGGATTCCCTTGAGAATAGGAAGTGAGAGATTGGCCAACAGGCCCTAGAATCATGGAGTGGGCATCTAATATGACCCAAGACTCGAATCTCATGAGGAGGATGAGTTATGTAATTTGTAATTAGTTTTTGGAAGTGAAATACAGAGCTCTGCAACAATAATTTTGAAGAACAACTCGAGTTTTATGATGATAGAGATGCTAAATAGATTGAGAACCTGAATCTAGAGTTTGTTCTGTGTTCTATAAGATTATCTTAGTCTTTTCATTCTGTAAGCAAAATTGTTTTAGTTTTAAGTTCTTACTAGTTCAGTCTTGACCAGTCGGTGCTTCATGTCTCCCCCATGAACTCTAGCCTTAGGAAACATCTAAGGATAGGTAGGAATGTTAGGGGAGTCATTAGTGTACATAGTTGTAGGATTAGGAAGCATGAAAGAGTGGAGAGCTCTTTTTAATCACTAGTCTCTAGGCAAGCAGACAGAGCCCAGTTAGAGGTCTAGGAATGTCATTGAAGATTTCTTGCAGGGTAAGGAGGTACTGTACGGAACAGGTACAGGTCCAAGTAGGGTTTCACCTTAGCTCAACATTCTTGGTGGATGGAAGTTATGTCAATCATTTGGTTTATGGTTTGAGCAGGTTATAAACAAGAATACAATCAGTCCTAGAAATTAGGCCTTTTAGCCCTAATGCCCTAAGTTGTAGGAAGCTAGTGTACGGATGTTGTCAGGCCAGAAGCCCCACTGAAACTTTTAAAACTTCCAAAAGGGTATCTGAATCTGCCTTTAGATTTGTAGGGTCTTTGGGAAAGTTTTGCAAGAATTGGAAAAATAGGATTGGTAAAGGCTACAAGGAATAGGCCTAATTAAGGTCTCAAATGGTGAAATCTTGAACCCAGTAAGGATAGGGTTGAAGAACCTGTTAAAATGGTTCAAATATACAAGGTTATGATTGCTATCAATAGGATGGATACCCTTGCAATGAAGAATGAGGTTTTTGAGAAGATAGCACTTAGAGCTTTCTAAGTGAGGAAGAGGATTTGAACTTGTCAAATGGTGTTAGTCCTCCAAGGTGAAGCACAAGGGATAGAACTCTTAGTATAGAGTTAAGATTGGACTTAGTTAATCATCTAAGCCAATCAAGACCTAGAGGAGACTAGGTTCCTAGAAGAGACAAGCTAGGTCTCTTAGTTGCAGTGCAAGCAAGCCAAGACGCACTCACATCATATTGGTATTAGAGCCTATTTTTGATCAGGCTTGTGGTGGATGTTGCAGCCTACTGAATCAGTGGGAGAGAATACAGCAGAGGAAGATAGAACCATGGTGACTAATGCTGAGTTAGCCAAGAAAGTAGAAGAACAAGAAGAGGATAATCGATTGCTAAGAGAAAGAGTGTCCCAAATGGAGCAACTCTTGGGTGAAGTCCAAGACAAAACTGATAAGGTCAAAGTCAAAATTGATCAAAAGGAAGAATAAGAAGCAAGGGAAAAGGAATTAGAGTTGGAGGAGGAAGCACCAACACCTAACCCTATTCTTCCTAAAGAGCCATTCTTAAAGGCACTAAAGGCATTGAGTGGCAAAGCTTTGGAAGGTGTGCCACTATTTAGTGGAAAAATGGATCCAGATTCAGTCATGCATTGGATAGACAACATTGAGAACCATTTTGAGTGTGATGGTATCTCAGAGGCACAAAAAGTTATGGTGGCCAAGTCTAGACTAAGAGGTCCAACTCTTACTTGGTGGAAATTTGTGCAAAACGAAAGAGAAAAGGATGGAAAAGGTCCTATAGTTACTTGGAAGGGCATGGTAAACAAAGTGAAGCAGACCTACCTTCCTGATGACTATGAAGTCCAAATGCATAGAAGGAGACACAATCTAAGACAAAAAGATTTAGATGTCCAAGCCTACACCGAGGAGTTTCAAAAGCTATGTTTGAGATCAAAGGTAGTAGAAGATGAAAGTATTAAGCTTGCAAGGTACTTGAATGGCCTCAAATGGTCTATTCAAGAGGAAATGAGTCTGGTGAACTTCAAAACCATTCGCCAATGCTATCAAATGGCCTTGAAGATAGAAGAGAAAAGTAAGAGAAAGTAAGACCAAACCTCTAAAGGTAAAGGTAAAAGCAAGGATAGTAGAGGACAAAGAGGTGGCTATGGTGGAAGGAGTTCTAAAACAAAAACTCAAGGAGACACAAAATTCAGTGAGCAGCAAGAAGGAAGCTCAAGTAGAGGTGGTAGAGGAAGGAGTTCTAACTCTAGCTCTAGAGGAAGAAATGGTGGACAAGGAGGAAGAGGCAACTACTTTGCCAACATGAAATGCTATCATTGCAATCAAATGGGACACCCTACCTATAGATGCCCAGAGAAAGGTGGTTCTTCACATGGAGGTGACAAGAGAACTAACCTGGTTCATGAGGAATCAAATGCAATAGAGAAGCATTCTGAGGTTCCATTAAATTCTGAGGAAGGTGAGAACCTCATGATGAGGAGAACTTTGATCAAGGAGCCAGTGAAGGAGGAGCCAAGCCAAAGGAGGTATTTATTTAGGATAAAGTGCAAGATGATGGGGAAAGTATGTAGAGTCATCATTGACTCAGGTTCTACTGATAACTTTGTGTCAGAGGAAGTAGTCAGCAAACTAAAGTTGACAAGGATACCCCACACCAATCCTTACAAGGTCACTTGGCTCAATAAAGGACAACATGTGTTAGTGAATGAACAAGCATGGGTGGAGTTCTCTATTGGAAGATATAAAGAAAAAGTCTTGTGTGATGTGCTACCTATGGATGCATGTCATTTGCTCCTAGGTAGACCATGGCAATTTGACCGTCAAGCCATACATGATGGAGGAAAGAATTCTTATTCTTTCAAGAAGGACAATGTGACCTTCAAAATATAATCACTGTTGGAAGATGCTGAGGCGAAGACAACAAGTCCAAATGTTCTTATGGTGAGTGAAAAAGAGTTCTTACAAGCTATGGAAGAGAATGAAGGAGTTGGTTATGCATTGGTGCTAAGACCAAGAGAGGGAGATGAAGGCAAGGTGACCATGAAGATAGAGTTACTAAAGGAGATTCAAAAAATGCTGCAGACTTACCAAGGTATAGTGAGTGATGGACAACCATCAACCTTACCCCCTAAAAGAGCCATAAGTCATAGGATAGACCTTATTCCAGGAGCTACCCTTCCCAATAAAGCAACTTACAAAATGACCCCTCAACAAAATGAGGAAATTGCTAGGCAAGTACAAGAACTCCTAAACCAAGATTTCATTAGAAAGAGTATTAGTCCATGTGCTTTACCCACTGTCCTAGCACCTAAGAAAGGAGGAACTTGGAGGCTTTGTACTGATTCAAGGGCTATCAATAGGATAACCATAAGGTATAGGTTCCCTATCCCTAGAATTGAAGACCTAATGGATTGTCTAGGTGAAGCTAAGTACTATAGCAAGATAGACTTGAAGAGTGGCTATCACCAAATTAGGATACATGAGGGAGATGAGTGGAAAACAACCTTCAAAACTAATGAGGGTTTATATGAGTGGCTTGTCATGCCCTTTGGATTGTCCAATGCCCCCTCCACATTCATGAGACTCATGAATGAAGTTCTCAAAGACTACATAGGCAAATTTGTGGTAGTATATCTAGATGATATATTGATTTTTAGCAAGACAAAGAGTGAGCACCTAGAACATCTTGAGATTGTTTTCAAGAAGCTACATGAGGAGAAGCTGATGATCAACTTGGAGAAGTGTGAGTTCATCAAAACAGAGCTAGTGTATCTTGGATTTGTCTTATCACATGGAAATCTGAAAATGGACCAAAGCAAAGTGGAGGCTATCATGAATTGGCATACTCCAAGGACAGCAATAGAGGTAAGGAGTTTTCATGGCCTTGCACAGTATTATAGGATATTCATAAGGCATTTTAGTGCAATTTGTGCTCCTATGTTGGATACTATTAAGGAGGCATGAAGACCAAATTTGTATGGAATGAGCATGCTAACAAAAGCTTTGAGTTGTTGAAGGAAAGAATATCTACCCAACCTGTTTTAGTGCTACCAAGCTTTGAGAATCTTTTCACCATTGAGTGTGATGCTAGCAATGTGGCAATTGGAGCTGTTCTCAGCCAAGAGGGTAGACCGGTGGCTTTTCATTCTGAAAAGTTGAGTGAAGCCAAAAAGAAGTACTCTTCTTATGACCTTGAGATGTATGCACTGGTCCAAGCTCTAAGGAAGTGGAGGCACTACTTGCTCCCCAAGGAATTCATTGTATATTCAGACAATCAAGCACTTAGTTTCTTGAATTCACAAGAAAAGTTGAGCCACAAGCATATGAAGTGGGTTGAGTATCTACAAGCTTACACCTTCAATATCAAGCACAAGAAAGGTGTCCTCAATAAAGTAGCAAATGCATTGTCTAGAAGAGCCCTCACAATTCAGGAAATATAGTTGAAGAGCATAGGAATAGATCACTTCAAGGATCTGTATGCTGATGATGAAGATTTTGCAGACATTTATAAGGTATGTGCTGAATACAAGAACCATTTTCATAGTAAATATGCTAAGTATACTTTGCAAAGTGGTCTATTGTTTAAGGGAAATCAATTATGTGTTCCTAGAGGCTCCATTAGAGAGAACTTGATACAAGAAAAGCATAATGGTGCTTTGAGTGGTCACTTTGGGATCACTAAGACTCAAGAACTTGTTCAAAGGTTCTATTACTAGCCTAAGATGAATCTTGATGTTAGGAGGTATATGGAAAGTTGTGTAGTATGTCAAAAGGCCAAGGGCACTTCTTCAAATGCAGGCCTTTACCGGCCACTACCTATTCCTACTAGGCCATGGGAATGTTTGAGTATGGATTTTGTAGTTGGGTTACCCAAGACAAGGCAAGGCATGGATAGTGTTTATGTGGTGGTGGACAGGTTCAGCAAGATGGCTCACTTTATACCATGTAAGACCACACATGATGCTAGTCAAATAGGCTCTCTCTTCTTCAAAGAGATAGTAAGAATCCATGGGTTACCTATCAACATTGTATTAGAGAAAGACACTAAATTTATGAGTCATTTTTGGAAGACTCTTTGGCAAAGGTTAGGCACTAACTTGTCCTTTGGATCAGCCTACCATCCCCAAACTGATGGTCAGACCGAGGTTGTTAATAGAAGCCTTGGAAATCTACTGAGGTGTTTGACAAAGGAGTATGGGCAACAATGGGATCAGTTGATTGGGCAAGCTGAATATGCCTACAATGATACTGTAAACAGATCCATAGGGAAGAGTCCCTTTGCAATAGTCTATGGGCTACATCCTAGAGGAGTTTATGAGTTGCGAGATTTGAAGGATGGAGTGAAGGGAAGTGGATATGCTGATGAATTTTCTTATGCTATGTAGGAGATACATGATACAGTGAGGAAGATCTTGACAGAGAACACCAACAAACATAAAACCAAGGTGGATGAGCATATGAGAACAGTATAGTTCAATGTGGGAGACTTCGTTATGGTGCATCTTAACAAATCAAGACTTCAAAAGGTATTCCCTCACAAGTTGCAGATGAAGAGGATAGGTCCCTGCCCTATGTTAGCTAAGTATGGTGATAATGTTTTCAAAGTTGAGCTACCAGATGATAGTGGACTATCCCCTGTCTTCAACATTGCAGACTTAGTCCATTACAAAGGACCACAACAAGACATGGATCAAAAACTTCATGAAGTGATCAAAGATGTGGAAGATTTACACTTACCTACTACTATAGTCACAGGAGCTAACAGCATATTGGACACAAGGGTCTACAAACAAACTAGAACCAAAGCCTACAAGGAACACTTAATCAAGAAACAAGGTCAAGCTGATGTTGATGCAGTATGGATAAAGGAAGCAGAGTTCAAGAAGATGGGGATTGATCCAAGCATCCTTAATCCAAGGGTGGATTGAACTTTCTATTTTGGGGAGGATGGTGCAGAAGCACACCTTGGCTAACCTCCATTTTTGTTATTTTGGCTTGTACTTGACTCTAGCCAAGTCAGGAAGTTTGTTTGTTTTCAGACCTTAGAAGGTCATTGCTTTTGTGGGCTAGGTGAGTTAGTCATTAGGACTAAGGTCACACATTTAGCCATTGTTTGTAGTTTATGTTTTCTTAATATTGGTTGTCTAGGGGAGATTAGAGTCTTAAAGTTGTTCTAAATAGTTAATGTGGTTGTAAAGATGCCTTAAGGCCATTCAATGAGTTGGTTCCTTGAAATCTAGAGGGAATGGTGGTCCTAAGAAATAGGATCAAGGCATGAAGAAAGATGCCAAATGTTGTAAGGAAGTTAGCATGGCAACCTTGGCAATTATGGTAATTGTTGCATGCAACTCGGTTGCCTTTGGATTCCCTTGAGAATAGGAAGTGGGAGATTAGCCAATAGGCCCTAGAATCATGGAGTGGGCATCTAATATGACCCAAGGCTTGAATCTCATGAGGAGGATGAGTTATGTAATTTGTAATTAGTTTTTGGAAGTGAAATACAGAGCTCTGCAATAGTGTTTTTGAAGAACAAATCAAGTTTTGTGATGATAGAGATGCTAAATGGATTGAGAACTTGAATCTAGAGTTTGTTCTGTGTTCTATAGGATTATCTTAGTCTTTTCATTCTGTAAGCAAGTTGTTTTAGAGTAGATATTTTGGTTAGTTAAATTGTTTTAGTTTTAAGTTCTTATTGGTTCAGTCTTGACCAGTCGGTGCTTTCATGGCTCCCCCATGAAGTCTAGCCTTAGGAAACACCTAAGGATAGGTGGGAATGTTAGGGGAGTCATTAGTGTACATAGTTGTAGGATTAGGAAAGATGAAAGAGTGGAGAGCTCTTTTTAATCACTAGTCTCTAGGCGAGCAAACAAAGCCCGGTTAGAGGTCTAGGAATGTCATTGAAGATTTCTTGCAGGGTAAGGAGGTACTGTACGGAACAGGTATAGGTCCAAGGAGGGTTTCACCTGAGCTCAACATTCTTGGTGGATTGAAGTTATGTCAATCATTTGGTTTATGGTTTGAGCAAGTTATAAACAAGAATACAGTTAGTCCTAGAAATTAGGCCTTTTAGCCCTAATGCCCTAAGTTGTAGGAAGCTAGCGTACGGATGTTGTCAGGCCAGAAGTCCCACTGAAACTTTTAAAACTTCCAAAAGGGTATCCAAATCTTCCTTGAGATTTGTAGGGTCTTTGGGAAAGTTTTGCAAGAATTGGAAAAATAGGACTGGTAAAGGCTACAAGGAATAAGCCTAATTAAGGTCTCAAATGGTGAAATCTTGAACCCGGTAAGGATAGAGTTGAAGAACCTATTAAAATGGTTCAAATATACAAGGTTATGATTGCTATCAATAGGATGGACACCCCTACAATGAAGAATGAGGTTTTTGAGAAGATAGCACTTAGAGCTTTCTAAGTGAGGAAGAGGATTTGAACTTGTCAAATGGTGTTAGTCCTCCAAGGTGAAGCACAAGGGATAGAAATCTTAGTACAGAGTTAAGATTGGACTTAGTTAATCATCTAAGCCAATCAAGACCTAGAGGAGACTAGGTTCCTAGAAGAGACAAGCTTGGTCTCTTAGTTGTAGTACAAGCAAGCTAGGGAGCACTCACATCAAACACTTCTTCACACTCTTCTCTGCTTTCGGATGATCAGATACTTATTCGCACATAACACTTGCATACTTCAATTCACACATGTCTCAAATGAGATAAACAATCACTCTTATATATTCGCTACATGCAATTACATCAACAACTTCGTTGGCCAAAAATAAAATAATAAATGAATACAAACTATCAGTCAAATTCATAAACAATTCTCAATGTGCACCAACCAAAGTCGGACACAACATAATAGAGACCCAAAAAAACATCCTCGAACACCAAAAACCTTCAAACATTATTCCATGGAGATCCAAAATACGTTACAACCACCATGTCGGCGAAGAACATGAAAAACCCGAACACACAAAGGAAAAATCTCTGATCACGAGCACACCGATCAACGTGGATGTGCAACAAAGATAGAGCACGATCTAGAAATATCCATGAGCATCAAAAATCATCAAAGAAGCATCTGCAGCATCTAAACTTACTAGAATCACATTAACTTCAATCAGGAACACTAATTGAAGCCACAAAAAAACTGTTAGAACACAACTGTTCATTACATGATCAAATCTTCATGCGGATCTCTAAAACTTCTAGTGGATAAACTAGATACACTCAATAATAAACCCTTTCATCCACAAATTCTTATTACCAACATACTGAACTTTCCAACACACTGACCTTCACAGCTTCACAGACAACCTTCAACATATTTATTATAATTTTCTCAATATCCTCAACATATACAGCCTTCAAGACACCAATGCTAATAGTGTTGACATCAATGACAACCACATATCAACAACATAATGACAAAATCCAATAAGTCTAAACATTTGTACCTTAAAATTTGTAAAATAGCTAGGATACTCTGATGATGTTATAGATAAAAATAAAAGCATCACCATCAAAGATTATGACGACATGGAGCGAAATTCAGAAGGTGCAATCAGGCTACCTGTTCAGATAGGACCAAAAATAATAGAAACTACATGTCAAGTACTGGATCTCAAGCTTCCATATAACCTTCTCTTAGGTTGACCATGGATCCATGCTCTCAAAGTAGTCCCATCTATATTTAATCAATTCCTAAAATTCCCTTATAACAATAAGGAAGTAACCATATATGCCGAACCTAAACCTTTCCATTATTGTGCTAAATTGGAGGAAAAGTATAAAAAGATTCAACAAATACCCAGTGTTGATGGTGTTTTTAGCATTGCAACAACACAAATAGAATACAAGTATCCTATCTCTCTTGAAAGGTAAATTTCTATTAGAAAGCCTCAAGAAACAATCCCGAGGTCTCTAATGTCAGGTCTTGACAATGCACAAATAACTCAGTGAAAATGTGATTTGCTGGTATCACAAGGGGAATTTATGTTAAAACAACAACTCGAAATCTCAAGTCAATACTAAGTGTTTTAAAAGATCTAAAAATTAAAATAAACCCAACAATTTTCCCAGATATGTGGTCTGGAAATTATCTTTTCATCGAATATATCAATTTAGTGATGCTTTTCAACTCCTATTCTAATAGTGATCTCAAAGAAATATCAAAAGATGAGGGTTTAGAGAGATTTCTAATCTAAACCCTAAGTGAAATCATGAAAACAATAAAGCATTCAAGGTGGACCAATCTTCAATAACCAATTTTTGCTTAACCAAGATTATATCTATAGTATAGCAAAAATGGTGCAATCTCCAAAGGTATGCCAGATTTTCAAAATGTGAAGCATTCTAACATTCACCCAAAATGGCATGAAATGCATAAACATTGACAATTGAACCATTGCAATAAGAGTAGGCCTAGATTAACTTTACACAACAACTTACAATCAACAAGCCACCAAAAGTATGAACAAAAAATTCCTCAAACACCTCAAATACTTTATCATGAACATGAAAGACTACAACTAAATCTAAGCTAAATCTGAAAAATAATAATCAACTAACCAAGAAAGCTTTGAAACATAGGAACCATGCATATAGATGAAACAAAACAGAAAAAACACCAAAATCAATGTCTTCTCTTGTATTCACTTCACCAAAACTTTGTAACAATTCTAGGATCAACCTTTACAATGAGAAAAGATCTCCAATCTATAGAGTCTAGATGAAAATTGTGGCCTAGAGAAAATAAAATTAGGGATTCTAACTTAGGTTGGCCTAAACAGGTCGACCTTGTACAATTTTAATTGCCCAATTAATGTTTTACAATAAAATAGTCAATGCCGACCTCAAATAATACATCAAAATTAAATAAAAGGGCCCCTTTTACACAATTCTCTAGGTGTAGTTGGCCTGAAGCTCCAGTTAGCTAATGAGGTACAAAAATCGAGGTAGCTATTCTTGGTCATCCTTTTTATATTCCTCTCACCTTCCAGAATATTTTTGAAATTTGTAGAATACCTTGTTGAGGTTGGCTAAGTCAAGAACTGGAATAAATTTCAATCTCAATTTAATTGACTTCTTTTCATCTTTATATTTATCCAAGACCTTATCCTAGTCTATCTTCATTTCTTGATATTTATCCAAAATTGTGATATACATAGCTGCATCATCCAAATGATTTTTTTTAATTACTCCATCATCAAATTGGGTACATAATTCCCTCCACCATTGTTTTAATTGGTCAATTTGCAAATATTATTTACTGAGTTTCTTCCTTCTAGTCACAATCTCCAAAAACAATATACAACAATTCAAAATATCATTCAACTTATCCTAAATTTCTAGAGTTTTTTACAAGGTTTTATCCATGAGCTCCCTTTTAAATTCAAATGCTTCCATCCACTCCCTTGGCTTATCAATATCTTTAGATACCAAGATATCTTCTTTCACCATTACTTCCTTGGGGACTTCAAGTACTTTCATTAACTTAAGCACAAATTTATCATCTATTTTTTTACATTTTGCAACTAATTGTTTTATTTCATCCAAAAACATTGAAGTAATATCATGTACTTGTAAAATTTCCTCAAGTAGGAAAACACCCTTTTCATGGAATCCGTTAATCCATTGTTGAGTGATCTGCAGAGATGTCTTCAGTCTTTCTATTTCATTCATAGGATCTTTGGACAACAAATCATCTGGAGTTGAAGCACTTAGACCATCCTGGGTTTACAATGGTTTACCAATATGTTGAATATATTTTTCATATTCTCCACCTCTTCATTGTAGTTTCTCTTTTTCTTGTGTCTCCTTCTCTAACCTCTTCAAGATGGAAGAATTGAATCCTTTAATTCTTTAGCTTCTTGTTCTTTTATGGATGGCCCCAAATTGATAGTTTCCACCTTGTAATATGAAGGAGTGGCTCCACCTTAATTTTTCTCAGCAATGGGTGTTACAACCCGCAATATCTCGTTGTTTTTGTCATCCTTGGTTATTCTAGAAATGATCTTGGCGTTCTTCTCTTTAGTTTTTCCTAAACTTGTCAGGAAGTTACCCCAATTTGGAGCTATCTCCTCAACAACCACTGGTTTAGTGTTCAATCTCTCCTTTAACAAGTCAAGTGCAGTAGACTCTTCTAAGTTAGTTTCATCATGAGGACTATTTTGTCCTTAGAAGTCTTTTGTCTTATTAATTTGAAAATTATCTGGCCTTTGTTATTCCTCATTTGCATTTTCTTCATTAAATTTTTTCTCTTCCTCCCTCCTTGGTGACTCAGACGGTATCTACTATGTCCTTTCAAAATCTTTATTTTTATAATTTCCTGTCTCAAAGGTAGTCTTCTCTAGTTGTGTGCCAAAGTCATTAAGGGGTCCATCTTTAGGAGTTTCCAACTCTTCCTCCTCTTGACCTTTCTCTTGCTCTTTGGAGGCATCAATTTTGTCTTTTTCTATCTCACCTTTCTCTTTATTAGATTGCACATGTTGATGAGGTGATTGAGGAGGATTATAATTGTTTATAAACTCCATAGTTTTAGCTTCATCCACTAGTGGCTCATTTTTAGTTTCCCCCGGTTCTTCAAGAACATGCTCAAATTTTTCCATATCAGAAGGGGAGACCTTTCATTTAGGTGAATTCTTCCTAACATATACCTAGGTCTTGTCCCCAAAATTTTTTATGTCAATTTCCTTTGCTTGGGTTTCACCTTCTTTACTACCATTTGTTTTCTTTGATTTCTTCGAAGGTGAACCCATGTCCCTTTCTTTAACAATTTTTCTCTTCTTTGAAGGAAAGGCCTTTGTAATCTCTTCAGTGATCTCCTTTGTAGGATTTCTTCTTTTAGGAATTGACTTCCTCTTAACTTCAACACTCTTATCCATTGATTTTATCTAACCCCTAGTTCTTCTTTTGATAAAAAGAGGTTGTGTATCTAAGTCCTCTTCTTCTTCCTAAGAAACTATGGTATCATCCTTTGTCTTTTCAGATTCATCCTCCTTAGATTGAGACTCCAAGTATCCCATCAAAATCATCAATAGGCTTACCTTCATCAGCCTCCATTTCCAATATCTTATGCTTGGCCCACCATTTTGAGTATTTGATCACTTGTTCATTGATTTGGTCTAATTCAACCTCTTCATCTTCTCCCCAATCAATGGCAGGAAGATGATTATTTTGAAACTACACATAGTCATGGTATTGTACTGGATCTTCCTCATCCTCAATCTGATTAGGTACTCAAGTCACTTGATAGAGTCTGATCATCTTTAATGAGAGCCTTGAATATTTCCTATTAATCACTTCAAAATCATCTCTACAATTGTCCCAATAGTCTTCTATATGATCTTTGTGTCTATAATCCCTATTGGCCATTCTTTGGGCTACCCCATGTGGATCAAAATTGACTCTATCTGAATGAAGATTCAAATGAAGATGGACCATTTTTGTTTCTGAATGATGAGCACTCTGGATGGATGGACAAGCCTCCCAACCACCAATCCTCAAAGGGAAATCTACACCAACTCCTATTCTATGCATGTACCTTTCAATATTTCATCAAATGTTTCCAATTGTCTTGTCACCTCCAACAAGATCACCTTGTTTGTTGGATATCTTGGAATCCTATAAGGTACCTTTGGACTACCATGGACTCTTATATATGAAAAATTTGGAAATTGAATAAACTAGTAGCCATATTTCTTAATCAAATCCATGACCTCTGCAAAAATTCTCATATGCAAAGCATCATACAAGGTTCTCATTATATACATAATGAAGGCATCATTAACCCTCCTAAACCCTCCTACAATTTAAAGTGTTGAAGTGTAGTTGAGGTTATACATCATATACTCTGTCTTGGCCTATTGTGCCCTTGCAACTCAAACCATTATATCTATAACTTCTTGCAAGAATATACACCATATAGGAAGTCATAGTAAATGTTTTTGTATCTTGCACCCTTCTCAATTACATATCTAAGTTGTCACTGATTGTGCCTGCCTAGTGATAACTGATCCCTTTCTCAATTTGAGCAATGATATAAAAAATCCAATCTTTAGACACTGAGGCTTTCTCCAAATCCATCACTTTGCTGAGAAGAGTGATCATATCAATCTATTCCAGCTTAAAAGCTCTCCTATGCAACTATTTGGGTAGATTTGGGTTTGTCAATCCAATATTTATTCATTATCTCCAATGCCTCAGCTGGATCATTATCATAGAACTGCCTTGCTATTTGCATTTTTACCTTCACCAATTTTTGATCTAAGTGAATATTGAATGCCTTTTCTATTGATTCCTTTGTTACATTGGCCATTACTCTACCTTGTGGACCAATAATCACTCTTTTTTCTAAGTCAATGATTTACACACTCAATAATCAATTTAGGGCATTGCACTAAAGGTGGAAATCCAACAACTTATGCCAACCATGTATCCACTAATCTTCTAGATAGAGGAGTGGGAGCATAGCAATACATCCTTTGCTTGAAATCTTCATAGTCCACATGCCCCATATTAGTGTCTCAAACTTCAGCCTAGTGAGAGATGATCTTAGACTCTGAAAGTCTTCCCTTGAAGTCATACTTCATGTTTTCAGCTTTGGTGGTGGGATCCTCCTTGACAGGCTCAGTAGATTTCCCCTTAGAACTCTTAGCCTTGCTAGACTCTACTTGCATCTAGTTAGAAAAGATACCATAATCACTAAAATGAAAATAAAAGACTGACTACAATATCATTGCATTACCAAATTTAAAATTATAGCCCATATGCAACATGTGATCAATCATAAGTCATCATTAAACCCCATAGATTCAAATTACAAGGCCTTAATATCAAGTTATAAACACACCTCGGGATTTTAAGAACTTTGGGGATTTTGACTGCTAATGGTTTTCGAGGAATCCAGACACTCAAGGATTCCACAAAGAGGAGATCCTCAGGCTTTCCAGGAGTAAGTAAATTCCATGAAGAACAAATTACTTAGTCAAAATAAAATAATTGATCATGCATTCCCACATATCTGACTAAGATGCAAATGAAGACTCAAGATTTAATCTTCATCATGCGAATCATTCAATCCATCTTATCACACCACTTAATATAGTGAAAATTAAAAGGCTCAGGGAATCCAAGAGGAGAAGGATTTAGGAAAAAATATTGTTCGGGGAATTCAGCTTAGGAAGGATTTCACAAAAATAATCTATCGGGTATTCCTAAGGCTAGTAGATTACGTGAAAAAAAAATACTTGAGGAATCCTAGAGGCTATGGATTTTGTGAAACTCAGAAAATCTGCATCTTGAAAGATTTAAAGATATAACTCAAGCCTTGGAAATTTGTATGTCGAAGGATTATGTGAAGCACTATACATATTGAGTTTCAAAATTTAACAGACCAAGCTATAACCATAAGCTTAGATTGTATTTCATCACTTGACCAAAACATAATGAAGTCAATAAGCTTAAGTGCATTGTAAAATGGTATTCATAAAAACCCATAGCTACAAATCTCATTTCATCATGAACAACTTAGGGTTTTAAACTTAATGTATTCCTCATTCAAGATCTAGGACAACCTATATCGGTCATCAATGATACTTGATATACCAACAAACAATATGCTAAAATTCAGAAATCAATTATTCAAGATGCAAACCCTAGCTTACAATCAATGTTTATTCATCATTTAAACTTTGTTATACAAAATAGATGACCTAGGGTTCAATATGAAGACATTTAGGAACCTCAAATCAATAAAAAGGAAAGCAAGTCGATCAAAATGAAAATTCAAGTGAAATACATTGATAACCTTGTTGGAAATAGGTGCCTCAACTTATGGCTTGTAAGTCTGAGAAAGACTTGGTGGATTTCTTTCATTTCTAGCCTTTACCGCTTTACCATGAGGAATAGTTCATAGAGGCATGGTTGTACAGTTTACCGCTTTACTGCGATCCTTTGTTGTTTGGACTACGGTTGGGCAGTGTTACCGCCATACTGTGGAGTCACTCTCCTTCAATGGCAGTGATGCGATGGACTGGGCGGTCAGCCGAAATGTTTACCTCGGTACAACAGGGGTTGCTCAGAGGTGGCGCAGTGGCACGGTGAAGGCTCAACAGTTGGCACAAACGGCTACCTCCTTACTGCGGAGGTCTTGTGACCATGCCGCGGTGGCACGGTAGACCATGGAAGTCAGTGGATAAGGTTACCTCCATATTGTGGAGGGTTGAGCTAAGATCGGTGGTGGCACGGTGAAGGTGCTAGATGGGTGGTTGAGTGCCTACCGCCATATTGCAGTAGTCTCTTTGCTTGGTCACAGTAGTGCGGTATGTATACCGCTAGATCGCAAAGGCCTTGTCTGAGCTGAGCGGTAGTGTGGTGCATCACATTACTGTGAGAGCTATTTGATAAGAATGCGGTGGCACAGTAGAAGGTGGTCAGTGCTTCGATGACAATTTTGACTCTATGGTTAGAGTGATGGAAAAGTAGCGTTATGACATGTGGCACAATAATACTTGTTGATTTTACATCGTTGTTGTAAATCAAAAACTGATTGGCCGATTTCTTGAAGAGGCTAAAGCATTAATTGCAAGGCTTGATTTACCATTTCATAGAATCCGATTATGGAAAACATAAGTACATGTTGGGCGGCCCAATGCATGATTGCAGGGCAGTCGGTCAGGGATCGAATTTGTCTATTAGAAAGAAGGTGTGTAATTAAGACACCCGATTGGTTGGCTGACGGTATGATGAATGTAAGACTTGTAATAGTCACTAAGGGGTGATGGTGAGTCTGATTTCTATGTATGTTGTAATAGCATTGTAACAGAGAGGAAAGTCTGATAGAGGTCTGTTAACTTCGTATGTAAATTTATTATTGTAATACAAAGTGATTGCTCTTGGTGTGGTGGGTTATTTCCTGAAAGGGTTTTCCCACGTAAATCTGGTGTGTTCTCTTTTTGTATGTTCTATTTATGTTACTCTTGTTATCCTATATGTGTGCATCTTAAGTGTATGAAAGTTTAAATAATGGTTTTTTGCACTTCTCCTCTGAGGTATTAGTGTTAGGAAAGTGTATTCCGCACCTCTGCTTTTCCTTTCAAGTGGTATCACAGCCTGGCCAGTTGTGTTATCCTTATTAGTAGGGTTGTTTTTTTGTGCTAATCATGTTTCAGTGGGATTCTTGCAAAGTGAGAACCATTTTTTGTTTACGATGGTGAGTACTTCAGGGAGAGTAGAAATTGAAAAATTCAATGGCGGCAACTTTGAGTTGTGGAAACTCAAAATGGAAGACTTGCTTGTGGATAGAGATCTCTGGGTTGTTGTGTCTGAAACTATGCCACAAGTTATGAATCAAGAAGAATGGGACCTCGTAGATAGAAAAGTGAGAGGTCTGATAAGACTTTGTTTGGATGATTCTGTACTCTTGAACATCCATGAGGAGAAGTCTATAGCTTCATTATGGAAGAAGCTTGGTGATATTTATTAGGGAAAGTCTTTGGTAAATAAGTTATTCCTAAGGAAGAAGTTGTACTCCTTGAAGATGGAAGAAGGTGCATCTATAGCAGACCATCTAAGCTCATTTAATATGAGTTTTGCTTAGTTGGCATTTGTGGGTGTGAAGATAGACGAGGAGGATCATTGCATGCTTTTGTTATGTTTCTTACCTGACACTTGGGACCATCTTGTAATGAATATTGGAAGTATGACAACTACTTTCAAGATGGAAGACGTTGTTGCCTCATTGTTGTTTGACGAGATGTGGAGGAAGTATTTAGAGATGGCCAAAGATGCCCTTGCTGTTCGAGGTAGATTGAAGGAGAAAGGG
The DNA here is from genome assembly GCA_007115665.2 of Sequoiadendron giganteum. NCBI lineage: Eukaryota > Viridiplantae > Streptophyta > Pinopsida > Cupressales > Cupressaceae > Sequoiadendron > Sequoiadendron giganteum. The sequence continues at coordinate 522,538,247 of CM021108.1, read as the reverse complement.
AAGAAGAAGGACAAGAAGTCTAAATTCAAATATGAAGGGAGATCAAAGTTTCCTAGTAAAAAGCCCAAGGTGAAATTTTGGAATTGTGGGCATCCCGGTCATATCCAAAAGGATTGTAAGGAGAAGAAGAAAAAGAAAAATAACTCTTCAGACAATGAATCTTCTTAGAGTGAAGCAGATGTCTTCATTGTAGCCTTGGCAACTCAGGCATCAGATGATGTCTGGCTGATTGAATTAAGTGCATCTTTCTACATGACATCTCATAGAGAGTGGTTCACTAAGTATGGAAAGTATGATGGTGGAAAGGTGTACCTGGCAAGTGATTCAACACTGGAAATTGTTGGCCGTGGAAGATTTAAAATATAATTCCATGACGATAGAATCAAAGGGATTAGTGATGTACTACACATACCAGGTTTGGCTCGTAACTTACTTTTTGTCAATAAGTTGAATGATACTGGTGTGGAAGTTTCTTTCTTGTGTAAAGGATGTAAGATGGCTAGAGGCGCCATGGTGCTGGCTAAGGGTGTACGTACTAGCACTCTATACAAGCTAGATGCATGTCCTATTCAATGTAACATCTCTGTAAAGTCAAGCAAAGTTGCTCGTGTAGAGAAGAAGAATGACTCTCCTCTAGATGCAAATTACCTAGAGGTGAAACTCCCAATAGAGAAGACCATGTTGTGGCATCATAGACTCAGTCACATAGGTGAGAAAGGTTTTAATACCTTGAAAAATAAAAATCTTGTTGAAGGGCTTGTTGATTGTAATCTTGAGTTCGATTTCTGTGAGCACTGCATTTATGGAAATCAACATCGTGTTTCTTTTTATTCAAATCCTCATAAATCCTCTGGTGTACTGGATTATGTTCATTCTGATGTGTTTGGTCCAGTGAATGTTCCTTTGTTATCGAAGTCTAGATATTATGTTTCTTTTATTGATGATTTTTCGAGGAGGGAATTTGTATACTTCCTTAAAAGTAAATAAGAAGTGTTCAGTTGTTTTAAAGAGTTTACAAATTTGGTAGAGAATCAGATTGGAAGAAAAATTAAATGTTTGAGGATGGATAATGGTGGTGAGTTTTGTTCTGCATATTTCAAAAGATGCTGCAAAGACCATGCGATTAAAAGGTAGAAAACTATGCCTTATACTCCACAATAGAATGGAGTTGCTGAAAGGTTGAACATAACGTTAATGGAGAGAGCAAGAAGTATGTTGAGTAGTGTTGGTCTGGAGTAGAATTTCTAGGTTGAGGCTATGGCTAAAACATGTTACCTGGTAAATCGTTCACCTTGTTATGCTCTTGTAGAAAAAACACCTTTAGAAGCTTGGTCTGGTAAGAAGCCCTCTCTGAGACATATTCGTGTCTTTGGCTATGAGGCATATGCATATGTGCCAAATGAGAAGATCTAAGTTGAAGAACAAGGCTGTTAAATGTATCTTTATTTACTATGGAATTGGTGTGAAAGGATGCAAGCTTTGGAATCCTGATACTGAGAAGGTTTTGTATAGCAGAAGTGTAATATTTCGTGAGCTGAAACCTTCAATAGTTGATCCATAGTTAGAGACAGATCAAAGAGAAAAGAAGAACGATGTAGTTCAGATTCCTCAAACTCTAGAAAAGGAGGAACTACATGGTGTACTTGAATATGAGGAGAGTTCTAGTAGCTCTGAGAGTTCTGAAGAAGAACCACAACCTCAGCCAGTAAGAAGGTCTACACGTGAAAATTGACAACCTGATAAGTACGGTTTCTCTATGTTAGATTTGAACTGTTCCTATGCTCTGATTACTAGCATTGATGAGACTAGGATTGTGAAAAAGGAAATCAATATGTCTGATTCAAATTCTTGGTTGGAAGCCATGAATGAAGAAATGGAATTATTGAAGAAGAATGAAACTTGGGATTTGGTACCTCTGCTTGAAGGGTGAAATCTTGTTGGCTGTAAATGGGTATTTAAGAAGAAGACTAGTCTAGATGGAAGTGTTGAAAAATATAAGACAAGGTTGGTTGCAAAGGGGTTTTCCCAAATAGAGGGAATTGATTACAGAGAAATATTTCCCCCTGTAGCAAAGCCGACATCTATTAGATTTCTTTTGTCACTGGTAGCAGTGTATGACTTAGAGATTGAGCAGATGGATTTGAAGACAACGTTTCTCCATGGAGAACTAGAAGAATAAATTTATATGTCCCAGCCTGAGCACTTCGTTGAAAAAGGTAAAGAAAGTCTGGTCTGCAAGTTAAAGAAATCTATGTATGGCTTGAAGCAATTGCTTAAAATGTGTTACTAAAAATTTGACACTTTTGTGTTGTCTATGGGATTTATGAGATCAAAATCTGATCATTGTGTGTATTATAAATATGAAAATGATCGTGTGCTTATTATTACCCTGTACGTGGATGATATGTTGTTCATAGGAAATAGTAAGACTATGATATCTGATCTTAAGTCTCAGTTATCTACAAAGTTCAAAATAAAAGATCTAGGTGTAGCAAGGTATATTCTAGGGATGGAAATATCTAGGAATAGAATGAGTAGAAAGGTTTGGGTTAGCCAAAGTAAGTATGTTAACACTATTCTTGAGAGATTCGGTATGAATGATTGCAAGAAAATAGTTGCTCCATTTTTGTAGGGAACAAAGCTATTTGTTGAAGACTATCCAAAATCTGCTACTGAGATGGAGGACATGACCAAGGTACCCTATGAAATTGTTGTTGGAAGTTTAATGTATGCAATGGTCTATACAAGACCAGACATTTCCCAAGTAGTGGGAGTATTGATCTATTTTATGGAAAATATAGGAAGGACACATTGGGATGTTGTGAAGAGAGTGTTTATATATCTAAGGGGTACTTCAAATTATGCCTTGTGTTACCATGGCAACTTGGTGGGATCACAGAAAACTCTCAACATTCATAGATATGTAGATTTTGATTGGGTAGGGGACATTGACAACAAAAGATCCACTTGTGGATATACTTTCATGTTGAATGATGGTGCAATTAGCTGGATGAGCAAGCGATAGGTTGTAGTAACTTTATCCACTATGGAGGCAGAATACATGGCAGCAACACACACCTACAAAGAAGTTGTTTGACTAAGCCGTTTGTGTTCTGATATTGGTTTTGATGTAGGGTAGATTACTATTTGTTGTGATAGTTAGAGTGCCATTTTCTTGGTGAAAAATCATACTTTCCATGCTAGGATGAAGCACATCGATGTGCAGTATCACTTTTTTAGAGACATGGTGGAGGATGGAAAGGTCTCTTTAAAGAAGGTGGATACTTTGAAAAATGTTGCAGATTCATTGACAAAGTTAGTGAGCACATAAAATTTTAGAAGGTGTGCAAGCTTTATAGGCCTTGGGGCCTATGATCGTCAGTAAATTCAAATTCTAGCAGAAGCCAGTAAGTCTTCATCAAGTGGGAGCTTGTTGGAAATAGGTGCCTCAACTTCTAGCTTGTACCTCTGAGAAAGACTTGGCAGATTTATTTTATTTCCAGCCTTTATCGCTTTACCTCGGGGAATAGTTCATAGAGGAGTGGTTGCACAGTTTACCACTTTACCACGAGCCTCACTTGTTCGGTCCGTGGTTGGGTGGTGTTACCACCATACTGTAGAGTCACTCTCCTTCGCTAGCGGTGACGTGGTGGATTAGGAGGTCAGCCAAAATGTGTACCTCGGTACCACAGGGGTTACTCGGAGATGGCGTGGTGAAGGCTCGACAGTTGGCATAGACGACTACCTCCTTACCACGGATGTCTTGCAGCCATGGCACAACGGCGTGGTAGACCATGGTAGTCGGTGGAGACAGTTACCTCCATACCACGGAGAGTTGAGCTAAGCTTGACGGTGGCGAAGTGAAGGTGGCAGATGGGTGGTTGAGTGCCTAGCACCATACCACGACGGTCTCTTTGCTTAGTCATGGTAGTGTGGTATGTATACCGCCAGACTGCGAAGGCCTTATCTAGGTTGAGAGGTAGTGTGGTACACCGCATTACCATGAGAGCTGTTCGATAGGCATGTGGTGGCACGGTAGAAGGTAGTTAGTGCCTGGACAAAATTTTTGAGTCAATGGTCAAAGCGATGGAAAAGTAGCGTTACAACATGTGGCACGATAATACTTGTTGATTTTACATTGCTGTTGTAAATCAACAACTGATTGGTTGATTGCTTGAAGAGGCAAAAGCATTAACGGCAAGGCTCAATTCAGCAATTGACAAAATCTGATTATGGCAAACAAAAGTAAATGTTGGGTGGCCCGATGCGTGATTGTAGGGCAGTCAGTCAGGGATCGGATTTGTTTGTTAGAAAGAAGGTGTGTTATTAAGACACCTGATTGGTTGGATGACGGTATGATGAATTTAAGACTTGTAATAGTCACTAAGGGGTGATGGTGAGTCTGATTTCCATGTATGCTATAATAGCATTATAACAGAGAGGGAAGTCTGAGAGAGGTCTGTTAACTTTGTATGTAAATTTTTTATTGTAATACAAAGTGATTGCTCTTGGTGTGGCGGGTTTTTTCTTGAAAGGGTTTTCCCACGTAAATTTGATGTGTTCTTTGTTTGTATGTTTTATTTATGTTACTCTTGTTATCCTGTATGTGTGCATCTTAAGTGTATGAAAGTTTAAATAATGTTTTTTTGCACTTCTCCTCTGAGGTATTAGTGTAGGAAAGCGTATTCCACACCTCTGCTTTTCCTTTCAACCCTAATTCACGCCAATACAAAATTGGAATCAACCCAAACATGAAACCATAAACCCTAGTTCAATTAAATAATGCCCCAATTCAAATTTGAAATTTGAATACATAATAAATTAAAAAATGACCATTTTCAAACAAAAATTGATAATCACATCACAAATGATAATCATTCAAAACCCTTGCACACATAAACAAAATAAACTCAAATTCAATGCTAGACCCAAAACGTGACTTTGACTATCATCATAAGAAAATGATCATTCAAATCCACATCAAAGTAATAAGTAAAGAAAAAATCGGTTTTAAATCCATACCTTGCAGCTTGAACATCAAAAATGAAATGCAAAGATGCCCCAAGAAACCCTAACCAGCAATTAATAAAATCCACTTGCGTAATATGCACAAATCTAAGCTTTCAAATTACCAAAGCACTAAAATGCTCTACAAAATCCAAGTTCTCAAAATGTCAAATAAATAATAACACCAAAGATGCATAAATCACACCAAAAATCTACCAAAAGGAGAATTAATGGTGACTCGTGCGGCTGTAGGAATCAATACATGAATCGAGAAGACACTTGACCAAAGTTCAGGGAATTCACGATGATGTGGATTTCACAAAAATGAGAACTTCATGGATTCTGCCAAAGCCTGAATTTAGAAAACAAGAAGGCCTCGGGTAATCCGGCTCAATAGGGATTTAGCGAGAAGGAACTTTGGGGAATCCGGTTACCCATGAATTTAGCGAAAATGAAAACTTTTGGTAATTTGGCCCCTCACAGATTCCATGAAACTCTCCCATACTTAGCCAATTTTGATGTCAAGTGATATCTCAATGAAACCAATGAATTCAAGTATCAAATATGAGGTCAAATGGAACAAAATAACCTCACCTAAAGTGTTGATAAAATCATTAAAGATCAATGAGTGAAGTGAATCAAAATTTCAAGGAATTATTGTTGGAGGTTGAGGCTATGTTGCTAATATGTGGTTATCATTGATGTCAACACTAAATTAGCATTAATGGATTGAAGGCTATATATGTCGAGGATATTAAGAGAATTGTAATAAATATATTGCAGATAGTCTGTGAAGCTGAGAAGGTTAGAAGGATGGAAAGTTGTGTACGTTGATGGTCAGAAGGCACACATTAAAGGGTTTGTTGTTGAGCCTATCTAGTATGTTGTCCTAAAGTTTTAGAGATGTGCATCAAGAATTGAGAAAGTTATGAAGTTTTGTGTTCCTACAGTTATTCAATTACTGTAGTAGGTATTTCTAGAAGATGAGATTGCAATTCTGATGAATTGAGTTGTTGCATACATTCCTGAGATGTTTAGTGATATTTCTAGATTGTGATCTATTAGTGTGGTACGTCCGCGTTGATCGACGTGTTCATGATTGAAGATCTTTCCTTTGTGTGTTCGAGTTTTCATGTTCTTGGCTGACAAGATGATGGTAGCATGTTGCAGATCCTTATGGATTAATCTTTTATTGTTTGGCATGTTTGAGGATGTTGATTTAGGTCTCACTATGTTTTGACTGACTTAGGTTGGTGTGCATTAAGATTTGTTCATGTATTGAGGCCAACAGTTGTAATTTATTCTTTATTTGTGGCCGACAGAGTTGTTGATGAAAATTCATGTAGTTGATATATAAGAGCGATTGTTTTCTTCATTTGGAGTATGTGAGCATGAAGTGTGTATGCGAAATGTGCGAATAACATTAGATCATCCAAATGCAAAGTAGAGTGTGAAGAAGTTTAAGTGAAGTGTGAAGAATTGTTTCTGTGCCTAATCAGAACTGTCATCAATCTTTTGTAGAAGCTAATTTCTCAATTCGACCTCATCGGATGGATTTAATCTGATTGTCTTATGTAAGGTTTTGAGCCTTCCCTTTGAGTAGTGAGCTCTAGGCAGTGTGTTTGAATGCATGTGCATTCCCTATTCATTTTTCATTATACTTCTAATAGGGTATAATCTTGTGGACTAACATCCACCATGGTTTTTCCCCTAATAGGGTTTCCACGTATAAAAATATTGGTGTTCATGTGTCTCTAATGTGTTGTTGATTTATGATTTCACTGTTAATTATTAGATCTGAGATTAAAGGTTGTTTCAATTTTGAATAAGTTTAATTTCTATAACAACTGATTCAACCCCCCTCTTAGTTGTCTATCCTTGTTTTTCCAAAAATTGGTATCACAGCTGGTTCCTCTAAAGAAGTTTAATAGCTTGAGGTGATCCTAGATGGCATCATACAAGAAGGATAGTCCTAGATTCGATGGTACAAACTACTCCCTGTGGAATGTTAGAATGGAGTGTCATTTGAAGTGCATTGGTGAATCTTTTTGGAAGATTACAAAGAATGCATATATTATTCTTCAGAATGGTCCCTCTACTACTGATGAGATAGAAGAAACAAAAAATAATACCAGGGCTATAGAAGCATTGCTAAGTGCTTTGAAAGATTCAAAGATGAAAAATGTGATAGGTCTGAAGACTGTACATGAGATCTAGAAAAAGTTGGAAACATTGTATGAAGGAGATGCACTAGTGAAAGTTGCTAAGCTACAAAGCTTGAAAGGAAAGTGGGAGAACATGAAGATGAGTGAAGATGAAAACATTTTTTCTTTCACGCAAAAGGTAAATGAACTTGTGATGGGCATTAGATCTGTCGGTGGAATCTTGGAAGAAGATGCGATTGTGGCTAAAATACTTAGATTTGTGCCTACTTCTTACAAAACAAAAGCTCATGCTATTGAAGAGCTTAGGATAGTAACAAATGTGACAAGAGACATGCTAATTGGAAAACTTGTTGCCTTTGAGTTGAGTGAATTTGGTGAATCTTATCCTAAGACAAAGTCTACATTCAAAGCTACTGTATCTTGAAAAAGTCAATAGAGATATGATACGGGAGAGATTTCTAGGAAAGCATTCAAGTACGAAGATCAAATGAAACTGATTGAAGATGAAGAAAGAGAGCTAGAAGAACTAGAAGCACTGATTGTGAAAAGAGAAGCTAGAGGACAAGGTAAGTACAAAGGAAAGTTTCCTATTAAATGTTTCTCTTGCAATAAGATAGGTCATTTGGCATTAAGGTGTCCTGAAAGAGTTTCTAAATATAAACCTAACAAGTCTTGATTTCAAAAGAAATGTTATTATGCTGAAGAAGGTGTTACTGATGATGAGTCTGATAAAGAAACTAGAAATGAAGATGAATGGGTATTCATTGCTATCAAGGAAAATGGTCCAGTGTCCAATGAATCAACTAGTAATTTGAATATTGAGAAATCTCCTGCAACCAGAATTGATGAGAAGGATGAGTGGGTGATTGACAATAGATGTTCACATCATATGACATGACAAAAACAAGTTTCTAAGCTAGGAAAAATATGGTGGTGGTGTTGTAATATTTGGAGATAACAATGCTGGTGTGATTTGTGGCAGAGGCACTATTTCTCTTGGTGGTAAATGTAATACTGATGATGTCCTATATGTTGAACGTTTGAAGCATAATTTTTGGAGTGTTGGACAAATGGTTGACAAAGGTTACAATCTTCAGTTCAAAGATGGTAAGTGCAGGATAGTGGGAAGCTCAGGAAATGTGATTGCTACATGTACAAAGACAAGAGGTAATATTTTTCACTTAAATGCTTCTAGTGAAAGTTGTTTTATTGCTCAAGTTGATGTAAGCTAGTTATGGAATAGAAAGTTGTGTCATGTGAATTCTGATAACATTGTCAAAATAAGCTCCACATAAGCAACCAAAGATCTACCTAAGTTAGTGAAGCCTACTAACACTATATGCAAGGAATGTCAGATGGGAAAGCAGACAAGAATTTCATTTCAAAGAAAACAACATCATTCCAATGGAGTACTAGAATTGGTACATACTGGTTTATGTGGTCAATCTAGAATCAGAAGTATACAAGGAGAAAGGTACTTTATGTTGCTTATTGATGATTGTTCTAGAATGGTATGGGTTGCTTTCTTAAGAGAAAAACATGAGGCATTAGAGAAATTCAAAAGCTTTAAAGCTATGGAAGAGAATGAGATAGGTTTGAAGATCAAATGTTTGAGATCAAACATAGGTGGTGAATTCACTTCCCAAGAGTTCAATTCATTTTATGAAGTGCATGGAATAAAGAGACAGTTATCTGCTCCCTAGACCCCACAACAAAATGAAGTTGTTGAGAGAAAGAACAAAACAATTTTAGATGATGTCAAAACTATGATGTTGGAAAGTAATGTTCCTCATAACTATTGGAGAGAAGCTATAAGCACTGCTATGTACACTATCAACTGGGTAAATGTCAATAGTAATTTTGGTAAGACTCCTTTTGAGCTATGGTTTGGTTATAAGCCTATTGTTTGAAGCTAGAAGTGATGAAGGAATCTTTCTGGGATACTCTACGAAGAGCAAAGCCTACGGGCACTACAATAAAATATTGAAGAAGATGGTTGAAAGTGCAAATGTTAGAGTTGGTGAGGACATTGATGGATCATCCAGGTATTGTGGATATGATTCAGATGAACAACAAAATAATACTGATAATGGAAAAAATGCACAAACACAGAATCAAGTTCAAAATGTTTCAGTGAATCAAGAAAATCATGAAGGAGAGGACAATGGAAATAAAAAAGAAAGAACAAAAGAACCCAAAATTCCAAGGTATGTAAAGAAAAGTCATTCTAAAAGTCAAATCATAGGAGACAAGAACAAAGGTGTGCAAACTAGAAGAAGAATTGCAAAAGAATATTGTCTGATATCCAAGACTGAGCCTAGAAAAGTCAATGAAGCATGTAAAGATGAATATTGGATGAAAGCAATGAAGGAAGAACTGACGCAGATAGAGAAAAATGATACATGGATTCTTGTTCCTAGACCTCAAGACAAAAATGTGATTGGAACCAAATGGGTCTTTCAGAATAAGATGACTGAACAAGGTGAAGTGATCAAGAACAAAGCAAGAATGGTATGTAAAGGATATTCATAGATGGAAGGTATTGATTTTGAAGAAACCTTTGCCCCTTTTGCTAGAATTGAAGTTGTAAGGTTGTTTCTTGCTTATGCTACTTTCAAGAATTACAAAGTCTATCAAATGGATGTGAAGTCAACATTTCTGAATGGTGAATTAGAAGAAGAGGTATATATTGAAAAACTAGATGTATTTCAACTGACTGATGAAAAAGACATGGTTTGCCGATTGAAGAAAGCTTTATATGGACTCAAGAAAGCCCCTAGAGCATGGTATTCTAGACTGGATAAATACTTGTTGAAGCTTGGATTCAATAAATGTACTGCTGATAGCAATCTGTATTTCAAGTTGGATCAAGATAAATAATTGATAATTGAAGTTTTTGTTGATGACATTATTTTTGAAGGTGATGATGACTTATGTATGAATTTTTCTGATGCAATGAAAAGTGAATTTGAGATGTCAATGATAGGAGAACTGGAATTATTTTTAGGATTAAAAATTACTCAATTAGATGATTGAGTCTTTATTTCTTAGTCCAAATATATAAGAGAGCTATTGAAAAAGTTTGGCATGGAAGACTCAAAGCCAGCTGGTATACCCATGGTAATTGGATGCAAGCTAACACATAGTGATGATTCTACTAAGGCTAATCAAACAAGATATAGGTCAATGATTGGTGGATTAATTTATTTGACTCAGAATAGACTAGACATTATGAATGTTGTGTGGATGGTTGCTAGATATCAAGCTGATCCAAAGGAATTACATGTGACTACAATAAATAGAATTTTTAGATACTTAAAAGGAACATTTGATTTTGGTGTTTGGTATCCTAAGGATGATGATCTTACTCTGAATTCCTTTATAGATGTAGATTGGGCAGGTGATGTTAATAATATGAAAATTACAAGTGGTGGTGTAGTATTCTTGGGGAAGAAGCTGGTGTCTTGGCTAAGTAAAAAGAAGAATTTCATTTCCTTATCTACTATTGAGGCAGAATATATTGCTTCTGCAAAAAATTTTACTCAAGTGTTGTGGATGAAACATATGTTGAGAGATATTAGAGTTGAGTATAATGAGCCTATTTCTATATTTTGTGACAATTCAAGTGTCATAAACATTTCTAAGAATCCGGTGCTACACTCAAAGACAAAACATATATCTATCAAGTATCACTTTTTGAGAGACAAGGTGAGTGATAAAGAGGTGAGATTGGAATATGTGCCCACTAAGGAAAAAATTGTAGATATCTTTACTAAATTGTTGGCTAAGGATAATTTTGAGTATCTTAGAGGCAAGTAGGGGTGATTTCCCCTCCTAATCTGAAGTAAGATGCAAGTCTTTGCATCAATCCGTGGACTTACAATCAGATCTTGTTTCAGATTGATGTTATGGTGGATGCTACTCAGGGGGAGTAGTTAGATGATTATGATGATATGTGGTTTAGAGCTTGTGTAACTTTTCCATTGATGTCAAAGGGGGAGAAGTGTAATGTGAAAAATTGTAAGGAGGAGAAGTGTAGAAAAAATGAGGAAAAGAGTACTACGAGAAGAGTTAGTTGTGTTGATGGTATTTTTCACATCATGTGTTGCCATAAATGCCAAAGAGGGAGGTTGTTGGAGGTTGAGGCTATGTTGCTGATATGTGGTTGTCATTGATGTCAACACTATTAGCATTAATGGATTGAAGGTTGTATATGTTGAGGATATTAAGAAAATTGTAATAAATATATTATAGATAGTCTATGAAGTTGAGAAGCTTAGAAGGATGGAAAGTTATTTATGTTGATGGTTAGAAGGCACACATTAAAGTGTTTTTTGCTGAGCCTATCTAGTATGTTGTCTGAAAGTTTCAGAGGTGCGCATCAAGAATTGAGAAAGTTATGAGGATTTGTGTTCCTATAGTTATTCAGTTATTGTAATAGGTGTTTCTAGAAGATGAGATTGCAATTCCAATGAATTTAGTTTTTGTGTATGTTCCTGAGATGTTCAGTGATGTTTCTAGATTGTGATCTATCAGTGTGGTATGTCCATGTTGATCGACATGTTTGTGATTGAAGATCTTTCCTTTGTGTGCTCGAGTTTTCATGTTCTTGGCCGACATGGTGATGGTAGCGTGTTGCGGATCCTTATGGATTAATCGTGTATTGTTTGGCATGTTTGAGGATGTTGATTCAGGTCCTCACTATGTTGTGACTAACTTAGGTTGGTGTGCATTAAGATTTGTTCATGTATTGAGGTCGACAGTTGTAATTTATTCTTTATTTGTGGCCGATAGAGTTGTTGATGAAAATTCATGTAGTGGATATATAAGAGCGATTGTTTTATTCATTTGGAATATGAGAGCATGAAATGTGTATGTGAAATGTGCGAATAAAGATGAAATCATCCAAATGCAGAGAAGAGTGTGAAGAAGTTTGAGTGAAGTGTGAAGAAGTGTTTCTGTGCCTAACCGAAATTGTCATCAAGCTTTTGTAGAAGCTAATTTCTCAGTTCAACCTCATTGGATGGATTTAATTTGATTGTCTTATGTAAGGCACTGCGGCTTGCCTTTGAGCAATGAGCTCTAGGCAGTGTGCCTGAATGCATGTGCATTCCCTATTCATTTTTCATTATACTTCTAATAGGGTATAATCTTGTGGACTAACATCCATAGTGGTTTTTCTCCTAACAAGGTTTCCACATATAAAAATCTTGGTGTTCACGTGTCTCTGATGTGTTGTTGATTTATTCTTCCATTGTTAATTATCAGAGCTAAGATTAAAGGTTGTTTAAGGTTGAATAAGTTTTATTTTTGTAACAATTGATTCACCCCCCACTCTTAGTTGTCTATCCTTATTTTTCCAACACTTATCCCTTAAGGGGAAAAGGCAAACCCTAAAGCCAAAGAAAAGTAAACGAAGCAAAGAGGGTCCCCACTTCAGGTGGGGCGTGTGTGCAAAAATAGCACAAAAAATGGTGACTTTGTTGGGGGAATACTCCAGAGCATTTTGATGACAAATTGGAATCAAGAACCTAGAATCTCTGGTTTTGATCCTCACATTAGGTCATCCAATTAACTAAAGACTCAAGACCATTGGACAAGCTAACCCATCACATACTGAAAATCCAAGTATGTGGAGATGTATTAATTTCCCTCAAGCCACTGCAAGGAATCCATTTCAATCAAGTTAAGCTACATGAGTGATTCTAACTCCAAAAGCAACCTAGATAAAGCCTCACTGCTAGTTAGACATCCATAGCCCCAATGAGGTTATCACTGTGATTCTCCCGAACATAGCTCTAGTGCCAGCTAGGCATCCATAGCCCTGATACAGATATTCAGATCCTCCTCAAAAGGTTGAATTTCCTTTTTATTTTCAATATTCTCATTTCTTTCTTTCTTTCTAATTTTTCTTTTCAATTCTTTTCTTTTCAACCTGTGAACAATGAAGCTCACACTCAAGGCCGAGAATTAGAGTGGCACTAAAGAAAAATCCTAATATTTTTCACTTAACAAGACCCTGCAAGGGACCTACAACAACCTCAACACTCTTAAGATGTGTAAAAGATATAAAATTTCAGCATAATCAGGAATCAACTTAGACCTATGAATTAGCATCTTCATATGTTCAGACCATGTGAAAATAAATAGAGGACTTTCACCATCCCTTCTAGAAAACATGATTGAAGTTTTTCAAAGAAATACTTAAAGTAGTCCTAGATAATTAAAATTATTTTTGTGCACACCAGACACTCCCACAAGGGAAGCTAAAGAACCCAAAACCAAAAACAAACCGAAAACCAAACCTACCCTAACCAAAGAAAAATAAACCAAAACAAAGAAAACTAGAGCAAACCAAATTAAACCCAACCTAAGGAAAGAAAACACCTAAACTAACTATTTATAGGGTTGAGCTAAGATAGCTCAAGAAAGGAAGTAATGCTTCAAATACTTCCCATCGAATGGCAATGGGACATCCTCTCTAGTGAGAGTCTTTAGACGAAAAGCATTGTCTCCCAAAATTTCAAAAATATGAAAGGGGCCAAGCCAAAGATTGTCGAATTTCCCATGTTCCCCTTTCTTTTCATGGGCCTTATCCTAGTACAAGACTAAATCATAAATCCTAAAGGCCTTGACTTTATCTTTACAATCAAACCAACGTTTAACTATGCCCTGATGTTTGGCAATTTTTCTAGAGCTTCATCTATTTTTCTTCCAACTACACAAGTTAGGCCCAGTTGGCTTTGAGACGTTCTTATTCTTCATAATATTCATTCATGAACTGGAAGGTGGGAATTCTCAGCTAAATGGGAAATACAAGTTCAAGACCATGGACTAAGTGATATGCAGAGGTCCCTAAAGAATCCGTCTTATGCGTACAATCTGTCCAAAGAGAAAATTGTAGTTGGGTATTCCAATCTTTTGGGTTTTTATCGATCAACTTACAGATGAATATCAATAGGTTCTTATTTGTGGACTCAACTAGGCCATTGCCTTGGGGATAGTAGTTTGAAGCAAATTTAAGAATAACCCCACAATCAAAAGCCCATCCAAAAAATTTCAAAGATGCAAAAGAAGAACCATTGTCACATACTAAAGCAAAAGGACATCCAAAATGATTAATGATACTTGCTTTGAGAAAATTAATTACCATTTTTGTTGTACACTGCCTACAAGAATTTTTTTTTTTTCCATCCAGTATAGTAATCAATAGCAGTTAGAATGTACCTATGTCCTACAAAATAAGGTGGATTAATTGGACCAATGAAGTCTAGTCCCCATTACATGAATGGTCTTACCTCAATGACTGGTTGCAATGGAACAACAACACGTTTCTCCTTAGTTGTAGAAGTTTGAAAAATATGACATGATCTCACATGATTGTGAATTTTCTTGAAAAAGGTGGGCTAGTAGTACCCCACTCACAAGATTTGATTTGCAGTAGATGTATTGGAACCATGACCTATCCCAAACTTATCATGGAACTTAGACATTACACGAGTTGCTTCCTCTTTTCCAAGATAGCGAAGATAGACAACTTCATGATTCTTCTTGTACAATATTGCTCCTTTCAACATATAGTTAGCACTCTTCAATTATAAGACTCTTTGGTGCACTATATTCAAATATGTTGGGAAATTTTAATTAAGCAAGTAATAAATAACATCATCATACCATTCGACGAGTGAAACATCTTGAACATAATATTGTTGTACTGTAAGATCTAGAACAGTTTCAATTATTTTCCTAGTCTATACTTGGCCTCTTACCAACTTCATGGGTTGTATCTCTATATTATATTCTTTTAGCATTGTTACCCATTTGGTTCTTCTTTCACCTAGCTCATTTTCCATTAGTAAAAGTTTAACTGTTGGGTCAAAAATAATTGCAAAGACCTTATTCCTCAAAATGTAATGTCTAAACTTCTTCACAACATGAAATAATGCATAAGCCTACTTCTCAACATTTTGGTACCTCAATTATGCATCTTTCAATGCGAAACTCATAAATGGAATAGGGTGTTCATCCCCTTGACCTAATTTTTGCATTAACATGTTGGCACCTGAGTGTTCTAAAGAAAATGAGTATATATAAAATGGCTTGGAGTAGTTTGGACTTACCAAAATAGGGGCCTTAGCTATTACCCTTTTTATTTCTTCAAATTATTGCTTTGCTTCAAAATTCCACTCTACTTTAGCATCTTGTGTCAACATCA
This sequence comes from Sequoiadendron giganteum, assembly GCA_007115665.2. Lineage (NCBI taxonomy): Eukaryota > Viridiplantae > Streptophyta > Pinopsida > Cupressales > Cupressaceae > Sequoiadendron > Sequoiadendron giganteum. Next base: position 522,522,860 of record CM021108.1, on the reverse strand, counting down.
CATTCAGAGGATTAACAATTTCAACAAAACCAGTAATAAACTTCCAGACAAAGTTGATCTTACCAAAGAATGATTTCATCTCTTTCTTACTACCTGGGGACTGAATTTTTAGTATAGCTTGGATGCATTCAGGATTAATAAAGATACCATTTTCAGAAATAACGTGACCCAATATCTTTCCTTCTGTCAATCCAAAGATCCACTACTTTTGATTTAAGGAGATACCAAATTCCCTGTATTTCTGGAATACCTTGCACAAATATGAAATATGTTCTCCTCTTCTCTTGGAAAAGACAGTTAGATCATCCATATAAATAATGATGCATTTACCAATCAAGTCCTTGAATGCAATGTCCATGGCCCATTGAAAGGTATATCCAACATTGATCAATCTGAAGGGCATTCTCTTGTATGCAAAGGTTCCCCACTTTTATGTAAAGGTCATCTTATGTTTATCCTCATACTGAACTATTACCTGATTGTAGCCTGAATATCCATCAAGGAAGGACATCATCTGAGAGCCATTAACGATCTTCAATACTTCATCTAATGAAGGAAGTGGGTAATTGTCCTTTTTAGATGCACGGTTCAGATTCCTGAAGTCTACACATAGTCTGATTTCACCATTCTTTTTTTGCATTGGAACTAGGTTTTCTACCCAAGTAGAATGTCTAATAGGAAATATAATACAAGAAAATAACAATTTTTGTACCTTTTTCTCAATGATAGGCTCCAATAATGCATTTATTGGTCTTTTCCTTTGTCTGAACGACTTTGCATCTCGCTTAAGAGGAATAGTATGTGTGATGATTGATATATCATATATCTTAAGGTCTTCATAGCTCTATGCTATGATATGTATTGGTGTAATGCATTAACTACTCCCTCCTCTTTTGGGGTGCAAACTATACAAATAAAGACATTCTTTACCTCTTCTTCAATACCCATGTTATAAGTATCACATTGACTATCTGTCGAGTCTTTTCTAGCCTGCTGATCTTGATCTCTTATCCTATCAAAATCAAATATCCTCTCCAATTGCAACATACCTCTAGGAATTGTGTTGGTCTTTATATTTATAACTCCTTCCATGTCCAATTCTATTTCTTATGGTTCTACTTCATCGATGATCTAAGAAGTAAACACATCTGAACTAGTAATGGAATCCAAAATATGTTTATCCTCCTCAAATACCTTGAAATTAGTGATATTATTTTGTATTGATGGAACTAGAGTGAGATCAATAGTGAATCTCTTTAGAACTAATTAATACAAAGGCTCTAAAGTACTTGCAGCTTGAGCCAAAGCATCAACTATCTTATTTTTACTTTGGGGAATCAATTGAATGTTGAAGGCGTCAAATGATTCTATTAAATACCATACCCTATGCCTATAATTTGTCATTATTCTATCATGGCTTGAGTATTGCCTTCTAACTTGCAAGGCCTTAAATTTCTTACTCAAAGCCATTAATAATCCATGAACCAAAGCTTCATATTCTGCTACGCTATTTGTACAATGGAACTATAATCTATGTTTTGCAAAAAAATTCTTACCATTCAGGATGATCAGCTCAAAACCTGCACCAACGCCTTGTCTTGATATAGAATAATTGAAGTGCAAAGTGAAAAACTTGGTAGGAAGCATACCTTTTGAATTCACTGCACATACATCACTCTTCGGCAAAGGATCTTAGACCATATTCTTCTATTCAATATCTAGTCTAATATGGATTTCCTGATTATCAGTGTTGACTACAACTAAATTAATTTTATCTTAATCTGGTCAACAAAAGTATGGCACAAGCAACATTTAAATTCTAAATGTGATGCATCATGGACTCTACACCAGTTGGGAAATAAAAACTCATTGAACTTCATACTTTTTCCAAGATTAACCTGATATTCAATGCATTTTTGAATAAATTCTTGGAAAATTTCAAGGAGGCTGATCTTGCCATAATCTTGCAAATTATTATCAGATTCAACTACTACTCCTATATTGTTAGAATGCCAAGTTAGGTCCTTTAGTGTATCATGTAATATCAATACTTCCTTTTTTTCTTTTGTTTCCTCCATAGTTGCAGCAGGAACATAATTTCCTAAGTAAGTTCTAGAAAATAACACTTCATTTGTTGCATTCTGATACTTAGTAATCATAAAATTTAGTCTTGGCTCCTGTTTGATCTTGATATGATTCATCATTCCTTTCCATGGGAGCCACATATGTGAATGATCAGTAGAAGTGTAACCATTGAGTGCTCTTGTAAAATATCTACCTATAAACATCTCATAAGTATCAGGAATATCAACCACCTGAATATTAATCATTTGCTACACTCTTGGGTCCAAAGCCACCTACATTGGAATCTTGTTCAACTCCCCAACTACACTCACCTTGGTCTTATCTAATTGGGTAGATTTTCATTATGAAGGAGCAAGAGTGATGCCCAACGCCTTGCAAACTTAAAACGGAATAACATTTGTAGAGGCCCCAAAATCCAACAAGCAATTGTACAAGTTCTTACCAAACAAACAAATGGAAATCAAGAAAGGAGGAGTTTTAGGCTTCCCTTGGAATAGAATCATCAAAGTATCTACCTGAGCTACTTGAGTTTTATCTTTCTCCTTACTCTTGTCCCTAGTTTTCACTTGACTTTGACTTCTTCCCAAATGTTTAACCTGATCTTTTGTTGGTTGTGAATTCTAAGCTTTTCCCATCACTTCCTTGGTTATAGTTTCACTTATAGGGGTGTTGAAAGAAACCTTCCTTACAATAGTATCTTGTGATGAATTAATAGGTGTAGCATAATTTAACGAACCAAACACAACATTCCTAATTGTAGGAACTCTTGATAACTCAAAAGAAGAAAGACTAACCTTTACTTTCTTAAGTTCCTTAGAAACATACTCACCCATTTTCTCCACACTCATTTCAGGCTGGTCATTTCTCACTTGGTCTAGTTGCTTTCCTTTGTTAACATCAGTTTTCGTCTCTTAGTTAAATTGGATTGTCCTCCTTTGGAAAAGTACTATGTTGGAAACTTTGGATAGGAAGGATTATTACTCGCATTTGGATAAGGATGAATGTTGAAGTTGTTTGGCAGGATGGAAGTAGTGAAGGGACCTATAGCCTATTTTTTTCTCAAATCATAAGGTCTAGTATGATAATGAAACATCTAAAACTCATCCACTCTTGATTCTTCTTAATCTAGAGGACCATTTTCAATAACATCACCATTCTCAAACAATTGGGATATAGATTCCTCATTTCATACATCTTTTGTTTTGGCACCATTTTTAGTTGACTCTTCTTCAGGCTGATTTTCTTCACTTCATGGAAAAGGAGCATGATTTGGCACTAAGACTGAATCAAATGAATCTAAAGGAACTATTTCATTCCCTCCTATACCATCATTAATAGTGTCCTATTGGACCTCCATCTGAAATATTGCAGCAATAATTTGGAATTATAGATAGTCTAATCCAAAAATGTTGATTTGTCTTATGAATCCTACACCATCTGGACAAGGTAGCCTCAGCTAAATAGACTCCACTTGATGACTTCTTTGTATTTTTGGGTGGATACAATGGTGTTGGAACTCCTCCATTATTAGGCCTTGCATTCCAATTTTTTTTTTCCTTGGAGGTTGTCTCCTTTCAAAATTTTGTCCTAGTCCTTGTCCTCTTTGAAAACCTTGTCCATAACCTTGTCAAAAATCCTGATTATCTCTATTGTAGTTGGGTTGAATACTCCTCTACAAAGCTTGTAGCTGATTATTCTAGATTCTCAAGTAACCTTTATTGATAGATTTTTCACCTATTCAAACTATTCATCTATCCTCTCTTTTTCTGTGTTGTTCTATGTTGGGGTAGAATTCTACAGATAAATAGGATGTGTGCCCAAATTTTTTGGGTGAGGTGGCACTTCATAATTTTGCAAATATGCAAGGATATTGGCATGTTGTTGGGGATACACTAGATGAATAGAATTTTGTAGCTATCTAGGGATTGGATGAGCTTGACTCAATGGTGGACTTGGATGCTGGACTAATGGTAACTAAGGAATTTGATTCATTAGGGGAATTTGATTAGCCAAAGCATGATTTAACCCTTGAATTTTCTTAGGATTAGCAACAAGACCTAGTGATGGAAGAGGTCCTGCTAAATGCTATCCCAAACCAATACTAGCTTGGACTTCTTTTGCATATGCATCTACTAAGGTCCCTGGGGGCTTGTGCATTCTTTTAAATAATGCAGAGGTGACATTATCTAATGCTTCATAGTAAATAGCCTTAGCTAATAACTCATCAATAACCTATGGGGGTTATAATCTAGTGTAAGCATGATGAAACCTATTGTTAAATGAAACTATAGGCTCATTGATCTCCCTTTTAACTAACATAAATTTTATATACATTTCATTGGGACTGATAGGAATTTTAAATTTTATCAAAAAAGAAATTTCCATTTGACCCCAATTAGCAATTGAACCAATAGGTAAATGATGGTACTAGTAAAACGCTTCCTCACCCAATGAGTATGGAAAAATCCTGCATGCTACATCCTCATGAATAATCCATCTATCTTGAAGAGCAGTTTGGAAGATCCTGATATGTTCCTCAGCTGTTTTGTTGGGATCATTAACATGGAAATTGGAGCAAAAATTCTTAGGGTTTTTAGGCATGATGATAATTATTGAATGATAGGGGTGAGGGGTTATTTGCTAAGAAAGCCATTTGTGGGGGTGGAGGTTGTAAAAACTGATTTATAACAACTTGAGGCTAGGATACGATAATGGGAGTATGCTTACAATCTAAAGATGAAGAACTAGATGACAAAGAGGATGGAGTTAAAGGTCTGATGCACGTGGATGATGAAGCTTCCCCTTTATTAGTCCTTTTAGACCTAGTAGGGGCCTTTAGTTCTTGCAAATATCCTTTATCAGCTATAGATCAAGTCTCTCTTTGGAACCTTTGAGGAGATATGGATGACCAAAGATGCTCCACCCTTTTTTCAATCAAGCCCTCCTTCTAGCGCTAATTCTATTGATAGTGTTTTTTGCACTACAACAACACAAACATAAATCATGTATCCTATCTCTCTTGAAAGGTAAATTTCTATCAGCAAGCCTCAAGAAACAACCCCAAGGTCTCTAATGTCAAGTCTTGAAAATGCACAAAAAACTCAGTGAAAATGTGATTTGCTAGTAAACACAAGGGGAATTTATGGTAAAACAATAGCTGAAAATATTAAGTAAATACTGAGGGTTTTACAAGATTTGAAAATGAAAATAAACCCAACAATTTTCCCAGATTTATGGTTTAGAAATTATATTTTCATCAAATATATTAATTTAGTGATGCTTTTCAGCTCCTATTCTAACACTGATCTCAAAATATCAAAATATGAGGGTTTAAATAAATTTCTAATCTAAATTCTAAGTGAAATCATGAAAATAATAGAGCATTCAAGGTGGACCAATCTTCAATAATCAATTTTGGCTTAACCAAGATTAGATCTACATCATAACAGAAATGGTGCAATCTCCAAAGGTATGAAATATTTTGAAACTATGAAGCATTCAAACATTCATCCAAAATGGCATGAAATGTATAAACACTCATAATTAAACTATTGCAATAAGAGTAGGCCTAGGCTAACTTTACATAGTAACTTACAATCAGCAAGTCACCAAAAGTATTGACTGAAGATTCCTCAAACACCTCAAATACTTTATCATGAACATGAAAGAACTGAAACTAAATTTAATATAAATATGAAAACTTTAATCAACTAACCAAGCAATATTTAAAACATAGGAACCATGCACATAGATGAAACAAAACAAAAAAGAGCACCAAAATCAATGTCTTCTCTTGTATTCACTTCACCAAAACTTTGCATCAATTCCAATATCAACCTTTACAATGAGGAAAGATCTCTAGTATATAGAGTGAACATGAACATGTCGGCCTAGAGAAAATTAAATTAGGGCTTCTAACTAAGGTCAGCCTAAATAGGTTAGCCTTGTACAATTTTAATTGCCCATTTAATGTTTTACAATAAAATACCCAAGGTCGACCTCTATAATACATCAAAAATTGAACAAAAGGGCCCCTTCTACACAATTCTCTAGGTGTAGTTGACCTGAAGCTCTAGTTGGCTGATGAGATACAAAAATCAAGGTAGCTATTCTTGGTCATCCTCCTTATCTTCCTCTTACCTTCTAGAAAATTCTTGAAATTTGTAGAATACCTTGTTGAGGTTAGCTAATTCAAGAACTAGAATAAATTTCAATCTCAATTTAATTGACTTCATTTCATCTTTATATTTATCCAAGACCTTATCCCAGCCTATCTCCATTTCTTGATATTTATCCAAAATTATGATGTACATAGCTGCATCATCCAAATGATTTGTTGTAATTACTCCATCATTAACTTGGGTACGTACTTCCCTCCACCATTATTTTAATTGGTCAATCTGCAAATATTCTTTGTTGAGTTGAAGCACCTACACCATCTCTAGTTTGTAATGGTTTAACAAGATGTTGAATATATTTTTGTAATTCTTCACCTTTTTGTTGTAGTTTCTCTTTTTCCTATTTATCCTTCTCTAACATATTCAAGATGGTAGCCACTAAATCCTTTAATTTGTTATCATCATATTCTTTTGTGGATGCCCCTAAATTAATAATTTCCACCTTGTAATCTAAAGGAGTGGCTTCACCTTTATTTTTCCCAGTAATTGGTGTTGCAACCTGCAATATCCTACTATTGGTCTCATCCCTAGTTAATTTGGAAATGATCCTTGCCTTCTTCTTCTCTTTAGATTTTCCTAAACTTGTTAGGAAGTTACCCCAATCTGGAGCTATTTCCTCAACAACCACTAGTTTATGCTTCAAGCTCTCCTTTAACAAGTCAGGTGTAGTAGATTCTTCTAAGTTAGTTTCAACATGAGGACTATTTTGTCCTTGGAGGTCTTTTGTCTTATTCATTTCAACATTTTTTGACCTTTGTTGTTCCTTATTTGTAGTTTCTTCGTTAAATTATTTCTCTTCCTCTATCCTTGGTGACTCAAAGGGTATCTCCTCTATCCTTTTATAATATTTATCTTTAGAATTTCTTGTCTCAGAGGTAGTCTTCTCTAGTTGTGTGCCAAAGTCATTAAGGGGTCCATCTTTATGAGTTTCCAACTCTTCCTCATCTTGACCTTTCTCCTTCTCTTTGGAGGAATCAATTTCATCTTTTGCTATCTCACCTTTCTCTTTATCAAATTGCACATGTTGATGAGGTGATTGAGGAGGAGTATTCTCTATTACAACCTCCTTCACAATTTTAGCTTCATCCACTAGTGAATCATTTGTAGTTTCCCTTGGTTCTTTAACAAATTGTTCAACATTTTCCATATCAGAAGGGGAGACCTTTGGTTTAGGTGAATTCTTCCTAACATATACCCGGGTCTTGTCCTGAGAACTTTCTATCTCAATTTCCTTCACTTGGGTTTCACCTTCTTTACTACCCTTGGTTTTCTTTGATTTCTTTGAAGGCGAACCCCTATCCCTTTCTTTAACAAATTTTCTCTTCTTTGAAGGCAAGGCCTCTGTAATATCTTCAATGATCTCCTTTTTAGGCTTTCTTCTTTTAGGAATTGGCTGCCTCTTAACTTCAACACTCTTAGTGATTGCTTTGGTCTGACCCCTAGTTATTATTTTGATAATAAGAGGTTGTGTATTAGAGTCCTCTTCTTCTTCCAGAGCAATTGAGGTATCATCCTTTGTCTTTTCAAAATCATCCTCCGTAGATTGAGACTCCAAGTCTCCCATCAAATCATAGGTAGGATTAGTTTCATCAGCCTCCATTTCCAAAATCTTATGCTTGGCTCACCATTTTGAGTATCTGATCACTTGTTCATTTATTTGGTCTAATTCAACCACTTCATCTTATTCCCAATCAATGGTAGGAAGAGGCTTATTTTGAAACTGTACATAGTCATGGTACTATACTGGATCTTCCTCATCGTCAATTTGATCAGGTACTTGAGTGAGTTGATAGAGTCTAATCATCTTTAATGAGATCCTAGAATTTTTCCTCTTAATCACTTCAAACTCATATCTATAATTGACCTAATAGTATTCTATATGATCTTTGTGACTGCAATCCCTATTACCCATTCTTTGCGCTACCCCATGTGGATCAAAATTTCCTCTATCTAAATGAAGAATCAAATGAAGATGGGCCATTTCTTTTTCTTAATGGTGAGCACTCTATATGGATGGAAAAACCTCCCAACCACTAGTCCTCAAAAATAAATTTGCACCAATTCCATTTTTATGCATACCTTTTAATATTGCATCAAATGCTACCAATTGTGTTGTCACCTTAAACAAGATCACCCTGTCTGTTGGATATCTTGGAAGCCTATAAGGTACCTTGGGACTACCATGGACTCTTATATATGAAAACTTTGGAAACTAAATAAAATAGTAGCCATATTTCTTAATCAAATCCATGGCCTCTACAAAAATTCTCATATGCAAAGCATCTTGCAAGGTTCTCTTTATATACATAGTGAAGGCATCATTAACCCTCTTATAATTTGAAGTGTTAAAGTGTAGTTGAGGATATACATCATATACTCTATCTTGGCCTATTGTTCCCTCGCAAATCAAACCCTTATATCTATAACTTCTTGCAAGAACACACACCACATAGGAAGTCATAGTAAATGTTTTTAAATCTTGCACCTTTCTTAATTGCATATCTAATTTGTCACTGATCATTCCTGCCCAGTGATAATTGAACCCTTTCTCAATTTGAGCCATGATATAAAAAATCTAATCTTCAAACACCAAGGATTTCTCCAAACCCATCACTCTCCTGAGAAGAGTGATCATATCACTGTATTCCAACTTAAAATCACTCCTATGCAATTGTTTGGGCAACTTGGAATAGTGAGATTTGGGTTTGTCAATCCTAAATTTATTCATTATCTCCAATGCCTTAGATGGATCATTACATATAACATCCTGGCTATTTGAATGTTTACCTTCACCAATTTCTAATGTGAGCCAATATTGAATGCCTCTACTATTGATTCCTCTATTAAGTTGGCCATTACTCTTCCCTATGGACCAACAATCACTCTTTTGTCTGAGTCATAATGCTTTGTACACTCAATAATCAATTCAAGGCATTGCACTGAGGGTTGAAATCCAGTAGCTTCTGCCAACCTTGTATCCACTAATCTTCTAGCGAGAGGAGTGGGAGCATAGAAATACATCCTTTTCTTGAAATCTTCATAGTGCACATGCCCCATATTAGTGTCTACAAATTTATCCTAGTGAGAGATAATATTGGACTTTGGCAGTCTACCCTTGAAGTCATACTTCATCTTTTCAACTCTAGTGGTGGGCTCCTCCTTGAAAGGCTCAGTAGATTTCCCCTTAGAACTCTTAGTCATGCTAGACTCTACTTGCATCTGGTTAGAAAAGATACCATAATCACTAAAATGAAAAGCAAATATTGACTACAATATCATTGCATCATCAAATTTAGCATTATAGCCCATATGCAACATGTGATCAATCATAATTCATCATTAAAACCCATAGAATAAAATTACAAGGCCTTAAGATAAAGTTATAAACACCCCTCAGGATTTTAAGAACTTCAGGGATTTTGACTGCTAATGGATTTTGGGGAATCCAAAATATCAACAATTCCATGAAGAGGAGATCCTCAAGCTTTCCATGAGTTAGTGGATTCCACAAAGAATAAAATACTTAGTCAAAATAAAATACTTGATCATATATTCCCACCTATATGACTAAGATGCAAATGAAGAATCAATATTTAATCTTCATCATGAAAATCATTCAATCCATCTTATCACACCACTTAATATAGTGAAAATTACGAAGGCTTGAGGAATCTAGGACAAGAAGGATTTAGCCAAAATCATTTTTCAGGGAATTTGGCTTAGGAAGGATTTCACGAAACACAATCTATCGGGTATTCCTAAGGCTAGCGGATTACGTGAAACATAAATATTCAAGGAATCTTAGAGGCTATTGATTTCACAAAACTTAGAGAATCCACGTTGTGAAATATTTAATGATATAAATCAAGCCTCAAAAGTTTTTATGTCGAAGGATTGTGTAAAGCACTATACATATTTAGTTTCAAACTTTAACAAACCAAGTTAAAACCATAAGCTTAAATTGTATTTCATCACTTGACCAAAATATAATGAAGTCAATTAGCTTAAGTGCATTGTAAAATTGTATTCATAACAACCCATAGCTCTAAATATCATTTCATCATGAATAACTTAGGGTTTTAAAATTAATGTATTCCTCATTCAAGATCTATGACAACCTAAATCGGTCATCAATGATACTTGATGTACCAACAAACAATGCCCTAAAATGAATAAATCAATCATTCAAGATGCAAAACCTAGCTTACCATCGATGGTTATTGATCATTTAAAATTTGGTTCACAAAATAGATGACCTAGGGTTCAATATGAATGCATTTAGGAACCTCAATTCAATACAAAGGCAAGTAGGTTGATCAAAACGACAATTCAAGCACAATCCATTGTTACCCTCATTCATGCCAATTTAAATTGGAAACAACTCGGGCATATAACCATAAAGCTTAGTTCAATTAAATAATGCCCCAATTCAACTTTGAAATTTGAATACCTAATAAATTCAATAATGACCATTTTCAAAAAAAAACTTGACTGATCTAGCATCAAATCACATTACAAATGATAATCATTCAAAACCCTCACACACATAAACAAAATAAACTCAAATTTGATGCTAGAACCAAAATGTGACTTCAACTATCATCAAAAGAAAATAATCATTCAAATTTGCATCAAATTCATAAGTAAAGAAAAATCTAGGTTTAAATCCATATCTTGCAACCTGGAATTAAAAAATGAAATGCAAAGATGCACCAAGAAACCCTAACCAACAATTAATGAAATCCATTGGTGTAATATGCGCAAATCCAATCTTTCAAATTGCCAAAGCACTCAAATGCTCTCCAAAATGCAAGTTCTCAAAATATCAATTGAATAATGACACCAAAGATGCATAAATCACACCACAAATCTACCAAAATGAGAATTAATGGCAACTCGTGTCACTGCAGGAATCAATAAATGAATCGACAAGACACTTGACCAAAGTTCGGGGAATCCATGATGACATGGATTTTGTGAAAATGAGAAATTCGTAGATTCCATCAAAGCCTAGATTTAGTGAACAAGGAGGCCTTGGGTAATCTAGATCAACAAGGATTTAGCAAGAAGGAACTTTGGGGAATCCAATTACCCACGAATTTAGTGAAAATTAAAACATTGGGTAATCCAAACCCTCATGAATTCTATGAAACTCTCCCATACTTAGCCAATTTTGATGTCAAGTGATATCTCAATGAAACCAATGAATTCAAGTATCCAATATGAGGTCAAATGTTGTAAAATAAACTCACCTAAAGTGTTGATAAAATCATTAAAGCTCAATGACTGAAGTGAATCAAAATTTCAAGGACCTATCCGTTAAGGGGAAAATGAAAATTCTAAAGCTAAACAAAAGAAAAGAAATAAAAGAGGGTCCTCACCTCGAGTGGTGCATTTGTGTGAAAATAGCACAAAACCCAACAATAATATATATTTTCACTCCTTTTCCTATGTTGACCCATCATCACTACCTTTGTCCTCCACTACACCATCATCAACCAAGCTACCTAAATTTGATACAAAGATCCAAGTACTTGACAAGGGTTGTGGGGAATACCACTTCAACAATTTTTTTTTGTATTGTAATGCTACCTCCAACACCTAAAACTTCTAGAGGACCAAAAGAGATTAGACATGTTCAAACTGTAACAATGGTAGTCAAAGCCACCATATTCACCAAGTGAGGCAACATGAGAGATGAGAAAGTGTGCAAAGAAGACCTATCTTCATGGATCTACAAAGATGGATGGGAACAACCACTACCTCCCCTTCCTATTGATGAAAAGAGTAAAGGGTATCAGATAGCCAAAAGCATGTGGTTCACTAGAAAAGGTGCCCTTAGTTTACATGAACAATTAAGAAGAGAACTAATTATTATGGAAAAGCACCCAAATAATCTTGGACTAAGTTATAATTCATCTAACGTGATTACCCCAACTATAGAAAGAACCTCTTATAAGGAAGGAGCTACTTCTACAATAGTTGAGACATTGGGTACTTGCAAACATCTAGACGACCATCTATATATCCAAAATATGTTTGAAAACCTCAATGTAAATACCCTTACTGTCTAATCTATATCTAATGACAACCATATCGAGATGGATTCCAATGAATATGAATGGGATTCCTATGACTCTAGTGAATATAACTTAGATACCTTATGGAGCCTTGAAAAAACCAATGTCCCTAACCTAGCTACAACTTCCATAAGCTTTGCAGATACTCATGAAAAATATCCTTGCATTATCCACAATTAATAAATTGGGACCAACAACATCATACTCTAGTTTTAGACACATTCTAAAATGATGAGGCTATTGCGGAGTTCATGGGACTTCAATCTAGTATACTGCAGAGAGATCATAAAGTAGGTTTTGTAATGGAATTAGATCAAGGATCATATTTTGGAGGGGATATTTCATCTTCTAGTCACAAAAATAAACTATGAAATTTAAAATTCAAAAGGAGTTCCCCTAAAGAAAACCAAAATGTGGCTTTATCGGATTTGGAAAAGAGAAAAGCAAAAGACACATATGAAGGTGAAAACCTCTCAGAGGCACCCGAAGATGGAACATTCAATCTCCCCACCATAGAATATCAAGAAAAATTAGCACTCCTAGTTGAAGATGTTGAACTTATCAATGTTGACATAGCAGAAATACCCAAAATAACATATCATGCAACATCACTTGATTCTAAAGAAAAGGTGAAATTCTCAGCATTTATCAATGAAAGAAAATCAACTTTGCATGGAAATATGGAGACATGCCAGGGCTAGATCCAAAATTGGTTGTACATCACATAGTTGTATTTCCTAGAGCTAAACCCATCAAGCAAAAGCTCCAGAAGATACATCCACAGATAACACTTTTGGTAAAAATAGAACTTCAAAAACTTATAGATGTGGGCTTCATCAGACCTGTTGACTATCCTAAATGGGTATCTAATCTAGTACCTATATCAAATCCCACTGAGGGCATAAGGATTTTCACAGACTTTCGAGATCTAAAAAAGGCTTTCCCGAAGGATGAATTCCCTCTACCTAGAATTGAAATGATTGTAGATCTAACTACAGGACATGAAATGCTATCATTGATGGACGACTTCTCTGGATAAAATCAGATAAAAATATCCCTTGAGGACCAACATAAATCAACTTTCACTTGTGCATGGGGAACCTTTTATTGTAATGTCATGCCCTTCGGTCTAAAGAATGCAGGGGAAACCTATCAATGAGAAATGACCACCATCTTTCATGATATGCTATATATCACTATGGAGGATTATGTGTATGAAATACTAGAAAAATTCATCAAAAGAGTAGACCATTTGACCAACCTAGAAAAAGTATTTGACAAGTTAGAACATACAACTTGTGTCTCAACCCAAAGAAGTGCATCTTTGGTATGAATTCTAGAAAACTATTGGGTTGCATAGTATCAAGCAGAGGCATTGAGGTAGATAACACCAAGGTAAAATCTATATTATAAATTCCTCCACTTAAAACACTAAAGCAACTGAGAAGTCTATAAGGTAAACTACAGTCCATCAGGAGATTCATTGCATAGTTGGCAGACAAGTGCCATCCATTCACCCATTTTTTACACAAAGACATAAAATATAATTGGGATGGAATATGCAATCAAGATTGTCAATAGATCAAGGATTATTTACTCACTCCTCTAGTATTAATGCCAAAAATTCTAGATAAGGCAATGATCCTATACATAGCTACAACATCGGTAGTGTTGGGGGCTCTGTTAGCAAAACTAGATGACAATAACAAAGAAATAGAATTCTATTATATTAGCCAAACACTGGTGGGCTATGAATTGAAATATTCACCCATAGAAAGATCATGTCTATCTATCATCTTTGCAACAAAAAAATTGACACTACATCTTAAAAATACAAGTAAAGTTGATATCAAAAGTAGATACCCTAAAGTATCTATTATAAAAAGCAGATCTAACAGGGAGGATCACTAAGTTGGTAATGATACTTAGTGAGTTTAATATAGAGTACATTGATGAAAAATTTACCAAAGGACAAATCATTGTAGATTAATCAAATGAATCACTAATGGGAGACCATCAACCATTAACAATAAAATTCCCAAATGAAAAGATACTTTTAACTGATCAGTCTAGCCAATGGACCTTGTACTTTGATGGGTCTCACACTCAACATGACTCAAGAGTGGGTATCTTATTTATTACAATGTAGGGAGATAGTATACCTAAGGCTTAGAGAATTAATTTTCCATGTACCAATAACATCTCTGAGTATGAAGTGCTAATCATAGGATTGAATATGGTTGTAGAATGGAGGATAAACAAACTATAAGTTTATGGAGACTCCCAACTAGTCATCAAGAAAGTAAATAATGAATATCAAATAGAAGATGAAAAAATAATTCCCTATAAAAAGAATGGTGGATAGTTTCAAACAGTAATTTATCATCATCAACTTTGAATAGGTTCCCAAGGTCAACAACAAAGTAGCTAATTTATGGCAATAATAGCTTCACTTCTTGACATTCCATAAAATATTCCTAAATATGAATTCCTTGTGGAGCAACTCCTTATACTGACATTCAATATCTCAAAATCAGAACTGGTTTGTAATGTTGTTGGTCCTAACTCACCATGGTACCAAGATACATTTGACTATATCTAGCATGGTATCGTACTTCTTGACTTAACGATAAACTAAAAAAAACCTTTATCCGTTGAACATCCCAATCCACCATCTTAGGAGATACCTTATATAGACGAAGTATAGACAAAAAATTACTTCAATGTATCAATGTGGAAGAAGTGCAAACAAATTTATAGGAAGTGCATGGAGGTATTTGTGGGTCTCATGCCAGTGGACCTAATCTAGTACAAAAATTGCTAAGAATATGGTATTATTGGCCCTCAATAGAACAAGAATCCATCCATTTCTCAAGAAGAGGTTGCCAATGCCAACAACATAGTTATCTTGTTCACACACTGCCATAGGAGCTAAGACCATTAAAAACACCATGGCCTTTCTCGTAGTGGGTATTAGACTTGATAGGTAAGATATCTCCCCCTTCATCTAATGGGCACACATTTATTATCATTGCAACTAAATACTTCACAAAGTGGATAGAAGCAATTCCATTAACGTACATCACATGAAAAAAAATATCAAAATTTATCTTGAATTATCTCATCTGTCAATATGGAATTCCCCAAACCATCATAACAGAGAACAAAACCCCTTTCAAAAAACAAGATGTTCATGAGATTTGTTCAAATTTTGCTATCCAACAATAATTCTCAATGCCCTAATACCCCCAAGGAAATGGTCAGGCTTAAGCATCCAATAAAATCATCCTACAAATACTAAAAAAGGCTATTAATGATGTTGGTTGTGATTGGAATTTATAACTAAACCCAATACTATGGGCTTAGCAAACCATCATTTGTACACCTTCAGGTGCCACACCTTTTTCCTTGGTCTACAAATCTGAAGCAATCTTACCTATTGAAGTTGAAATCCCCTCATTGTGAGTATCCTTGGGCATGGTCAACAATGAGGAGTATTGAGTGTCCAGATTGAATGAGTTGTAACTCTTAGATGAAAGGCATTTGAGCACGTTAAACCATCTATAGTTTTATCATAATTGACTCAAATGAAGGTACAAAAAAAAGATAAAAAAACATAAGCTTTCAAGTTGGTGACCTAGTACTAAAAGAGAATCAAAAGATCCAACTAAATCAAGATGGAAAGGGGAAGTTTGAACCAAACTGGTTTGGTCCTTTCATCATCACAACAAGCTATGGCTCTAGAGCTTACCAGTTGGCTACTTTTGAAGGAGAACCTTTAGCTAGACTGTTGAACAATAGCCATCTTAAAAAAAATATACTTAAACACATTAGAGTATCTCAACAAAAAAACTAAAAAAGAAGAAAAAAAAGTGAAAACCACTTTTAGTGAAAACCACTTTGTGGTGCTTCTAGGAAAAGTACCATCGTGAAAAACTAGAAAACAGGTGCTACATTTGAATAAGACCTACATATTTATCTATCACCACTATCTGAAGTATCCACTCCATTCATCCCATAATAAAACGTGTAAACCAACCATGGCTAGATGATTGATCAAGTGTTGAACCTTGTTGCACCATCAAAATATGTCTCCACTAATAAACCTAACCTTGTATCAAACTAGGGGAAACTTTCCAAAATTGGTAGTGGATTGGATCCTTGTAAATCCCATCATAATAAAAAACTACCAAAATAAAAAACAAACAAAATCAAAACAAAGTAAAAGAAATTCAAAACTCTCAAAAATATTTTATGCTTTGAGTCAACACCAATCAAACTACACAGTCTCTATGTGTATAATGTAGGCAAGGCTAAACTTGGATCTACCCTTGAGGCCCTAGGTTAGTCCCCTTAGGTTTCCATCATAATCTTTAAACTTAGTCGAAAATCAAAAACATTCAAAAAAAGAAGTCAAAAACATATTCTTATCAAACAAGAAAACTACAAGCCTTTGTGTGGATATTGTAGGCAAGGTCACCTTAGCTGATGAGCCCTCAAGGCCCTAGGTTAGTCCCCCAAAACAAAAAGAAAACATTCAAATATCTTATCAACATCCAAAATATTGATAAGAAGTTAGAAAACTTCAAAACAAATGTCGATCAACACAATCAAACTATGATGTCTCTATGTTCATCATGTAGGCAAGGCTAATATTTGATTAGCCCCCAAGGCACTATGCCAGTCCCTTTAGGTCCCCCTATTTGTTTCTAAATTTCCCGAAAATAATAAGAAAAACATCAAATAATCAAAAAATTGTGAAAGGTCTTATCTCCATTATCACTTATCCACAAAAAATGTTCCATTCACAATAAACAATTATTACCCTCACCCTTTGACAAAGCATCAAAACTTCCAAAGTGAAGATTAAAAAAATTGGATAGCTATTAAGTTAAAAAAATTCCTAAAGTATATACTACCATACCTATTTGAGAATCATTATCAACAATCCTAAACACAATTCTTAACGGATAAAAAATTTCTACAATAGACGTCATCAATGGATTTCATCATGAAACATCAAAACAACTATGGCAAGTGATACTGCAACATTGTTTATATTTTTATAGTCTTATACTTTTTATTTATCTTAATACCACATTCCCAAGATCTCTTGAGGATTTCCATAAGGATTTAGAGAAGAAGGAATGGTGGCATTAACTATCAATTTATGTTTATTCTATTTGTTATATGTTTTTGTGATACTACCATAGCAAACACTTGCTTTGTTTTGTATGGAATTTTTTTTAATACAATTCATGTAGTAGTTGCATGCTAGGTTTCATACCTCTTTGTGTAACTGGTTCAAAATTTTTTAACACAACTCACTATATACTCTAACAGGGTTTCCATATGTTTGCTATGAGAAAGAATATTTTTTGTGTGTTGAGTCAAAGTCCACACAATCGATGCAACACCACCTTGGTTATTAATACCCCAATGCCTCATGTCTATTTTCTACGTAAAAAGAATTGCTAAAAGATAGAAAGCCTCTATGAAAGATAAAGAAAAACTCATCAATAACTAACAACATCAAATTTCTATCCATCTCTAAATCATCAAAAACTTCTTCTAACTAACAATTCCATCCTCCATCAGAATATCATTAGTACCACATATCTTGCATCCTAAAATTGATTAGTACATATCATGACCATAATAAAATGATAAAACATCACATTCCATGTATAATAATCCATCACATACATAAAATATCATCACCCATCACATACATAATATATCATCAATCATCACAAATATATAATTCAGTCATCAATAACATATGCATACATTCGAAAAATACAAAAAAAAATCATTGGACAAATATAAATATCCATGATCATCCATAAGCATCTCATAATACATCATAAAGTCAAATCAAAACATGGTATATCATATATCATCAACAATGGATAATGTCATCATCGAATGTTTGGTATGATATAACATCAAAGGAGATTAAAATAAATACATATATACGAGGCCTTAGTTGGACCAATGAATATATATACAAAAATATTTTTACATAAGTCTCTGATACAACACATATAAATTATCAGAAACAAAACTAGCTCTATTGGATGGTCAGTGGTGGAGATCTCGAATTATGATCTCTATGATGAGGGGATGGCTAGGCATGGATGGAGATTGTTTGACTGACTACCCACTAGACTCTACACCTATAGCGGTGTTTGACTCTCCAAACTGGGGATGTCTCTAATCCCTCAGCACAAATGCCTCATTAAAAGTCTAATAATATGTCACCTATTGTAGGATCCTTTCTTGCTCAACCTGATACTGGGGTAAGGGAATGGAAGAGGCCAAAGATATCTTAGCTGTAAGTCTATGGTGCCTCTCGAAAGCCAACTCCTATCTCAATGAATCTCTCTTGATGAAGAGTGTCTCACTCTACTCTGAATGTATCTCTCTCTAGTCATGATCAAAACCTATGCCTCAATAGCCTATTGCCATGTAATATTAATATCGTGCTCTACTCTATTTACATCTCTATCTATTGTCATCTATGCTAGATGAGCTTCCATATCCCCTTGAGGGGGAGGATCATGAAGAGCCTATGGTACTTAGCATTGTTGTTATTGCTGGTCATCATGCTACTAATCCTGTTGATCCTAATCATGCTACAACTGCTCATGGGAAATCCAAAGACACTTCTGATCCTCTCGATGCCCAACATAACCTCCTCTGCATACACCAAAAACTAGACCTCCTAGAGGCATAGTCAATCTCATAGGTCTATGACAGCCCCACCAACCATCAAACTCACAAGTCATCCCAAGATCCATGGGACCAACTACCCAAGTCCATGGAAAAGGTCTCAATGCTCTCAATGCTACCACTACCATTCCTGAATCCTCATGAAGCCCCCAAACGGACTCCCCCAATGTAGTGCATCCAAAGATGGCCATATAATCATCAACAAAATGAGTTTGGTGCTTTCCAAACTATCTCAATACTCTCTCTAGTAAATATCTCTGAAGCAAGAGATCTAAATGACCAATCAAGAAACATGTCTACCTGTAGTAGACCAATTGATCCTAATCATCGAGCCAAGCCTCACAATCCCTGTATGGGCACTATGTGAAATATGTAATATCATTAAAGCCTATCGTCCAATAAGATAGTCTACTAGGCTAAGTGCAATGAAGAAAGTCATGATACAAATAAGCATAAGGATCATATGCATCCCTATCGAACATACCCTCCAGTTGAGTGATGGCAAGTGATGGAAATCCTCTTTCAGGCCGAAAAATGTAACAAACTGGATTCAACAGATATACTACTACCAGTGCAGTACACATCCTCATACATATCTTTATATAGGTGGGCCAAAACAAAATGACCCCAAGCATACACTGTGGCCTCCTCCATCATCTACTCGATAATGATGCCCCAATCAACATGGAACCTCTTATCCCTCCTATCGAGCATTAGCAGTCCAATGATAATACCTACCAACACAAGAACCATAGGATTGAAACCATCACAAAGAGACCCCAAATCAATTTTCGAATCAACATGTAAATCCTCTAGTCTGAGTAATCTCTCCATCACTGTGGTACCCCTCTGAATGTCATACTCAATGATCTCACCATGAATAGGGATCATAAGAATCCTTCAAAAATCCTCCAAGGTAATGGTGCACTCCCTAGTAGGAAAATGAAATGAAGAGGTCTCAAAATGCCACTTCTCCACCAATGCAGTAATCATGGATCGATGAGCCCTAAGTAACGACAAGTGAGCGATATAATGTAAAGCCATGACATAGAGAAAGTCTCTCTGTGTATCATCAAAATCGGTCAACCCGTCCATCAACTGAGGACATCACTCTCACATAGAAAATAGCTTAAGAATAGCCTACAACTATTCAACACATAGTGTCAAGATTTTTGGGAACTTCAAACTAAAAGTGAACATTACAAATTAGTCATTTTGGAGAAAAAGAGAAATTTTTCTAGGAAATAGTGAGCATATTTGTTAATAGCACCCAAATTTCTTGCAATATCACACATTTTTTTGCAAATAGCGCCCAAAATTTTCAATAGTGCTAATATTTGGCAATATCATTAATTCTTGGCAAAAGCACCAATTCTTGGTGAAAGCGCGAAAAATTTATAAAAGTGCCAAAATTTGGCAATAGTGCACATTTTCCAAGCAATAGCGCTAATATTTTTCAATAGCGCTAATTTTTTTCAAAAACAACCTTCCAAAAGGACAATAGCACCAAAATTGGGCCAATAGCGAGAATAATGCTAAAATTTCACTATTGCCTAGAAATGAGTTTGAACATTAATTACAAAGACAAAAAAGGATGAAAGAAAAAAATTAAAGACATACGTACCAGAGCCCCTTGACTAGCTGGCCATTGGTATACTTTGACTACCTCCAACCTATGTGGAACTCTTGAAACTCGATGCATTATGAATCACTGTTTGCAGAAGAAAATATCACAAAAACTATAGAGGCAAGAAATTTTCAAATCAAGGGGCAAAAATGAGGGGTAATTTAAACTTAATTTACCATTTAAACCCCCCTAAACCCTAATTTTTTACCTTGGAAACCCTCCTAGGTAAAAATTAGGAGCTTTTGAGAACATTTGAGCTATAAACGAAGGCCCTATGGCCTAATTTTTCATCCTCTACGCATTTGAACTATAATAAAAACCTTGTTGCAAGCCCAACCCAAAAATAACTTTTTCCAGCCAACCTCTAGAGGGGGCATCCCAGTATTGTACCATCTTTCCACTGACTGTTGGGGAACAGTGGGGCATATAAGTTTTTTCAAATCTTGATCTTAACATGACATTATTTGAAACAAAGCAACTAGTACTTTGTCTCAAAGAGGGGAAAAATGTAGACATGTAAAAATGATCTAACACATATCACACATCCTAAATGATATTTTTTTCATCATCGACATCATTATCATTAATATCATTACATTTCACATCATCATCATCAAAAACCCTATTTTCCTCTATTAATTAAATAATCTTTAATTATTTAATTAATTCACCATATCATCATTAAATCTAACTTTATTCCTCCCGATTAATTAAATTAACACAAGTTATTTAATTATGTCACTAATAAACCCTATTCTCTTAAATCAATTAAATTGTTATCACTTAATGATTTAATTAAATCACTTTCCCTTCTCTAAATCAGAATAATTAAATTAATTATTCAACATCATTCAAAAAGGTCAAAAAAAAATATAACTTTATTTTTTAAAGTCAAAAAATGAATTACACGTTCAAACTCTAAATGTTAATTAATTAATTCAATTAATTAATTATCCTCAACCCTTTTTATGTCTGAGCAAATCATGACCGTTGATTGCTCACTCTAATTGACTAACTAATTAATCTATTTCCTAACTAACCCATCTATTCCTTCAATCCCACTGAATACTCAACTTGATTTCCCAATCACACAAATTATGCAATCTAAATCCCCTGATTGTGCAATTAACATTCTCAATTGACTTGATCACAAAAGCTAACTAAGCAATCTATTTCCTCTCAACGGTTATCAACCGTTGATTGGGATTTTTCATTGTTGTAATCTTGCACGTTCATCTAAAAACAAGAAATATATAAAATAACCTTCTACCATCTCATAAACCATCTAGAATATTCATATCAAAGCATTGAGCAATTACTCTTGAGGACATTGAGAGATATCCTCATATTCTAGTTCAACATTTTACACACATTGAAGCTTTTGCAACATTAATGGAGGCTTTATATTGATTACAATAGTTTGACATTAAACATCAATACAAATAGACTTCGATGCGAGATGGGTAACATTATAATTTCTTGAATTCATTGTTTGTTCTTTATTTGTTAACAATTGTGTCATTGAATTCATTACTTTTATATTGTTCATTTCATGAGTAATGGGTTTTTGGGATCTTAATCTTTTTGAATTAGTTTAATTAATTCACTTTTATATGCTTGTTCCCCCCTTACAACAATATTAGATAGATGTAAAGTATACATTTTTGAATGGTGAGTTAGAAGAAGTGTACAGTGGGAAATCGAAAGGTCTTTAGTTATCAAAATATCTTGATATGGTATACTAGTTGAATAAGGCATTATATGGGCTCAAAAAAGATCCTAGATATTAGAATTCAAGATTGGATAGATACTACAACAGGAATTCAAAAAAGGTACTGCAAACAAAAACCTTTACTTCAAAATTAAGGAAGATCAAATCCTGATTGTGGATACATAATCTTTGGAGGAAATGAGACCATGTGAAAAAAAATGTAGAGGAGATGCAAAATGAGTTTGAAATGTCAATGCTTGGGGAGATGAATTTCTTATTTAGGCTACAAATTAGTCAATTAGAAAAAGATATATTCATTTCACAATCAAAAGATGTAAAGGAAATGGTAAAGAAGTTTGGAATGGAGGATTCTAAAATAGTATGTACTCTCATGGTTACTTGTTGTAAATAAAAAAAAAATGATGAATCTCCTAAGATAAACCAGATTAAGTATAGCTCCATGATTGGTGGATTACTATATCTAACTAAAAATTGACTTGATATTATGCATGCAGTATGTCTTATGGAAATATTTTAGGAAGATCCTATATAATCACATGTGGAAGTAGTTAAAAGGATATTCAAATATTTGAAGGGAACTCTAGACTATGGTATATGATATTCTAAGGATTTTAACTTCTCTCTGAGTGCTTATATAGATGTAGATTGGGTAGGTTGTGTGGATGAAAAAAATACAAGTGGAGGTTCTTTCTTCCTTGGAAATAGGATAGTTTCTTGGATAAGTAAAAAGTAGGATTTCATGTCATTATCTACTCTAGAGGTAGAGTATATTGCTGTAGCATCTTGTTGTACATAGGTTTTATGGATGATGTAGACATTGAAGGATATTAGAATATCATATGATGAACCTATTCCTATCATGTGTGATAATACAAGCATTATCAATATTTCAAAAATGTTATAATGCATTCAAGAACAAGCATATCTCTATCCGATATCACTTTCTAAGAGAGAAAGTTACTAAGAAGGAAGTGAAGTTGGAGTATGTGCCTACAAAGGATAAAATAGTAGATATTTTCATAAAGGCTCTTCCAAAATATACATTTGAGTATCTCAGACATAAGCTAGGGTTTATTTCCCCTCATTTCAACTAGATGCATAAGATATTGCATCTATCTAGGGGAACAATTCAAGATGTATTCTTTGTCCTAGACTGATGAAGGCTACCTCTTAAGGGGAGTAGGTAGTGATCTATTTGGCTAGTGCACTCAAGGGGATCATATCTTGTGCCTAAATTTTTGTGTGTAGGTGTTTCCCATTGACATTGATGTCAAAGGGGGGAGAGAGAGAAGTCTGGAAAACATAGGGAAATAAATATTCAAGGGGGAGGGTTTCTGAAGTATTGGAGATACATATTTTCTTTTGTTGTTGATGGTTTTTCAGAAGATGTTACCATCAATGAGAAAGGGGGAGATTGTTGCACTATTTTTTCATCAATTTTTTCATTGATGTCAACCTCTAGTATGAATATGTTGAGAAGGTGTTGTAGATGGAGTAGGGTTACTTGGTTTCCAATTGCTTTTGAGAAAAATTGCATAGACTGTACACAGTGACTGGGAAGTGTTATGTATTTTTCTCTATATTCATTCATTCTTGAAGATGCGCATGCATTGTTTGAATGCCATGATCAGAAGTAATTAGAGGTTTTATATCCAAAGGTTTAGGTTATGGATCATGCAATAGTAGAAGATATGTTTGACAATGTGTTGGACTGTCTCTAGCTTGTGAAAAGGGGTATCTGGGAGAAATGGAATTTCTTTGCATTTCTCTGTGTTGAACTTTCTTATCTTGCGGATTTGGGAATGTGCTTATATTTACTATACCTAACTTCCCTTGGTGTTTTTAGTGTTTATTTATTCCATAAGATTGGTTCATGAGTTATAGATCAATGGCAGTTTGACTGGTTGCACAAGATGATAGTATTCTTAGTTTCATGTGCTTACACTAGGTTTTTTGGATATTTTGTTATTGTTGCAATATTCCAAGTTGTTTTCAGCCCTAGTGAAGTGTGAAGTTGGTTTCTTGATAGTGTTAATATATATTTTTCCAACTTGTTGTGTTAGCGATGTTTGTGGATCAGCCTCGTGTTTTATGGAAACTTGGTGTAGCGTTTCAATGTAGACTTGGGTCTTGGTTAACCCTTGATGTGGTTTTACTTCACTTCTTTCCACTGTGGAGGTGTTTGGTGCTGAACTATTTGGTGGTTGCATGTTTGAGGTACTTACATTTCATTGAAGCCGACTTAGAGAAGGTTATTCGAGGTTATGAAAGATATATATGCAAGGTCAAATTTTTGGAGAAGTGTGTGGTGTGGAATGATGTATATGTGATTATGTGTTGAGATTTGAGTGTGATCAAGAATTATTAAGACCACCAGAAGCAGTGAGTAAAAGGTATCTATGATTTAGTGTGCCAGAAGTCATTGAAGGCAGTGAACCAAAGGTTTCAAATGGTAAAGAGATATTGTATTGGTTTCTCTAGTTGTTTTGAGGTAGTGAATCTTCTTGTAACTATGCAATGATCTTCCTAGACAGTGAGCCTTTCCCTTTTTGGTAGTGATCCCTTCAAGTAGCGAACCTCTTGTAATTGATTTTGGTTTTCATATAGTGAGTTAATCCTCACCATGGTTTTTCCCTTATTAGGTTTTCCACATAACTATTTGGTGTTTTATTATGAATGATTGTGGATGTGTTTTCATTTCATTTATCTAAATTCCTACTAATACTTAATAAGGTTTTGAAGGATTTAATGCACAACTAATTCACCCCCCTCTCATTTATCCTGTGTGTCTAACACTTAGGAGAAGATTATATGAAAGAGGTCCCAACATGATATGGATAGGGGTAGGGAAAATCCACAAGACCTACCTTAATGGGTATTTAATGGGTATTGTGATTGTCCCTAATTGTTACCTACTAATATTATCAAAGCCATGAATACAAATATTATTAGGTTTTACAAGATTCTTATCCACACCAAGTTTATCTAGAAGAACCATGTTGCAAACATTAAGACCTGATCCATTATCAATAAGAGTATATCTAGCCCCAATTTTATTAATTCTAGCCATTATCATTAGAGCCTCACATGTGTTTTAGACCTCAAGGAAAGGTAATTCATGTTGAGGGAATGTAATATCCAAATTTTTTTTGTCTGCATACAATCAAACAAGGCCACTACATAAATTAGTTTGATAGAAGGTGAGATATCAATCTTCTGCAAAGCCTCTTGGAGAATCATGTGGTATGTAGGTGATGTTTGAATCAAATCCCAAAGGGATAATTTGGTTGGGATATTATAAAGTTTCTCAAAAAGAGGGTGGGTGTAGAAATATGGGGCCCAAAAAGTGGCCACCCCACTTTGAAATTTGTAAAAAGAAAAAACATGAGTGCATTATAATGCGCTCATTTTTTGGTCTATTTAAAAAAAAACCCTCATTTCATTGTTTCCTCTAATTTTCTAAAAGCCTCCTCTACAACCTGCAAACCTTGCATAATGGGATCACATTATAGGAAGCTCAAAACCACTCGATTTCAGTGTTGAATCTTCATGAAAATGTTGCCACAACATCAGGGAGGTCAAATGAGTAAGTAATATTTATTTTAGGAAATGTTACTGCACCTCCAAGTCCTCCTCAAATTCCTCCTCAAAATGCTAATTCACCTCATGTTAAAATCCCTCATGAAGAGCAACACCAACAAACACCTCCAAAAATTCTTGATCATGCTCCAAGAACTCAAGAGAATTTAATGTGGAAAATTGAAAATAACAAAAAATAAATTGAGATAATTGTAAGGTTGAGAGATCTTGTAGGCACAACCTCACATAGAACCATGCTTGTGCAATCAATTGAATTCATAATATCACATGTAGATTCAATTAGCAAGAAAATAACTAGTTGTTCGGAGAAGAAATGAGAGTTTAGACAATTTTATATAGAAAAATTATCATATAAACAAGTTAAAGTTGAAAAACTTACAAAATTTGACTTATTTGCACTATTCATGAACCCTCAAATTTATCAACCTTTACATCCTATAAGCAAGAGGTTCCCTATCCATTGGTGCAACTACCAAGGGATAAATAATAATCTATGGAAAAGGTGGTGGATGGTTTTTGACCATCCTCCATGCAAAAAAAATGAGGTGACAATATTTTTTGAGGAAACTCTATTGTGAGTTTGTCCTTAATAAAATCCCAAACTATTTTGACATGCATGAGTTCCAGGGTAGAAGTGGGGGCTACACATAGGATAGAGTGAAGGAATTTATTGTTGCACAATGGCCGGCTAGACCACTCGCTAGACCAAAATATTAGCATGTGACTATCCCTTTCATTGTGAAGGAGAGTGTTGAGGTGGATACACTGCAGTTGATTAGTTCCCTCACCCAAATCCTCATAGAATATACCAGTCCTCTAGCATAGGGTGAGGTGGGTGAGTCTTCAAGGAATAGAGTTCTACCTCATATATGTTAGGCTTGTGGGTCACTTTTTTTTATGATCCCAAGGATAATTAGGATGTAGGTGCCTAGGGTACATCTATAAATGAAAAGATGGTGATGACATATGTACTCCTAAATGACACATTTGGCCTTGATGTTAGAAAGTTCATTTAATTTAATTTATTAAATTTCATTTTTGAAATGCAAGATTAACTAAATTATTTGAATGATTATAATGAAATTTCAGGGTCATAGTGTTCACTATGTTTTCAGCAGTCCTCCACCTCCCTATTACATGGTGATGTCTACTGTAGAGGTATGTAACTAGTAAATAATAATAAACATATTACATGTGAATAGCTAAACATTATTAATGGTATCCTTATATATCATTTTGGATGTTGAATAGGTTAATCTTGGACCTTCAATGGAAACACCTGCCAATGGAGGTGGTCATTGAAGTTTCACTAAGGTAATACAAAGTATTTTTAATTTTAAAATAGAAAATTGTATTTCATAATTAAATAATGTTTAATGACTTGAAGGTTCTAGATAGTTTGTAAGTATGCTTTGTACCTTTTAATTGATTTTATTTTAGGTTTCTATGTACTTCATAATATTAATTTCATTTGTTCATATTATTGACATCCAAAAATATAGGCTAGTGGTGTCAATTATTTATCCACCTTCTATAGACCTCTTTATTGTATTACCTCATGGGACCTTCTATAAAATATGGCTACCAAATTAGCTAATCTAAGTGATTATTTTGACTCATACATCCTCCAACTCCCAAGCTAGTGTAGAATACACAATAAAAATCACTTTGAGTTTTCCTACACCACATGTTAAGATTGTGTAGCAAGAGTTAGAAAAGTGATGTTGACAACATACTGTTTAACCCATGAGAGTAAAAATAACAATATTGATGAATAAATAATGAATAATCCTCAACAAGAGGTTGTTGATACACCTCCTAAGGAACCAAGAGCATGAACACCTGAACTTAATGAATTTAAAGTTGAATGTGAGTAACAATTAAGTGGTATTTAGGCTATATTGAGGTAGTATATATAGAGGAAATTAGTTCACTTTTAGAAGTATAAAAAATAGAATAATATTGGAAGATGTTGGAAGCACAAAACAAAAATCTTTTTATAAACATGAATATTTTCAATCTTCTCAAATATAAATAATCCTCCTCTCATATTGATTTGAGTGACTTTCCATTAGTAGCCACTCATCCACCCCTAAATCTAATGTAAAGGTCATCAATACAAGTTGTGGGAGTATGAACTATAACAATTTCTCACGTACACAAAATCTCTTCATCTTGATGATCTTATGGTTAGCTTAGCTAAAAAATCATAGATTGCAATAAAGTTAATTATGGTTACATAAATTTTGTACAATTTGGTCTCCTAGAAAGGAATAGATTGAGAGTTTTGATAGTTCTTGGTTTGATATTGAAGAAGATTTTGCATAATTCTACCAAAATAAAAAATATCCCATAGCTCTAAAATAATAAACATCCTATCACTCCTCCATCAACCCCATATAGGAAAAATTGACATCCTATCCATTGGAACCAACCACATTTATCCATTTTGGTTTATATAAAGTGAGTAACTTGAAAATCCCCATAATTCCTAGCTACCTTATAATATATTTGTTTGTTTCTTCTTAAGTAATAATTATATCATCAAAAATAGTATGTGGAAGATCATGAAATATCAAGTTAGAGTATTTACCCTTCACAAAAAATTATTCCTCAAAAAAAATTGTATTTATTCAAACTAAGGATTCTAAGGCTTCAGATATAACCTTCCTGATAAGAATAATAAGGATGGTACAACTATGAACACTAGGTTAAACTCTCCTAACATCAAATGATTCCATGTCATTGTTCCACCAACGAAATTTCTACTACAAATCCTTACATTGAATCTATCACCCCCATAAAAAAGCTTTCTAACATCCCCATCACCAATCCCTCTATCACCCCCTTCATAAATCCCTTTCTTAATCCCATCACCCCTATCACCAATCCTTTCATTGACCCCATGACTAACATTAATCATCTATCTCCTAAATTCATCACCCTAGATCAACAAAATCACACACCATTTCACATCCTCCATAATTATGATTTTAACATCACCTTCATCGGCCTTTCACATCCTCCATAATGATGATTCTATCATCACCTTCATGGGTCTTCAAGGTAATATCTCACTCAGGGATCATAAAATAAGATTAGAAATAGAATTGGATGCATTAACATATCCCAAGGAACACATGTCCTATATTTCTCATAAATTTTAAACTCTAAACACTAATCTAGCCATGATATAATAAATCCTAATAAATACCCTTGTTATGTCATGACCTACATCACTCTTATAGTTTTGGTAATTGAGTAATGTTGTTTTATTTTCAGATGATAAAAATTAGACACTCCTAGTGATATTTGTAGGACAATGGAGCATGGTGTCGCTGCAACAATAGCGAGCTCGATGCCTTTGACTGAGGTATGAGGCAAATTAGTAAATTTCAAATTACATTTGTTGTTTAAGCTGTCTATTATTGAACAATAAAATGATTATTAATTTATAGTTTAATCTCTATTTGGATGGTTGCTACAGGGATTTGGAACACGACAACATGAGTTTGTCATTGTTGTGAATGGGGAGACAAATCATTTAGTTGTGGTAAGTGATTATTCTGTTAAATATTTCATTTTATATAACATAATTTCTATATATTGATGTCTATAATTTTTATTACAATAGGTGTGACTCCATGAATGATTAGATAGGAGGTCCAGTGAACAAATTCAAAGTAGACCACCATTATACATAGACCCATCCCCTCAAAAATCAAAGGTTGCTTGTGATTTGTTTCCTTCACATGGAGGGAAATGACTATTTATTAGGGTCCTTTGTTGTATGCCTATATGGAATTTTTGAACACATATTTTTTATTGTATATGCATGACATTGTATGCCCATATGACATTCTTGTAAGTTTATATGACTTTTTTATATATATGTTATACTTATATTGACATATATTGATGTATGCCTATATGACTATTTGGTGAGTACATTTTATTTATGGTGTCCATATTTGCATTATAAATTATTATTTAAATAAATAAATAATTATTTGATGTAACTATAATGATTAGGATGTTATTCCAATCAATCTTTTGATAATAATATGTTCCCTCCAATATACAATGACAAGCTTCAATGGATATTTGTAGATGGTTTATTTCAAATATTTAAAATCCAAGTGTATTCCATTCTTCATAACTTATTTTTAGATTTGTTTATTCTTGTTTGTAATAATTATCACACTTTATTGAATAATATGATTTTTTATCCATTCATTCCTAATATTTTGTTGTATTGATAAAATGAAGACAATGAGGATGTGAAGATTTTTATCATGATGCATATTTACCTATTTTAGTTTCTCACTATATTTTATGTTTGGCATTTTTTCTTACCTTTTTTATGGTGCTTTTCACATTTATTTCACCTATATTTGTTGGTTAATTATTATCTTTCCTACACCACTATGCGTGTATGGTCTTTGATGCCATATTTTTTGGCATATAGTTATGGAATCAAGTTTTATTCAAGACAAAGTACAAACAATTTACACTATGTTTCCAAAAAAATTATTGAAGTATATTCAAGTACCCATCCATTAAAGTACCTATCCTCTAGTTGACCAATCACTACTTCAAATTGATATAGGTATTCTTCATGCCCACACTTTCCTTCATCTAAAAAAATATATTCCTATATTGACCAAAACATTTATGATTGCATTGAGTTCAATCAATGAGAGAGACTAGGTCTTTGGTGTAGATCATTCAGTCATAAGAGTATAAAGACACCTACGTGACCAAAAATCATAAAGTGGATCTATTTTATAGCCACCACAATGTGCTGGTATTGTCAGTTTACCCCCATGAGATGAAGAATGTAAACAATGGATCTCAACAAATTTTTACTAAATGCAACTGACACTTTTTGGAACATCTAAAACATCGTCACCATAGTGGGATGGCTTGGATATATGAAAAAATGAGACAAATTATTATAGAGAGACCCTACATGACCTTATACCTTTAGGAAAAATGTTTCTAAGTTCCATAGTTTTGAAGTAATAGCTCATCAAAATTTTCCACTTTTTGGTACTTAGGACTCTTAAGAGAAAGGGTTAGTACAATGTAGGTTGGAATGATTTGGCATGCTGGAGTCAAAAAAAAGACCTTTCCTACCATAAACCACCCACCCTGTTGTGTTGGAACTATTGGTTTGGCTACATGACAAATAGAACAAAAAATAGGTTGTCTTGCAACTATCTTTTGAATGCAACTGGCACTTTTTCCATCAACTTAAAACTTTCCACCATGGGTAAATAGATTGGAGATATGAAAAAATGAAATAATTTATTGTAGAGGGACCCTACATGATCCTATACCTTTAGACAAAATGGTTGTAAGTGCCACGATTTCCAAGAAAGATCCTGTGAAAGTTTGTTGCTTTTTTACACTTTGGTCTCTTAAGAGAAATCATCAGCGTAATGTAGCCTAGAATGTTATAGCATGCTAGGGTGTAAAATAGGACCTTAGCTAGTGTAAACATACCCAATCAGACATGTTGGAACTATTGGTTTGGTTGCATGATGAAAAGAACAAAAAATACACTACCTTGCAACTTTACACTACATGCATCTAACACGTTACATCAATTGAAAAATTGTCACCATGGGCAAATGGATTAGAGATATAAGAAACTAAGAGAGGTTATTGTAGAGGGGCCCTACATGATCATGTCACTTTAGATGAAATAGCTATAAGTGCCACATTTTTTGAGAAATAGCTCATCAAAATTTTCTACTTTTTCACACTTTGGTCTCTTAAAAGAAATTGTTAGTGCAATGTAGCCTGGAACATTCTAGCATGTTGGGGTGTGAAATACGACTTTTCCTAGCATAAAACTACCCATATGAACATATTGTAACTATCATTTTAGTCACACAATGAATATGCTACATCAACTTTTTCCATTAACTAAAAACTTGTCATTGATAGGACTTTGAAAAAATTTCTTGGTTCCATATGCTACATTAATTTTTTTTGAAGCTACGTTGGTTATCTAAAGGTTAGGGTTTTAGGTTTCATTCATTAGGGTTCACATATAGTGCTAAAACCCTCATAAAACCCTACCAATGTTTAAACCTTAGTCTTTCCTTATAATCACTTGTTGACTTGATATCACTTGTTCTCAATTCATTAAGTAAAAACTTGAGTCTTTGACATCATTTTTTAACCATCCCCATTATCCTAGCTTTATCAGTTGTATCTTTTTTTAAATATTTGATCAAAACTTAATTCCCACAGGCCATAAAGTTTTATATTTTATGTTTTATGTTTTATATCCTAGGTTTGAAATATGTTAAGTTTAAATCTAAATATAACCTAGTTGATGGACCCATTTTAAGTTATAAACCTAAAGCACATGCATACAAAATATTAAGGAAGGCTCAACCTAGCCCCATGCATGAAAAGCGTTCACTATTCATTGGTTCCCCTACATCTCACACGAATAAAATATTCGTAGAAAAAGGAGTGCGGGATAGTGAGATAATGTCGCATGCCTAGTCTGCATGATGGGCCCTACAAGTTTTTAAAGGAAAATGATGGTGGGCCCTTAATCCAAAAGTTCATATGGTGTCATGTGGCATAATCAAGACCATTCCTCGCCATCCTACGGGGGCTACATTAAAGGATCTCATATTAGTGCAGGATAGAGAGAGGATGACAAGTGTGATGATCCAGATCATCCAAGGGACTACTAAGGTAGGATAAATATTTCACTGAATAACAAAGGTGACATAAGGAGTATTAAAAGGTGTAAATCTAAATGTACGTGGTCTTTTCTGGTAAACCGATGCTGGAGATGTTATGATCTTGGTCATTAAAATTTTAAAGGATTAAGCATATGCCTAAATTTTCCTAAGTATAAAGGCATGGGAGGTTAACGGGAACACAAGTTAGGACATGTGGTGGCATCTAGTGACTCTCCCCACCATCTCATAACCCTTGATCTGTTCCCCAATAGATGCATGTGGGATTGTGGGGAAGTGGCACACAATCTTTCTTAGTGCTTCCCAAAGGTGGTAGGACCCATGGTGACAATGGATGAGCTTTTTCATATAGCGTATTTTCATTGGCTCAATGTTGTTATCATATTAAGTCAAATATTACAAAATTGATTGACTCCATTTGAGCCATTCAACTGTCCAAGTCATCATCTAATTGATAAATAATATTTAAAATTCTAAAATTGGGTAGAGAGCCATTCCGGTTCACGCGAGCGAGTAGTAATGGTGGACATGATTCTTTCAATTTGATATAAAGAGATTTTTCACCATAAAAGTAGGTATTGATGAATAATTTAGACCTACCAAGGGATCCAAAATATATTGAATATCGACTCTAGCAAAGAACAAGTTCCCAACAACAATAATTAGGGTTTTCACAATTGTAAGTTGCAAATTACCTCTCCCTTGCTAAATTGCTTATATAATTGCATCATCTTGCTAGGTTTACTATTAGAATTGTTATCTTGGGGTTATTACTTGTTTTAAAATTTTCCTAGTCTACATTACTTATATTGTGTTGAACATAAACTACCTAGTTTAGGTTATACCTGATTACAAACCTAAACCACCCCAGAAAACCCTAATTGCATAACTTGTTATTTAAATGACACCACCAAAAGCCTAGACCTCTATCTCCACCCCCAAAAGAGTCCTCCACAAAGACTTGATTGCCCAATTTCCTAGCTCAACCAATGATAATATGGTGTGAAAACTTATATTTCAAGGCCGAAGAAAAGATAAGGGAATTGCCAAGAAGCATTATGCTATTAGAGATGCAGAGATAAAATAGATTTCAAGATGGGAATTTTTCAAATATTGGTTTGGGAAAAGAAATGCTAGTTTTTTGAGCTGTAACAATTGGGCCTTGGATATGGGGAAACTAGTAGTCCCTAATGTGTACCTATATGTTGACCTTTTGAAGGCCATCGCTACAAATTATGATCCTAATATTAGGGTTGTGAGATCATTGGCTAGAGTTGAGATGATTAAGTTAACTTGGGAGGGGATAATTGATGTCTGTAAGTTAAACCCTAACGCCACTAAACCAATCAACCTGGAGTCATTGAATAAGGAATGTGAGAAAAATAGGAGCACTTATAGAGTGATAATATTTCCCATGTTTATGGTGAAGGGAAAGGGGGGAAGTAAAATGAGACTCACATCTGTTGATAATGAGCCTTTCCCAATTGACATGTTTGAGTTCTACTTTGTTAGGAATTATTGCACTTTGTGCCAAATTCTAGGGCTTGACCCTCCTTAGAGGATACATGTAGCTTTCATGTATATGGTAGCCAATATTCAGAATGTGATGGTAAATAAAGAGTATGAATTTCTTACATACTTGTCTGATTCCATTCATAAGGCATTGGTAGCCATCAAAGATGGTGAAACTGGGCTAAGATGTTGGTGGTACTCTTTGTTGTGTCACATGTTTCTAGCTAGAGGAATTTATGAGTTTATCTAGGACAGTCCATTTGATTTGAGGGGTGAAGGGGGTTAATTCATTCCTCTCTAGATGTGGACTCATAACATGGACATGCACTATTGTACTTCAAGTTTTGTTGCTTTTAAAAATTTAATTTGTGCTAAGTTGAAGGGGTATCTAGTGAGGGACCTACCAAGGATTCCTAAGGAGTTACATGAATTTTTGAGGCCTAAGGAAAGGAGACCTAATTTGGGCATAGACCAAAACTGGGGGGATTTCATCCCTTATGCAATTTATACAATTCTTAGTGTATGGCACAAGTGTGACCCCGCATGTATTTCCAAGAGTTGCGCCACTAAGAATTGGTTTTTTGGAGGTCATGTGGCAGCTAGGAAAGGTTGAGGATGTACATTTGGTAGGTTAGAAGAAGGGATCTCTTTTCCCCCACTATACTATGTTCTCAAATTTTGTTATGATTAAGGATGGGTGGAAGAATATCCTTCCCATGATCACACATTTGAAGATAAAGAATTGTAGACCTAGAAACCATGATCCAGAAGGTTTTATGGAAAATACTTCCTATGATCACACCTTTGAAGATGAAGAATTGTAGACCCAGAAACCATGATCCAAAAGGTTTCATGGAAAAATTGAAGGTAAGAATCAGAGGGGTGAAATTTTAGCATAAATTTAACTACCATGATGATATCATCGAGAATGAATTTGATCTTCAAAAGGAAGAAGGTAGAAAGATGAGCCAAGAGCCGAGGCTGCCCTAACTTACCTTACTCTAAAGGAATGTTTCAAATG
This sequence comes from Sequoiadendron giganteum, assembly GCA_007115665.2. NCBI lineage: Eukaryota > Viridiplantae > Streptophyta > Pinopsida > Cupressales > Cupressaceae > Sequoiadendron > Sequoiadendron giganteum. The sequence continues at coordinate 522,487,559 of CM021108.1, read as the reverse complement.
AGGGATGAGAATGATTAGGACTTATAAGGTCCTACAACCACTCTTCAAACCCGAACTATAATCTGGGCTAGGTGAGTTGGCTTTTTGGAGTCAATTCTATGCCTTAGACAGCTCTTTGTTCGAGGATGGTAGCACAATTTTGGGACTTTAGCATAGTGTGTTGGCGTCCGTACAACCAAAAAATAGTGGACACAGTAAAACTGCCAAAAAGACCTACTAACAGCCTAGCTAGCTCAATCTAGATGGTAAAAACAAAATGAGAAAGTATAAAAAGTAGATACTGAAATGATAAAGTAAATAGACTAGAACTAAGGTGACAAAGATAGTCTCAAAAAGATGCTCAGTCCCCAGCTAGCTCCACACATTCTCTCACCTGCACACAAGAAAGAGAGAAAATTGTTGGGGGTTGTATAGGGGCCTGTCTCAGTTAGACTCCCATTTTTTGTGTTTCCACCTCCACGGACAACTAGGATAGCAACGATAGAGAAATATGTGATAAAGGAGAAAAGAAAGTAGAGAACATAATAAAAACTACAAAACAATGAAGTGCTACTCAACCAAATTGTAAAGGAGAGGAGTGAAATCGTTACCACCTCCACCAAGAGCTCACTAGCCAATGGTGGAGAAAGAGATCTTGAACAATCACCACAACCTCAACTATGGTGAAGGGAGGTGCTGCAAAACCTTGAGCCCCTATTGTAATGGCTTGTTCCACACTTTCTCTACGGAGTTATTAAAGTGTTGTTACTACTGATATGAAGTGCCAAAGTGCTACTTGAAGTGATGGATGTGAAGTGAATGCTTGAAAGTTGCCAAAAGAGAGCTATAACTTCTAAGAAGATGGATTCAATGAGCAAGATAGGCATTTCAAGACAAAAATAGGGAGGAAAGAGTTGTTTTCAGGTCAGCTGGTGAAAGGGAGATGTTACAATTCATTCCCAATAGGAAGTGTAACACCTTTGCCAACTTCAGATACAAAAATCTGTTAGGGATGTAAGCACACCACATGGATGTCTACATGGAGCACGGGCATTCCTGACACTTATTCTTCTACTGACACAAAAGATGAATGCCAAGTGGAACAAAGGCAACTTGTTGATGTGAAATTTTGCTTTTAGATTTAGTTGTCTAAGGTGAGAAAGTGTAAAAGGGGAATTTGCATAAGGGGTGAAAATTCATGCCTATACATTTTGCGCCCAATTTAGTGAGCATGCGTACTATGAGTGCTTCAATAAAGTAGATCGAAAAGGTATTTGGGTTATACATGTATACCTAAACCATTGAGGAAGCAGACCATGATCTAGGGAGCTCTAAAGCACATGCTGGAACAAAAGACTCCACAATGCTATAGAACCATGAAGCTATAGAATGAAAGCATCTTATAGGCCCATGGACCTGCAAGGAGGTGACCCCCAAGATCTCTCACATGAAGGAAGCCTCGAGAAGTATTTCCTCACAGGTCCGAAGACCTGCAAGGAAGGTATCCTCCAAGATCTCTCACATGAAGGGTACCTGGAAAAGTGCCTTACAAACTCACAGACCTACAAGGAAGGTATCCTCCAAGATCTCTCACATGAAGGAAATTGATAAAATCACCCTACAAACTGACAGACTTGTAGGCGAGTGACCCACAAGATCTATCGTATGGAGGAAACTAAAGGAAGGGGACTCCACATAGTCAAGAAGTGGCTTCACAAGCACACCTACAAAGCAACATGTTTACCTATAGATAGAACATGTCAAAAAGTGGCCACACAAGTGAGTAAGTGGACAGTCGCGTAAACCATCAAAAAGTTGGAAAACATTCAAAGGGGTCTCTTGGGAACCCGACGTGAAGAGGAGGTCCACTCAGGGGATGCACTGTTTGAAAGTACAAGAAGGACATTCTTTATCAAATCAATTCATCATCAAGGAATCCTTTCGAAAGATGTTCACTTCATCAAGGAATTCAAAAGGAAGAAAAATGCCCCCTCACAAGGGGAAGGTCAAAGTGATTCCCACCTCAAAATAAGGTTCTCAAGTTCTTTCTTTACAAACCCATGATGAAGGAAACATGTTCCATAAGGGGTCCAAGTTGTGAATACTATTTTGAAAAGAAGTGCTCATGAGGAATTTCAAGAAAATATTCATTGGAAATGAATGCATTTTCGAAAAATCAAAGCATTATAGAGACAGTGTTTTCACACATGAGAGGGACAACTCAAGCAAAGAAGAGAGAAAGGTAAGAAAAGAGCGAAAGAGAAATAATCACAAATAGAGGACACATTGGGATCTAATTTTGCGAGGTTAGATCTTCTCATGCATTTATAAATAATAGGTAACTGCTATGCAAGGCGAAAGATCATCGATCCCCACCAGGTCAAGAAGAATGCACAGAAGACAAAGTAAAACTAAAAAATTGGGTCAACATGGAAGGGAAGCCTAAATGCCCCCAACACTTTGCATCATCCCCAATTTTCCAAAAGTCAAGTCACAAACATGGAGGAATGTTGAAATAAATAGAAGAAGGTTTATGACACAAAAATCACTCCTATATCCAAGTACCAACAAGGGTGACAAGGATAATCTAGGAAAAAATAGCATGATAATGGGGGAACACATCACAACACACACACATCTAATCTAAAGATAAAGAAAGAGGCCTCCCCTGAATACTGATCGACCAAGAGGTCATCCACTTCCCACTCTAGATCATTGTAGGGGGAAGGGGGACGGGCCTATAGTGGTGTAATGTTAAGGGGAGGAGCTTCCAACCCTCCCGCAACAAGAGCTAAGGAAGAGGGCCCCGCAAGGTCCCCTCCACTAAGCTCTTGTGGAGCTAGGGTTAGTGACTTTGCGAAGATCGCTGACAAGGCTGAAACTTCATCTAGAGAGTTAAACATGCACTTTACTGGACTTCCATGTTTTACTTCAACAAATGGGGAGGACTGTGACCGAGACTCGCCTCTAAGCTCATCGAACGATTTGGGAGTGGTGAAAAACTCAGGAGAAGCCATGATTGGTTCCATTACTAGGATGAAACAAGTCAATGTAGGCCCACCTTTTGGAGAAAGTGGGCTCCTCTTACAACCTCCATTGCTGGAAGGACCAACCTCTACCTTCTACTCCGTTGGGGGGTGTGAACTCCCTATAGATGAGGCAAGAGGCACAAAAGAAGAGGAGGAGAAAAAATTAGTAGATATAACCAAAGTGTTTGGATTATATACTGGTTTCAAAAAAGGAGGGACGTTCAGAAGGGACATCAAAAAGGGTGGCTTAACTAAAGGAGTAATGAACACTTTCACCTTTTTGGGATTAGGCACACTCACAATGGGAGTCGGAGGTGAGACAAAACTAGGTTGAATGGAAGTAGGAGAAAGGAGAGGGGAAGGCATAGCAAGAGGCCCTGACACAAGGGTGGACATCTCCTTGTCCTTCTTCTGCAAAGTGGCTTGCTTAGCCATGAGAGCCTTCCACTGACACTTACACTCATGTGTAAGGAAATTTCTTTGACTCTTCGAGCTAGAGGTCAAAGGTTGAAAAGGAATAGAAGGCTCTTGCTTAGCCATGGGAGTGTCCACTAAAACTGTTTCTGGTGGAGGAATAGAATCTTGAATGGGAGCATAAAGGATAGTTTGAGAAGCAGTAGGGGGAGTCGGCTCAAGTGATTCAACAATGAGCCTCTTCCCATTTACTATTTTGGGAGTAGAAGCGGTGGGAGGTCACAGAGAAAATTCTCTTTGAGAGCCTTTCTTTTTGCCATCCAAATAGTACCAAGGCCTAGGGGGCTCAATAGATCTGATATCCTAATCTTGGGTCTACGCCAAGTAGGTACCATCAGACTCAGTGGGTAAAGGATAGGCTTACTCATCCAATACTCCTCCCAAGAAAGGGGATAAAATGAGGTAGCCATAGAAGGGGTAAGCTTCTCCTTTTCCTTTTTGGAAGAGGAGGAAGATGGCTGCTATGTTATAGGAGGGGTTAGTTTTGGTTGTCCCTTGCCTCCAGTCTTATACTTTACGTAATTATTTTAAAGTAGGTCCATCCTTGGAGGAAGCAGACCAATCGGGGTAGGCCAAAAGTGATCCAATGAATATCCCCCACAAGACACCAGAGGCTAGTATCCAGTGTCATGCATGACACCTTCATGGGAAAAATTTAAAAATTTATGAATTACAAAGGTGATCCCATTCATGGAAGCTAGCCAAGGTATGCCTAGCTTGAACCTAAACAAATCTGACTTTGGAATAACATCGAAAACCATGTCAACAACCCTAGGTCCAACTAGGATGGGAAAAGTTATCGAGACATATGGTTTGAGAGAGAGACAATCATGTGTATAGATGATGGATTTTGTTTCTTCATACTCCTCCCTTTGTAATAAATTTAATAACAATGTTTCTTTTGTAATAAAATTCACACGGCTCGCGGGGTAGACCAAAACCCCCGTCATAATGTTTACATTGAGGTGATTGGGAATGTAGAGAGGAGAAGGCTTATTGTTCATAGGTATATCCTACAAGGTGAATGTCACATTCGATGAACCGGTCATAGGTTGCTTAGTGGGAGTAGCCATGACCATGTTGACATAAGCCTCGAGTTGATTAATAGAATTAGAGGGATCGAAAATCATGTTGGTAGAATGCGACAAAAATTGGTCCATCTATATCTACAAATCACTATTCATTTTCACCACCGATTTGTTTGTATTTTTTTTGCTTCCATTGAGACAAATAGTACCATCCTCGATGCGATCATGTATCTTGTGACTTAGGCACATACAATGTTTGGTATCATGTCTGTTGACCTAATGGTATTGACAGTAGGTACTTGCATTGCACCAACTAGGGTAAGGTTCCTTAAGAGGGTTAGGATTCTACAAGGTTATGATCTTATCCTTCACAAAATTTTGCAAGATGGAAAAATAGGATTCTGCCAACTTTGTGAACTTTTCATTTGAGGCCATTGTCATCCACAACAACTACTACATTCACAATAGCCTTACCTTTCCCAAAGATTGATATGATGGATCTTCCTTCAGAATGGGAGCACGAGGAGCATCCCCCAAATTGAACTACCATTTGTTGATACTTTCGTAGTGCTACACACAAATGTGTGAAGGAAGGGTACTTCATAAGGGAAAAATTCTCTTGCCAAGGCCTTTGCAGGTTCGCTATGAATACCTTTTGCATGTCTGAATTGAGCAGCAGATACAAGATTTTTCAGAAGAGTGCTTGATACCATGCAATGAAGTCAGTAATATTTTCATTATATCCCTATTTGCATTAGACGAGATTTGAAAAGGTCATCTTTGGTTTGATGTTGGCTTGAAACTGTCAGAGAAATTGGTTCACCAGTTGACTGAAAGAGAAAATGGAATTATTGGGCAAGGAACAATACCATTCAAGAAGTGTATCCTTGAGAGATCTAGGAAAAAGTATTTCCATCAACTTGTAATGATGGAAAAATTTTGTGCACAGAGCGTTAAAGGTGGACACATGTGTTTGTGGATCCCCTTTGCTACCATAAATTTTGAACTTCAGGATCTCCATTACTTTTGGGAAGGGAGTGTTTAAAATTGCTACCGAAAGTGGGCTATGTTAGAAGAAGGGTTGGAAGATAGGCTTGGTAGAGGCTTAGGAGAGACTCGCCAACTGGCTCTGTATCTTACCCATATTATAAAGGAGAGTATTCAGAATAGGGTCATTGGATGGTATAGGACCAGTGGGACCCCCTCCAGAATCGCCATCGGAGCCACCCCTAGAACCACTATCGTGGTCACCACCGGAACCACTATTAGAGCCACCGCCATGAGCAGGGCTTCCACCAGAGCCACCTCCACTTTTGAAGCCACCACCATGACCTCCACCGAAACCATTTCCACTAGCTCCACCCCCACTACCGAAGCCACCACCACTACCAAATCCTCCAACACTAATCCCACCAAAGCCTCCATTGCTACAGGTGACACGAGGGGTGAAGTTGAAACCCAAGGGAATCCTGTTCGCTTTGATAGTTTTGGATTTTTTGAAGGTAGAAGGGATGTTGATTAAAGGTATTGTGTCAATCATGTATACATACATGGGAGGCATCGATACTCCTAATTGTCTCTCATGTTCTTCAAAAGTGGCCCCTTGTATAATATTAGCATTATTCAGAAGGGAACATACTTTAGTTAGGCTAGAGAGGCTAACCAAGAGTTCTATGCGTGTTTGGTCTTTTCCCACCATATACTTTAATTCTCTAATAACTTGAGCATTCCTAGCAAACTTCGGGTTTCTTTCCAAGTGATTTTCTAAGTCACCCAACCCTTTTCTAAGGGTAGAGACATATTCTGAAGGAATATGAACAACCTCATGCTCATCTACTAATGAAGGTGTGGGATGTGCAAGAGGAGTGGGGACGTGATCAAATTCATTAGAGATTCCTCACTCGCCCCTCAAAAACTGCTCTTGAGTCAAAAGACCCATCGCTTGTCCGAAGAAAAGGCCTATAGAGAAACTAGAGGTGACCCTCATCTTATCCATTGGAAGGTGTTTTATACTTCTCCTGACAATGTACCTAGAGGTTGTGGACTAGGTTTTGATGCTCATAAAACTTCACAATGCTTAGGGACACGGTGATCACAAGGCACATGGGACGAGTTTCAACACTAACAAATGAACAGCTGTAGGTTCATGTTGGGTTCACAAAAAATGTAAGAGAGGGGGACCAACCATGTTCAAGGCCCCAGGTCACCGAGAACCAAGATCAGAAGGATACCCTTACTTACCTCACTCTATAGGAATGTTTCAAATGAGGGACAAGAATGATGAGGACTTATAAGGTCCTACAACCACTCTTCAGACCCGAACTATAATTTGGGCTAGGTGAGCTAGATTTTTGGAGTTGATTCTATGTCTTAGACAAATCTCTATTCGAGGATGATAACACAATTCAAATACGTCAGAATGATGCACTGGCATCTCTAGGGCACACTAGCATCCATACGACCAGACAACAGTGGATATAGTAAAACTGCCAAAAATACCAACTAACAACCTAGCTAGCTCAATCTAGATGGTAAAAAAAGAATGAGAAAGTATACAACATGTTGGTGTGAATAAATATCTTGTACTCAGCTAATTCAGTCATTAGGTATTTAGGGGAAATTTTTACATGTTAATTTTACTAAGGATAAAATACTATTTCTAGAAGTCTTAGTTGGATTTTCTAGAACTTATCTTATCTAGCTAGTATTGTTTGATTCCTAAGTAGTTAGTTTGTTAGTTGTCACATGTCCTAGGATTAAGACACTTGTCATGATCTTGTCTAATCCTATCTCTCATCCTTGCCTTTATAAGCAAGGCATCTCATGTACATTTGTATATTCAGCCATTATTCAATCTTGGATTGTGAAGTAAGATTTCTTGCCATTTCTCTGTCTTGTAGAAGTGGTTTTGGTCTAGCAACTATTCCTGGGGGTGTTGGGGAGTCACCATTTACTCCCACATGGTATCAGAGCTCCAGTGTTGCAGATTCCTTTCCAGATATGAGGGTTTCATGTTGTCTTGAATATTTTGTTGGGTGTGGATTGGGGTTTCATTGACCTCATGGTTGAATCCAGGGCATCGAAGAAAGTCAAGTTTTCCTTTCGTTTTGTCAAATTTGGTTATGTTTTTCTAGATCTATGAAGGGTTTGGAAAAGTCTGAAGAGTAGCTGATCCAAGAGGTAACTGAATTTTAGGAGCACTTTGGGCCTAGATCTGCATCACCATCACATTCAAAAGGCCTTGTAGATGAATTTTGACTATAAATTCATTCATTTCCAGTAAAGTTGTTTTTCAGGCGAAAAAAATTTCCCGAACAGGCCGTATGACCTTTTGAGTAGTACAGTCATCATAATTTTTTCGCAGAAAAAATAATTAAAAAAATTATGTGGGTAGGTGTTGGTTAACTCGTAGACAAAAGCAACCTATGTACATCGAAAAATGCATGAAAAACATACATAACATGAGGAGACGTTGTAGTGCGGGGCCCGCTAGATGCCTGAAATTGACAGATGGGACAAAATGTTCGGGCGATGGTCAAGTGGGTTTAACCATCTATTGTTGGGTGAAAAAGCGGGTGGGTTAGCTTCATTGAAAATTTTCTTTTGTCTGGCGTGGGAAAAGTGGAAGGGAATGACGTGGGCCTTTTTTGTTTTGAGAAAGCAAGGTGAAAATACTATTTGTTTCATGTCTGCACATTGAAAGGGAAAGATGAAGGTCTAAGTGCACATGGATGACTTGGAGGAGAATACTGACCAAATCGAGGATGTAAGCTGAAGAATGCAGTACATGTGAAGGATTTGGAGGAGAATATCGACCAAATTGAGGTGAGGGGTAATTCTGTTGCAAGTAGAGGGTTTTACAAGATCTTTTAATTTGAAATTTGGGAAACACAATGTGGAGTATTTCAGTTTCTTGAATGTTTTCAAAATAACATATTCCATTTTTTTATTTAAATTTATGTTGATTGAAAAATAAAGTGCATAAAATAATTGTGAATGAGAAACACAATGTTGGGTTTCAGTTATTTGAATCTCCTTGTTTAATGGTAAAGGGTTGTCTCATGGTGGGTTGCTTGCTTCTTAACACCCATAGTTTTGCAACATGGAATGTTACAAATTAGTATGAATATCTTCTATATCACACATTCCATTGTTGTGTTTAAATTTTGAACCATTGAAAAATAAATGCACAAAATAATTGTGAATGAGAAACACAGTGTTGGGTTTCAGTTATTTGAATCTATTTGTTTAAATGTAGAGGGTTGTCTCATGGTGGGTTGCTTGCTTCTTAACACCCACAGTTTTGCAATAAGGAATGTTACAATATAGTATGACTGTCTTCCAAATCACACATTCCATTGTTGTGTTTAAATTTCAGTCGATTGAAAAAAAAAATGCACAAAATAATTCTGAATGGGAAACACAGTGTTGGGTTTCAGTTATTTCAATCTCCCTGTTTAATTGTAAAGGGTCGTCTCATGCTGGGTTTATTTCTTCTTAACACCCATGGTTTTGCAACATTGAATGTTACAAAAAAGTATGAATGTCTTCCAAATCACACCTTCCATTGTTGTTTAAATTTTAGTGGATTGAAAAAATAGCTGCACAAAATAATTGTGAATGAGAAACATAGTGTTGGATTTCAATTATTTTAATCTCCTTGTTTAAATGTAAATGGTTTTCTCATGGTGGGTTGCTTGCTTCTTAAGACCCATGGTTTTGCAACATGGAATGTTACAAAATAGTATGAATTTCTTCCAAATCACACATTCCATTGTTGTGTTTAAATTTCAATCGATTGAAATAAAACTACACAAAATAATTGTGAATGAGAAACATAGTGCTAGGTTTTATTTATTTGAATATCCTTGTTTAAATGTAAAGGGTTACCTCATGTTGGGTTGTTTGCTTCTTAAAATCCATGGTTTTGCAACATGGAATGTTACAAAACAGTATGAATATCTTCCAAATCACACATTCCATTTTTGTGTTTAAATTTCAGTTGATTGAAAATAAATTTGCACAAAATAATTTTGAATATGAAACACACTGCTAGGTTTCAGTTATTTGAATCTCCTTGTTTAAATGTAAAAGGGTTGTCTCATGCTAGGTTTCTTGCTTCTTAACACCCATGGTTTTGAAAAATGGAATGTTACAAAACAGTATGAATGTCTTCCAAATCATACCTTCCATTGTTGTGTGTAAATTTCAGTGGATTGAAAAAACAATTGCACAAAATAATTGTGAATGGGAAACATAGTGTTGGGTTTCAGTTATTTTAATCTCCTTGTTTGAATGTAAAGGGTTGTCTCATGCTGGGTTGCTTGATTCTTAACACCCACGATATTGCAACATGAAATTTTACAAAACAGTATGAATATCTTCCAAATCACACATTTCATTGTTGTGTTTAAATTTCAGTCGATTGAAGCAAATTGCACAAAATAATTGTCAATGGGAAACACAGTGCTAGGTTTTAGTTATTTGAATCTCTCCTTGTTTAAATATAAAGGGTTGCCTCATGGTAGGTTGTTTGCTTCTTAACACCCATAGTTTTGCAACATGAAATTTTACAAAACATTATGAATGTCTTCCAAATTACACCTTCCATTGTTGTGTTTAAATTTCATTTGATTGAAAAAAAAAAGTGCACAAAATAATTAAGAATGGGAAACACAGTGTTGGGTTTAAGCTATTTAAATCTCTTTGTTTAAATGTAAAGGGTTGTCTCATGGTCGGTTGTTTTCTTCTTAACACCCATGGTTTTGCAACATGGAATGTTACAAAACAATATGAATGTATTCCAAATCACACATTCCATTGTTGTGTTTAAATTTTAGTTGATTGAAAAAAAATTGCACAAAATAATTTTGAATGGGAAGCATAGTGCTGGGTTTCAGTTATTGTAATCTCCTTGTTTAAATTTAAATGGTTGTCTCATGGTCGGTTGCTTACTTCTTAACACCCATGATTTTGCAAAGGTGGCAACATTATGATCCCAGGTTTTCTTTGACATGGTGCTTCCTAGTGAAGTTGTAGAATGGGAAAATGAGCCAATACCAGTCATTCAACCTAATTTAATGTGGCTCGAGGAGGAAAAAATCGACATTGTTTCTGAGCTACGTTCACTTGTATGGAAGGAAAATTCCATCTACGCCGAATATTAGAGGGTGATCACTGCCTTAGATAGAGAGGAAGAGCGAGCTAGATTTAATAATTTGCTTAATGAAATGATTGCAAAGATTTTTCGGGCTCCGGCTCCTTCGGTAGTTTAGCAAACTTGTTTTCTTTATGCAGCGGAAATGGTTTGTTTCAATAGAAATTGAATCTTTACTTTACATGCATGAAAGTTTTGTAATTATGAATAATGTCTGAAATCCTAGGGTGTAATGGAAATAGTGTCCATTTCTTAATGAATTATTGCAACCTCGGTCTTTTTATGTAGGATTATGAACAGTTATAGGAGGGAAAAAAAGGGGAGAAAAGAAAGAGAGGAAAAGGGGGGAGAAGGGCATTTTCTATTTTTAGACAATTTTGTTACACAACCATGGAGTGTTTGAACCCATATTTTGTATTGAGAAAAAAGGAAATAAGACTTAATCTTTGAGTTTGTTAATATTTTTTTGATCACAAATGTCTTTGTGCTTCTGTGATCATTCTTCAATATGATATTTTCTGTGTTGAATTGTGTTGATGTTTTATTTGCTAAATCTTTGAATTGTAAAATAAATTATCCTGTGAAATTAGTCTATTGACTATCTTTCCTTGTCTCATGGTTGGTTGCTTGCTTCTTAAATGGCTATCTCATGGTGGGTTGCTTGCTTCTTAACACCCATAGTTTTGCAACATGGAATATTACGAAATAGTATGAATGTCTTCGAAATCACACATTCCATTGTTGTGTTTAAATTTTAGTTGATTGAAAAAAAAACTACACATAATAATTGTGAATGGGAAACACAATGTTGGGTTTCAATTATTTGAATCTCTTTGTTTAAATGTAGAGAGTTGTCTCATGGTGGGTTGCTTGCTTCTTAACACCAATGGTTTTGCAACATGGAATTTTATAAAATAGTATGAATGTCTTCCAAATCACGCATTCCATTGTTGTGTTTAAATTTCAGTTGATTGAAAAAAAATTGCACAAAATAATTGTGAATGGTAAACATAGTGTTGGGTTTCAGTTATTTGAATCTCCTTGTTTAAATGTAAAGGGTTGTCTCATGGTGTGTTTCTTTCTTCTTAACACCAATAGTTTTGCAACATGGAATGTTACAAAATAGTATGAATGTCTTCCAAATCACACATTCCATTGTTGTGTTTAAATTTCAATCGATTGAAAAAAAAATTGCACAAAATAATTGTGAATGTAAACATAGTGCTAGGTTTTGGTTATTTGAATCTCCTTTTTAAAATGTAAATGTTTGTTTCATGGTGGGTTTCTTGCTTCTTAACACCAATGGTTTTGCAACATGGAATGTTACAAAAATATGAATTTCTTCTAAATCACACATTTCATTGTTGTGTTTAAATATTAGTCGATTGAAAAAAAACTGCACAAAATAATTATGAATGAGAAAGATAGTGTTGGGTTTCAATTATTTGAATCTCCTTGTTTAAATGTAGAGGGTTGCCTCATGGTGGGTTGATTGCTTCTTAACACCCATGGTTTTGCAACATGGAATGTTACAAAATAGTATGGATATTTTTCAAATCACACATTCCATTGTTGTGTTTAAATTTTAGTCGATTCAAATTTTTTGGCACAAAATAATTGTGAATGGAAAACACAATGTTGGGTTTCAGTTATTTGAATCTCCTTGTTTAAATGCAAAGGGTTATCTCATGGTGGGTTTCTTGCTTCTTAACACCCATGGTTTTACAACATGGAATGTTACAAAATAGTATGAATGTCTTCCAAATCACACATTCCATTGTTATGTTTAAATTTCAGTGGATTGAAAAAATGTTTGCACAAAATAATTGTGAATGGGAAACACATTGTTTTCTTTCAATTATTTTAATCTACTTGTTTAAATGTAAAGGGTTGTCTCATGCTGGGTCACTTTCTTCTTAACACCCACAATATTGCAACATGGAATGTTACAAAATAGTATGAATGTCTTCCAAATCACACATTCCATTGTTGTGTTTAAATTTCAGTTGATTGAAAAAAAAAACTACATAAAATAATTCTGAATGGGAAACACAGTGTTGGGTTTCAGTTATTTCAATCTCCCTATTTAATTGTAAAGGGTCATCTCATGCTGGGTTTCTTGCTTCTTAACACCCACGGTTTTGTAACATGGAATGTTACAAAACACTATGAATGTCTTCCAAATCATACCTTCCATTGTTGTGTTTAAATTTTAGTGAATTAAAAAAACAACTGCACAAAATAATTGTGAATGGGAAACACAGTGCTGGGTTTTAGTTATTTCAATCTCCTTGTTTAAATGTAAATGGTTATCTCGTGGTAGGTTGCTTGCTTCTTAACACCCACGATTTTGAAATATGGAATGTTACAAAATAGTATAAATGTCTTCCAAATCACACATTTCATTGTTGTGTTTGAATTTCAGTCGATTGAAAAAATAACTGCACAAAATAATTGTGAATGGGAAACACAATGCTACGTTTCAGTTATTTGAATATTCTTGTTTAAATGTAAAGGTTTGCCTCATGGTGGTTTGTTTGCTTCTTAACACCCATGATTTTGGAAATGGAATGTTACAAAACAGTATGAATGTCTTCCAAATCACACCTTCCATTGTTGTGTTTATATTTTAGTTGATTGAAAAAAAATTTGCACAAAATAATTCTGAATGGGAAACACAGTGTTGGGTTTCAATTATTTGAATCTCCTTGTTTAAATGTAAAGGGTTGTCTCATGCTGGGTTGCTTGCTTCTTAACACCCATAGTTTTGCAACATGGAATGTTACAAAATAGTATGAATGTATTTCAAATCACACATTCCATTATTGTGTTTAAATTTTAGTGGATTGAAAAAACAATTGCACAAAATAATTATGAATGGGAAACACAGTGCTGGGTTTTAGTTATTTTAATCTCCTTGTTTAAATGTAAAGGGTTGTCTCATGCTGAGTCACTTGCTTCTTAACACCTATGGTATTACAACATAGAATGTTGAAAAATAGTATGAATGTATTCCAAATCACACATTCCATTGTTGTGTTTCAATTTCAGTCGATTGAAAAAAACTTCACAAAATAATTGTGAATGGGAAAAACAGTGATGGGTTTTAGTTATTTGAATCTCCTTTTTTAAATATAAAGGGTTGCCTCATGGTGGGTTGTTTTATTCTTAAAACCCATGGTTTTGCAACATGGAATGTTACAAAATAGTAGGAATTTCCTCCAAATCACACCTTCCATTGTTGTGTTTAAATTTCATTTGATTGATAAAAAAACTACACAAAATAATTGTGAATGGGAAACACAGTGATGGGTTTTAGTTATTTGAATCTCCTTTTTTAAATGTAAAGGGTTGTCTCATGGTTGGTTGATTGCTTCTTAACACCCATGGCATTGCAATATGGAATGTTAAAAAATAGTATGAATGTCTTCCAAATCACACATTTCAGTTGATTGAAAAAAAATTGCACAAAATAATTCTGAATGGGAAACACAGTGCTGGGTTTTAGTTATTTGAATCTCCTTGTTTATATGTAAAGGGTTGTCTCATGGTTGGTTGCTTAATTCTTAACACACACGGTTTTGCAACATGGAATGTTAAAAAATAGTATGAATGTCTTCCAAATCACACATTCCATTGTTGTGTTTAAATTTTAGTTGATTAAAAAAGAAATGCATAAAATAATTCTGAATGGGAAACACAATGCTAGGTTTCAATTATTTGAATCTCCTTGTTTAAATGTAAAGGGTTGTCTCATTGTTGGTTTCTTTCTTATTAACACACACAATTTTGCAACATGGAATGTTACAAAATAGTATGAATATCTTCCAAATCACATATTCCATTGTTGTGTTTAAATTTCAGTTGATTGAAAAAAATCTAGACAAAATAATTCTGAATGGGAAACACAGTGTTGGGTTTTAGTTATTTGAATCTCCTTGTTTAAATGTAAAGGGTTGTCTCATGGTCAGTTTCTTGCTTGTTAAAACCCACAGTTTTGCAACATGGAATGTTGCAAAACAATATGAATTTCTTCCAAATCACGCATTCCATTGTTGTGTTTATATTTTAGTTGATTGAAAAATAAATTGCACAAAATAATTCTGAATGGGAAACACAGTGCTGACTTTCAATTATTTGAATCCCCTTGTTTAAATGTAAAGATTTGTATAATGGTCGGTTGATTTCTTCTTAACACTCATGGTTTTGCAACATGGAATGCTAAAAAGTAGTATGAATGTCTTCCAAATCACACATTCTATTGTTGTGTTTAAATTTCAATTGATTGAAACAAAAAATTGCACAAAATAATTCTGAATGGGAAACACAGTGTTGGGTTTTAGTTATTGTAATCTCCTTGTTTAAATGTAAATGGTTTTTTCATGGTCAATTGCTTGCTTCTTAACACTCATGGTTTTGCAAAGGTGGCAGTATTCTGATCCTAGGTTTTCTTTGACATGGTGCTTCTTGGTGAAGTTGCAGAATGGGAAAACGAGCCAGTACCAGTCATTCAACCTAATTTAATGTGGCTCGAGGAGGAACATCTTGACATTGTTTCTGAGCTACGTTCACTTGCATGGAATGAAAAGTCCAGCTATGCTAAATATTGGAGGGTGATCTTTGACTTAGATAGAGAGGAAGAGCGAGCCAGATTTAATAATTTGCTTAATGAAATGATTGCGGAGATTTTTCGGGCTCCAACTCCTCTGGTAGTTTAGCGAACTTGGTTTCTTTATGCAATTGTTAATGGAAATGGTTTGTTTCGACATAAACTGAATCTTTACTTTACATGCATGGAATTTTTGTAATTATGAATAGTGACCGAAATCCTAGGGTGTAATGGAAACACTGTCTATTTCTTAATGAATTATTGCAACCTCAATCATTTTTAAGGAGGATTGAGAATAGTTATTGGAGAAAATAAAAAGGGAGAAAAGAAAGAGAGGAAAAGGGGGGAGAAGGGAATTTTCTATTTTCAGACAATTTTGTTATGCAACCATGGATTGTTTGAACCAATATTTTGTATTGAGAAAAAAGGAAATAAGACTAAATCTTTGAGTTTGTTAATATTTTCTTGATCACAAATGTCTTTGTGATTCTATGATCGTTCTTCAATATGATATTTGTTGTTTCGAATTGTGTTCATGTTTTATTTGCTGAATCTGTGAATTCTGAAAGAAATCTTGTGAAATTAGTCTATTGTTTATCTTTCCTTGTCTCATGGTTGGTTACTTGCTTCTTAAATGGTTGTCTCATGGTTGGTTTCTTGCTTCTTAACACCCACATTTTTTCATCATGGAATGTTACAAAATAGTATGAATGTCTTCAAAATCACACATTCCATTGTTGTGTTTAAATTTTAGTTGATTGAAAAAAAAACTGCACATAATAATTGTGAATGGGAAACACAATGTTGGATTTCAATTATTTGAATCTCCTTGTTGAAATGTAGAGGGTTGTCTCATGGTGGGTTTCTTGCTTCTTAATACCAATGGTTTTGCAACATGGAATGTTACAAAATAGTATGAATTTCTTCCAAATCACACATTCCATTGTTGTGTTTAAATTTCAGTCAATTGAAAAAAAAACTACACAAAATAATTGTGAATGGGAAACACAGTGTTGGGTTTCAGTTATTTGAATCTCCTTTTTTAAATGTGAAGGGTTGTCTCTTGGTAGGTTGCTTGCTTCTTAACACCTACAGTTTTGAAACATGGAATGTTACAAAACCGTATGAATGTTTTCCAAACCACACATTCCATTGTTGTGTTTGAATTTCACATGATTGAAAGAAAAGTGCAGAAAATAATTGTGATTTGGAAACACAGTGTTGGGTTGTTGGACTTATTGATTTCTAGCATGCTTTTTTTAATATTTTATGCGTAGATTGATTGAATTTATCACCTTTAATTTTCCTCGATTGAAGCCGGAACGTCCTATTGGTTTCATGTGGGTGAGAGCAATGCAAGCACATTTTATCTATGTTTAATGAATGATTTTTTTCCTTTTTCTTCACGCAATCCACACTAATTTTAAGTATTCATTGAATTCTATGATTTTCTAGAATGGGGAGAGGTTTGAAATGGAAGAAGCTAGACTAATTGCAGGTGGAAGATGTACAAAATGGAGGATCTCCTTTTTTGTCTTCCGATTTGGAATGGGATTCTATTTCCATCAACAAGGATAAGGTCCTTGACCTTGTTGCAGCAATTCCTCTTACAAGACTTCATCATTTCATTCATGGTGAAACGTTTGTTGAAGGTGTAGAAACCAAATTTTTGGAGAAGAAAATAAGAGAACCTACCACCTTGTGTCCTGTCTATGACAAACTTATAGAAAAATAATTTTGTATAAAAGGTTTTTATATATCGACATTCATTTCTATGGTCGAATGATATTTTACTCTCTCTTGGTTGAACATGATGAGATGATGCCTTTCTCATAGCTACTAGTGTCAATACGGTCCTAAAGACAAGAGAGACCAACCTCCACCAGAGAAGAAACCACATAAGACATTTATACAAATGCGAGGTTGACAATACCACTTCATGGTAAAGGTTATGGAAGGAAAACCCAATGTTGCCTATATTATCTATAAAGAAATGTTCCACATTGATAAAAATAGTGAATTTTGCCATGGCATTCATGACACAAGTGGAGAGAAGCATTCTCTGTTTTCCACTAATCTATCCGTAGAGTGCAAAAGCTATATTGAAAGCCTTTTGCTCATGGATGTCAATGTTAATGCAATAATGGATAGACACATCAAGGATCTTGTGTTATGTGGCATGATGTCCAAGAGAGATCAATTCCTTACAAGAAAGGATGTAATGAATGCCTGGAAAAAGGTGTGTTCTACACATGCACAGAAACACAAAGTTGATTTGACAAGTATCCTACTATGGAGTGGATAGGACTTTGACAACTTATTCTACTTTCAACGGCCCGATGGAAAAAATACACCTTTTGTTATCGGGGTTCAAACTCCATGGATGCTGGATAGAATGGTTAGTTGCTTGCACAATTCAGTCATCTCGATGGATTCCACATTTTCAACTAACAAATATGAGGTGAGGCCTTAAAAACATTGAAAAATAGTTCATCATGTTTTCAATGATCTTCTTAGCTGTAAACTTCACAATGCTCACGCTGAGTTGTTCTCTCTATAGTATCCATTGTATACTCTCCTTATTTTTGACGAGAAAAAAAGTGGTGTGCCAGTTATGTGGGTAGTCTCCTCACGAAACAAGATTGAGGATGTCTCTTCATGGCTATGCGTATTGCTCGACCGTGGAAGAAGAGCCAGGCCCGACTGGAGAATCAATGCATTTTTGATCGATGATGCGACTGCAGAAATCCAAGCCATACAGTATGTGCATCCCTTTCTTCATTTATGTACCTTTCTCATTTTCTATTCATTTTCAATGCCACTTTCTCATGTGGTCTAGAAGTAAACAATATAATTTGTATTGTCTATTAGGGTTGTCTTTCAATGTCGTGTGCTTTTATGCCTTTGGCATGTCAAAAGGGCTTGGCTAAATAATGTATATAAGTATGCAGCCAAGGAAAGGGCAATGGATGTCTTTCGCAGTCTTGGCATGATCATGATGGAAATTGGTGACACCGAAGATTGTGTCACTCAGCTATTGAACTCTTTCTTTTAATAGTTCAATGATCAGCCCTGATTCTTAGAGTACTACAACAAGACTTGGTGTCAAGGAAAAGGTCGAATTGGTGAGTTGACAATTTTCCTCACCTCACATGATTCACACCATTCAAATTCTTTGATGTCATCTCTAATACGTTGTGGCTTACTTGACTATTGGATGTTTTTTCATTGCCATGTGGACAAAAAATTGTAGACTATTCCCACATGCCAACCAGGATACGAATACAACCATTGAGTCGTACCATTGCACACTAAAAACTTGGTACTTGTGTGATTGTTAAAAAAAATGTAATAGGAGAATGGACTATTTGTATTACACACTTGTGTATAAAATGGTACCATTCTATAGGAAAAAGGAAAAGTTGCAACATTATGGTTTTTTGACGAATAAAAAGTATTTAAATATGCAATTTAGTGTGGAGTGGGCCAAGGAAATTCCAGACGATGACTGTATTCCTGATGAAACATATCCTGGACGGTACTAGGTGAAAAGTAAAAGTAGGTCAATGCACTACCTTGTTCAGAAATTTGTGGAGCACCTTTTTGTTTGTGACTACCCTTGGAGTTTGCAGGGGAACACTTGTAAACATGTTGTCAAGGTTACTCACTTGATTAAAAGTTCATTTGTCGTTGAAGGGGTGGTCCACGGTAAGTGAAATTCAATTTGAATTGCATTACTTTATTGGAGTCAATTGTGTTTTTTATTTTCTACAGCCTAATACAATTTTCTTCTGTGTGCTCATTTAGATGGGGGAGGTCAACCAATTGATACATGCATAAATTTGAATGAGACATTGTTAGAGGGGGTCGTAGAATAAAACAATCCTACTATTCTGACCCCTACGCAAGCTCCTTCTATGAATCATGTATATGATGAACATGTGGTGACAATGTCTCTTTGGAATGAAACTAATGATCTCTTGAAGAAAGTGATGCGTACACCGCCACAATCTCTACAACAAGTGCAATCATACGCATAATGCATGGACAGGTGTCTAGAGGAGCTATGGCAACCAAATGCATTTCTATTTGAATTTATTTCAGATCCTAATCAAGCTGCAACTACCACCGTTCACATGCGTCCATGGTTTAGTGCAACCAGGGATTGTCGTCGACGTCCAACCCAACATATGAAGCATTCCGCACAATAGTCAGATCACCGAACCCCTTTGGATGACTCCTTTCCCTTGTCCATGAACAATAATTTGAATTTGAATGTCAATATGCAAGGTGAGACTTCAGGTGCAACTGCTATGGATGTGGAAGATGATACAACATCTAATACAAGTGAGTATGAGAAAACCCATTTCAATTTCTTTATTGTAATAAGAAATGGTATTGCAGATTTATTTTTTCTAGTATGTGCTTGTACCACGTCATAAAATTTATGATTTATTTTATGGCTTTTTTTGTTCACTTTAGCATTCCAATCTCAGGAAAGGAGTCCTCGCCAGTGACTGTCTTTTGCGGGTGTAAACCCAATGGAAGGTATGGTTCGAATTTAATAAATTTTCCTTACATAAGTCCAATTTTTGTTATGGCGTTATGCAATTTAAGAAGTGTATATGTTGAATCATGCAAGGGAAGTGAACCATTCAATGCTTGGTTGCTGATCCTTAGAAAATATAGAACATTTCCACTGAAAAAGGATGTGTACATGTTGGTAATTGAGGAAAGTGCATTCAATGGGGCTGAAATTTTGTTCCTAAAGCATGGAAAAACATTTATAAACATGTTTCATATGGTGGTGGAGCATGCGTTTGGAATACACTATTCTATTAAAGCCTCATTTGTTAGAGCTTTTTTTGTGCATAAAGTAAGGGTTTAGTAGATCAGCGTTTGATTGAGATTTTGTATTCGTAAAAGTAGATGATTCCTAAGTTATGAGAGTTGTCAAAGGACTGTTTCAAGTCGTTAGGTGTTTTGATGATGATTTAAGACCTGCTCCTTTGTAAATTTGGGCTAATTGAGTGCATTTCCAGTAGTACAGTCATGTTTTCAAGCATTCTTTTCAAAACAATAGCATTTGAATTTGTGATATGTAAAAATTGGCACAAATGGGTTTCTGGAACAGAAAATACCTTATGGAACAAACACTTCAAACAAGCTCTTCTTTGCTATCATGGACCCCAAAATAGGCCTATTTTACAAACAAACTAATTAAGCCTAAAAAATTCTTCAAACATGACTAATTAAGCCTGCAAAAACTTAATCTTACCTTAGACTTTGTTGCCCCCAAGTTTGATAGACATTCACTTACTAAACCCATCATATTCTACCTAAAACTTGCCTTATGAAAGATGTGCAATGCAATGGATGTGATCAGCAATGTGATATTTGTCACTCAAGGAATGATTCTGATAGGTTAGGTTTTGTTACTGGGAAGATGGTTTTCTGAAGGGAGAAAGGAATTAGGTGGTTTGAGTTGTTGTCCCTGTAGACTATGAGTGGAAAAGAGCATGACAAGTGAGGTTTAAGGTTAGGGTTTCATCAAAAAGGTGAGGGTAGTCATATCCCTTGTTCTTTTAAGCATGTACATGCTTGAATAAAGGTGTTTGAGTTGGTTTGAAGGTTTTAGAAAGAGTGGAATATAGTTTTCCAAGTTACCCTCATGTCTATTGCTTGAAACAAGGGTTTCATGAATGGGCATTTGGGAAAGACAGTCTCTAAAAACCAAGTGTGGATTTGGTGGTTTTGAGGGCTGGTGAGACCTACCCCATCGATTTACTGGGTTGGTTGTATGATTTACGTGGTGTGTTTGCTGAAATTTGGCGTAATTGGCCTTGTCGACAACGATATTTCTTGTTTTTGTGCAGTTTGTTCCAAAAGAGCCATATGTGGGTTTCAAGTATGTTGAGGAGGACTGAAATGGGTCTCTACAATGATGATTATTTGCAAGGGTTGTTAAGAGTTTGACATAGTTAAGTTGACAAATTTGAGTGTGTTTTCCATTGTGCAACTGCTATGTGCATTTTATGTTTGGAACATATGAAGACATATTGAAATGGAATGTTTTGTGAAAGAAAGGGTTTCCATAAAATAAGAAGGTGAACTTCGAGACCTTGTTTTGTTACTATCTACAAAAAATAAAAATGTTAGGCACAACCCATTGTGTTTTAAATCCTGCAACTGTGATGTACATTTTGTGTTCGCAACATAAATATATTTTCCATAATTCATTAGTTCAACTCATCTGATTGCAACAAATAGAATGCTCAAATTATTTTCCATGTTGGAAAAGACACTGTCCATACATAGTTAATTAGTTATGAAATTTTTTCTTTCGCTTTCAATTTTTTTTAGCAGCTGTTTCATGTGTTTCTAATTAGAGAATGTTGTTGTATATGCTGAAATTTTTGTTCATTTTCCTTTCAGGCATTGTTCTTCCTATTGTTCGACTCATGCATTGCCTTATTCCCATTGGAGACACTACATGTGTTGCCTCGTTCAGTTCAAAAAAATAGGTACAATCACTTTAGTGCATAAATTATCTATATCTTCCACTTTTCTCACTTATTTTTTCATTGACAATATCTCTCTAATTAGAGAATGTAGGTCTACCTTTTGAAAAAGTTGTTTTTTCTTTCATTTTAGGAATTTTAGAACCTACTACTGCAGTTCTAGAGAAGATATCCCACAGTTCTTGAGCATGGGTGGCTAGTTGGTTGACCAACTACCACCTGTATCTGCCATGCAATATTCTTGCTGAAATTGAGGAATTCAACCTCCTATATAGGTTACCGAAAAAGATGTTTAGGAGAATTAATGGAAAAGGTCGAAACCACACAAATTTGCACTATGATAATTATGCTCACTTCTTCAATAGCGTATTTGGTGTATGGGCACATATGGGCATGGACGTTCAATATCACAATCTACAAATAGATATTATCAATTTATGTGATTGGGCAATGTCTCTTTACTGAGAATTCGAGACCTTTTCCTAGCTGGATGCATCTAGAAGGTGTGCATTAGACCAACAATTATCATACACAAGCAAAATCTTATAGATCAACTGAGCATGAGGTTTATGAGATTCCTCAAGGGGGAATCTCTAATTAGTAATCACAAAGGTCTTGTGGAGGAATGGTTGTTGGTCGTGTTCAAATTCAACCACATTGTTAGGTTTGAGATCCACCATGTCAGGCCCTCCTTTAGGCTGCTACATGAGAATTACAAGGTGCCAACATTGTATGCTGTCAATTCTAGCTTGACATTCAGAGTCCGAAAAATTCTTCTAGATGCTAAGAACACAAAGATTATACCTGTTCATAAATGGTTGACATAGTCCTCAGTGTTACCAGTATTAAATGTGGATTGTAATTTTCTTCAGATTGTAAAATTGACTCAAAATGTTTTTACATTTCATTGTGTGATGTGCATTGTTATTATAAAATTTGACAGTGAACTTGAATACACTGTTTTGTTACACTCTGTGTTTTCCATTCCGCAACTTTTCTTGTGCATCTTCTCTTGGAAACGTATAAGGATATTGAAATGGAATGTTTTCTGTAAGTAATGGGTTGTTAGAGAATATGAAGGTGAACTTTAATACACTATATTGTTACAGTCTGCATAATAGAAATTGTTCCCTTAGAACAAGATTTCAGAGGTGAGGGACAACCCTGTGTGTTTTCCATTCTGCAACAATTTTTTCAACATAGTGTGTTGCAAATGTATAAGGAAATTGAAATGGAATGTCGAAATGGAAATGGAATGCTGAAATGGAAATTCAAAATCTGTAAATGTCTCTATACATTGGTGACTTGATGAGTTTTATTTGTGGAATATGAGTCCTTGTGTAATTTTGTTTTACAGAGCTTTTTGGGCATAGGTGACTCCATTCCAAGATAGGGATTGGTGAATTTATGAGTATTTGGAGACCATTAGTTGACTGTCATGTCAGGACAAAATTGTCAAAAGGCATAGATTGAACAGTATTTGGAGTGTTTGGAATATCCTTCCTTGAAAGGCTAAAAAGACATTGAAGATTCATTCAAATAGAGTATTTTACATGCCATGGAACTAAGTTAAGAGTGTAAGAGATTCTTTTGTTGTTTTTTGTCAAATTGAATAATTAAAGGAAACCTAATTAGGCTGATTAAGGATAGTCTATTTTGAAAGTTCACATATCGAGATGTTTAAGTCGGGGATTGCTTTCTATGAGTCATTTTTTGTTGGCTGAAAGGTGGAGTTTTCCAATTTAGTCATCTGACTTGTTTGCAATAACATAGAGAGTTGAGTTGTTTGACCCCTACAATGTCATCAAATGTTTCCTACAAGCAAGGGTAGTTATAAAATATGAATGTGAACTTCAATACATTGTCTTCTTATAGTGTGCATAACACTAACTGTTGTCTTTGAACAAGATATGAAAACTGTGGGACAACCCTGTGTGTTTTCCATCCTACAACTTTTTTTGTGCATGTTGTGTTTGAAATGTATAATGATATTGAAAGGGAATGTTTTCTTCAAGTAAGGGTTGTTGTTATGGCCTGCATAAAATAAGAAGTGAGCCACAACCCACTGTGTTTTTCATGATGCAATTGTTATGTAAATAATGTGTTGGAAACATATGGGTAGATATTGAAGAAGAGTGTTTTGCTCAAAGTAAGGGTTGTTAAAAATTATGAAGCTCAACTTCAATACATTGTATTCTTACGATGTGCATAACACTAACTATTGTCTTTGAACAAGATTTGAAAATTCCAGGACAACCCACTGTGTTTTCCATCTTGCAATAGTTATGTAAAATTTGTGTTCGAAACATATGAACAGATAGTGAACAAGACTATTTTTATTAAAGTAAGGGGTGTCATAAAAAAAGAAAGTGAAGTTGAAAACATTATTTTGTTACAGTCTGGAAAAAATAAGAAGTGAGACATAACCCACTATGTTTTCCATGATGCTACTATTATGTAAATTTTATGTTGGAAACATATGAGTAGATATTGAAAAAGAGTGTTTTGCTCAATGTAAGGGTTGTGAACAAACAACAACATGAAATTCAAAACATTCATTTCTCATAGCCTACATAAAATAAGAAGTGAGCCACAACCCACTATGTTTTCCATGATGCAATTGTTATGTAAGTAATGTGTTGGAAACATATGGGCAGATATTGAAGAAGAGCATTTTTCTCAAAGTAAGGGCTGTTAAAAATTATGAAGCTCAACTTCAATACATTATCTTCTTATAGTGTGCATAACACTAACTGTTGTCTTTGAACGAGATTTGTAAAGTCTAGGACAACCCAATGTGTTTTCCATCCTTCAATAGTTATGTAAAATATGTGTTCGAAACATAGGAACAGATAGTGAGTAAGACTATTTTACTTAAAGTAAGGGGTGTCATAAAACAAGAAAGTGAAGTTGAAAACATTATTTTGTTACAGTCTGGAAAAAATAAGAAGTGAGCCACAACCCACTGTGTTTTCCATGATGCTACTGTTATGTAAATTTTTTGTTGGAAACATATGAGTAGATATTAAAACCTTACTTTAAAGGTTTTCTAGAAGGATGAATAGGGTTTTCTAATCCACCAGTATATTATTTTCTTTGTCATTTCCATTTGGGTAAGGGTACACCATGAAAATGAATACTTTACCAATCACATTGTTGTCATTACCATATGGTTACATAATGAGAATCAAGGGTGCATTACTTGATTGAGATATTTTGATGGGCCTATTGTAATCACCTTTGCAATTGTTGACATTAGTATAATTTTCATCATTCTTTTCTTGAGGCATTTCACTTGTTCATTCAGAAGTTAATTTGATCTTGTGAGTGACTCATGGATAGTCCTTATTTTTATGTTTTGAGGATTGAGACCCAACATATTTTATAGGTAGTTTTATTTATGCATTACAAATGGTGCATTTCAAAAATTAGTATATCATTGGTTTCCTTAGGGTACTAAGATATGTCTATTTCTTACTGACCATGTGTTTTCATCAAGCCAAATAGATATTGTCTATTTCAACACACACCACCATCCATAGAGAGTCCAAAGAATAAAATTTAGAAATGGCTAGCAAAGAAAAGGTCAACTAAGAAATTCAACCCACTTTAACACTTTAAACTAGTCTATAAGAGAATTATTATATCCAGTTGTATGGATTATCACAATCCAAAACTAGATTAGCGACACTTGATGGGTTTCAAATCCCATACCTCATGGATTATTTTTTAAAATAATTTCTCAAATCTCTTGATAAATGGTGACATCAATTGTTCCCATACCAACCACTTTAGCCTTAAAAACCAAATGTAAAGTGTAAGCTCTAGAGCAATTTAGTTATCAAGCATGTTTGATGATTTTTAACATGAATGAACATAAAGACCATAACCAAATCACAAAGACCGAGAACATTATAGAAACCCAAAAGATGAAATATTTACAAGATAACATAATCTTACAACTTTAAAACTGAATGACATATGATAAATAAATGAACACGAGGACCAAAACACTTAAGTGATACTAAATTCCTTCAACAACATGCATAAATAGTGTTCTCTATTTTTTAATAGAAAGAGAATTGTCTTCATAATTGTTTCAACTCATATAATTGTATTTACATATAGTCACAATTTTAGGTCCTTATCACAATATGCAAGGTGACTGAACATGAAACAATATGTAGTGTACTAGACTTGAAAAACACTTGTATTCCAAGTCAAGTGATTGTCAAAGAACTGAAATGAAGAGATCATCAACTGAATTACCAAACCAATACTCCTGAATTGTTTACCAATCAAGAACATCTTATTGTATTATTGCTTTGACATTAATTCCAACACATGCCAGAGGGGAAAACACAAGAGTTATGTAAAATTTGTGTTCGAAACATATGAACAGATAGTGAACAAGACTATTTTTCTTAAAGTCTGATATGAAATGGATAACAATTATGTGTTCCAATGACATGAAATTAGTATATATGTTCAGCATAATTGTTCAATAATAAAATAATTAGAGAATCCCATGAAATGTCTCATATGAAATGTATAACACCATAGTGTTGAAACATATGCAAATGGTGTATCTCTACACCACAATTGTTCAATATTCAAATAATGAAACCCGCAAAGAAGAATCAGTATTTAGAGTCTATCTCATCAATTCTTACACTATTTATTCCTTGCAATCCAGTTCAGGTCTGCATAAAATATGGCACGTTTCTTAGGGTCCTTGTGTATTTCGGGATGGGTGATTCTAGATCCATGAACCCTCATAGATGATGAATGTGAAACAATAGATTTCTTCATAGTCTGTGCTTTGTTCGTGTCAGGTTTAACACCTTCACCCTATAGCAAACAATTAATGAGAATTAACATATGCATGGAAACAATATACATAGTATGATATATATACAACAACATATCGTTTATGTATACCTCTAGAACATAATGCTTCATCTCAACGAGCTGTCATATGAAAAAACCACCCATGCACTCTCCAATGGTCTCTGTGCTAGGCATGGGAAAATGCACATAGCATTGACCATCAATGGCCTCAACAATGCTGACTCTCTTATAATTTTTTGGATGCTTCATGCAGTGGGTGTGAGTGTTTCTGTCAACAACATATACAATGACTTTGGCAACTCGTTTAAATGCAACCTCCAAAGGTCGACATGATCACTGAACTTAAAATTTATGTCGTTGAACTCTATCATCTGTTCATCCATTGGATTTTCCTGCAATGGAAACGTCATTGACGTGAAGCATAATTGAAGGCACATTAAAATATTCCTAAATAAATAATAACAAAAGCATGGAAGTGTGTTGGGTCTCATACTGATATAGATGGCATGTCACAGCTCTCCCCATCCCCATTTCCATCTTTATTTCCATCTCCCCTTACAGGCCAACGCTCTCCTCATCCCTGGGTCCATCCTTATTACATTCTCCCACTTGTAAGTCAGTGCTCTCCCTGTCCCCATGTCCATCTTTGCTACCTAGTTCCACATTCAAGCCAATGTTCTCCCCATCCTGATGACCATATGTGTTACCCTGTCCCACTTCAAGGCCAATACTCTCCCCATCCACATGTCCATCTCTATTAGCCTCTCTCATTTTAATTACAACGACATCGCCAATTAGGTCAACGCCAACACTTCATTTTTCACCCTTTCCCTGTAATAGTGGGAATTCAAAGGTCATTTCAAATTCAGCTACATGCAACCAATTCATTGAAATAATCAAAACAAACATTAAATAAAAGAATTACAATTCACCATTTCTTCTAGTTCCTCCATGTCAAGGCACCTTGACACGTTTGACAACATATGCTCCTTCTTCTTCTTCTTCTCAACATTGTTAGATGGCAAGTTGAGAGGAACAACATCATCTTCTGCTTCTATGGGCAATTGTTCACCATCAAAAATCACAAAAACTTGCTCGAGGGAAGGATTTCATTGTTCATTGTTGTTTTGTAATAGGAGGAATTGAAACATTGCACCAAACTTAGATGCATGCAACCAATTCATTCAAATAATCAAAACAAACATTAGAGTAAATAGAAGATTTTGAGATCACTATTTGTTTTCATTTCTTCTTTAGAGGGTGCCTTGAAACTTTCAACCATCTAGGATTCTTATTTTGAACGTTAAACGTAGGGGTGGGAGGAATAGCATGGTCTTCACCTTTCATGGGCACAACTTCCTCTAGCAAATGAACCCTACTGTGCTTGGGGGAAGAAACCGCTTCTCGGCCATCACCCTGTCATGTCATGTAAGTTAACATTAAGTGAACCTTGTATGCATCAGAACAAAAAATATGAAGCAAGGAAAATTCACATTTAATAGTTTAGTTCGACATTACCATTCCTTCCTATCTCTTTCTCTCCTGCAATTGTAATATTCTTTGCCTTCTCTGCTCCTTCATCTCCTGACTATTGTATAACGCCATTTTCTTCTTCACCTCGTCCTTTCCTTCTTGGGGAAGTTGAAGGAAGTTTTGTTTCCCATGCTTTTGACAAACACATCTAATAACACGCTTCTTCTATAGTTATTGTCATAGATTCATTTGGTACTCTATATTTTCCACCTTCTTTAGAAGGTACTCTTTCAATTTATCAAGGGGAGGAGTGGGTTTTTTTGGTTCCCCCCAACATAGCTCAGCCATGCTTTGGTGACTCAAGAATAGGAAGGTGGTGATGCTGAAACCTATGCATGTTGAACACTCTCCAATCATAATAATTTCTCGCACATTCTTCTACAATACAATAATATATATATCTACCATTCACCACTTATCTTCTGTATTCAACAACAACCTACACAACAAATTTGGAAAAGAAAATCGCTTAATATATTTGATATTCAAACAAATTGAATGCACAACATATACACATAGCCAAATGATGTAATAATTCAGTTATTATATCTACCTTCCCGTCCACCATATCACCCTGTGCTTCATTGGATCCTTCTCCATCCTTAGGGTCTCCCTTTGCATGCTTTTCCTTCCGATCATGGACTATGGCAAGAGCGATATCATCTCCTTGATTATTTTCTTGAATGAAAGGAATGATATACTACCAAAATCAAAATATTTGTAATAGACATAATATTTTTTAACTGAAATTAAAAAGCATTATGATTGACACATAGGAAGGGAAGGGTAATTGCAAGTTCACAATCAATTACCGAACACATCGTTGCCTTAGGGTTCAAAGTTTTCATAGATCGAGGGGACTTCCTCGGTACTGTGGTTGCTACCTCCTGAATAAAACATTCCCACTTTCCAATCAACATCATAACCACTTATGAGAGATTAAAATTTTACATTTGATTGTATCTTGTAATTACCAAATCTTACTTGCACGTTTCATGAACACAACTGCCTCGAAGAAGATACGCTAATACACACCCTTTCAGGTGTGTTTTCCACATCAATGACATTCTTCACTGTAGGAAGCAATTTCTATTTTACAACATGCATCCTTGGTTTCCTATAAACTGTAATTTTTTTGCAAGTGTTATGGATAGTTAAAGTTCCAAAATTTATTACACCATTTTGCAGTAATCAAGCATATATTTTTTCAATGAAAAGAAGAATTTGAAATGCACAACCCACACTATTTTAAAATTCTATACAAGTAACCTACTGTGTTTTACAACATGCAATTATTTTTTCCAGTTATTATTGTCAATCACGTGAAGAATATGAATTGAAATTTATACCATAACTAACAGTTGTAATTTTTGGAGGTGCCATTTTTACATTCATATAGTGTAAATAAGAAAAGATTTTCAAGACACTCAAACTGTTATCTAAATTTTTAGGTTGGAAAATACAAGGTGTTATAAACCATGCAACCCACAAACTATTCTAAAACCCTTTACAAGAAACAACCCTATTGGTTACTCCCCCTACCTCAATTTGGTTAACACGGTTTTCCCTCGCTTCTCTATTCTTCTTCAAAGATAACAATTTCTATTATGCAAACTGTAAAAAATCACTATATTGAAGTTCACATTCATATTTTATAACAACCCATCACATGTACCAAACATTCCATTTGAATATCGTAATACGTTTTGAAGAGAAGATGCACAAAAAATTTTGCAGGATGAAAAACATACTAGGTTGTCCCACACTTTTCAAATATTTTTCAATGACAACACTTAGTGTTATGCACACTATAAGAAGAGAATGTATTGAAGGTCACTTTCATATTTTATAACTTCCCTTTCTTGCAGCAAAAGTTGCACAAAAGAAAAAGAAGTTGAAGTATGAAAAATCCAGAGGGTTGTCCCTCGTTTCTCAAATGCTTAAATAAATATGGTTATTAAAAAGCTTTAGGATCATTTAGGTTATATATAATGGGAGCAAGCTAACTCTTAGACAAAATTCACATATGTATATAACATAGGATATGCCCCCCATACCACATGGAGAAAAGAGCCACAACGAAAGAGGTGGGACCTGCGACGAAAAAGGTTGTCGGATGGAAGAAAAGACTTGACAGACGAACGTCTCATCTCGTCTTCCATTTTCTGTCCCGTAGCCAAGAAATCGTGTCAGCATCGGTAGGTTCTGAAAATAATTTTTTGGCGTGGATGGACAAAAAGCCAAAAAACATGGCATTCAAAACCATTATTAGAAAATATCAAAAAGCCTAGATGAGGTCCCATTTTCTCCATTTTTGGACAACAACGTTTTGGTGGATAGAAAGGGCAAGAGTTGTAGGCATGTGGATCTCCTTAAGGTATGTATATCCACTCTATGTATGTGCCATTTTTCCATTCTTCCATGAACACTAAAGAAACAAATGACTATTCGTTGCGGGGTTTTCATTTTGTGATTTTTTGATGAGGATTTTTTAATTTTGTTTCCTCCCCTCTGCTAGTTTTGAAAATTTGCGGTTGCCGAATGAAATAGATGACAACCCATCATGGAAATATGAGTGAAATAAATTAATAAGGTTTACAGAGACCACAAAGCATTGTGAAAATCAAAATAAGTGAATAAGGTTTACAGAAGGAACCCGCAACGGAAAAGGTTTCCATTTGAATATCATAATACATTTTGAAGAGAAGATTGACAAAAAAATTGCATGATGGAAAACACACTGGGTTGTCCCACACTTTTCAAATCTTGTTCAATGACAACAGTTAGTGTTATGCACACCATAAGAAGAGAATGTATTGAATTTCACCTTCATATTTTATAACTACCCTTGCTTGCAGCAAAAGTTGCATGCCATAAAAAAGAAGAAGTTGCAGGATGGAAAACCCAGAGGGTTGTCCCTCACTTCTCAATTCTTCTCAAAAGACAACACTTTATGTTATGCACACTGTAAGAACACAGTGTAATAATGTTCACCTTCATATTTTATAACAACCCTTAATTTCACCAGACATTCCATTTCAATACCGTTATACGTTTTGAACACAAGATGCACAAAAAAAGTTGCAGGATGGAAAACACACCGGGTTGTCCCCCCACCCCCCCACCGCGACAATATTTCATGACAAATGGGAAAAATTCAAGCATACCTTTCTCATTTCCAAAGAATGCACTTCTCTCCATCATACATGGACTACACCTTCCAACAAAACGAGGCTGAGTGGATGAGGTTATGGAAGAGGTGGTGATGTGTGCTGGAGAGAAGAGCTTGTTTTACAAATATTGCAAAGTAGCTTGAAAGATGCCCAGTGGTCTTGAAATATTGACATGTCTTTTATCTAACGCTTGTATGGGGCATGCAAAGGTCAACGTTTTCATAGAATGCCAAGGCCAACAATGTGTAATTGTAGGTTGGAAAACATTGGGTGTTATCAAACCTGCAAACCAAATACCATTTACAAACCCTTCACAAGTAACAAACCAATTCATTAATCACCCCTTAGTTGAATTTGGATGATTTTATATATCTGACACCTGCAAGTCCACCCCGTGCTCTCAAACCTTCATATTTCAATATGCAAAATGAAAGAACTCACAACACACAGTGTTTTCCAGCCGCCAATTATTTTCCACATTACACTATGCCATCATAGGGGTTTTTGCATGTTATGATGCCTCTGACATGCATTCTTCTAGGGATAACAACGACGTCCAATTGCAAGGCATAAGCTAATATCCCTACAAAATATAGTAAAATCAAGCTATTATCCCTAAAAAAACATGTATTTGAAATGATAACATAATCAGACATAAATGATATCAATTTTCGACAATCCATATTGATTATTGCTAGTTGATTTGTGGATTCGATTGTGGAAGAATTATTGCATCAATGTTTTGAATCACACTTTATGATCCAACATCAGGATGAAGAAGACAACATCAGTCATCATGATGTTGGATCACAGAGTCTCATCTGTAATGTTGATACAAAAATTCTTACATAATCGAATCCATAAATCAACTAGCAATGATAAGAAGATATGTCTTATTCCTGAACAAGGGCAATACTTTATCATGTGTAAGCCATGTCACAAGGAGATCACCTTTTGCAATTGGGAGTAGGCTATTCTCCCTACAAAAATGCATATCACATGCATCATAATAGTCATCTTATTTTCAAAATAATTGTTCGGCATGGATGGACAAAAAGCCCAAAACATGTCATTGAAAACCATTATTTGCAAATAGCAAAATGAGTTGCCAAGAATGTAATTAAGTTGGAAAATAGTAGGTATTATGATACTTGCAAGGCACAGTGTTGTTATAGATGGTTGGTAGTGTTTTAAAAAACACTGTCCCATTTTAGTTAGTTCGTTATGAAGAGTTTTATTTCATTACTTCAAGAATGTAATGTAGTCCACTTTCAAATTGTGGAACAACTCTTTGATATAGTCCAAATGTCATTTCAGTTTCTCTATCTGATTGGAACAAATAAAATGCTTGCATTATTTATAGTGTTGGAAAACACACTATCTCTTCTCACTTCTAGAGGCTTTTAGAACAATATATGCATTGCTTGTTTCTTAACACCTAGGGTTTTCCAACATGCATTCTTACTAAACAAAAACAATTTCTTCAAGAGATTTTGTAATATAGATAGTCTCAATGTATTCAAAAGCTCTTTCAAAATTTCTAAGGACTTTTAATCTGGGCAAAAATTGCATTTAAATTTCGCATGACTAAAAAAAAATTTGCACAAAATAATTGCAATTTGGAAAACCCAATGTTGGGTTTCAGTTATTTGAATGTACTTGTTTAAATGTAAAGGGTTATCTCATGGCAGGTTGCTTTCTTCTTAACACCCATGGTATTGCAACATGGGATGTTCCAAAATAGTATGAAAGTCTTCCAAATCACACATTCCATTGTTGTGTTTAAATTTCAGTTGATTGAAAAAATACCTGCACAAAATAATTGTGAATGGGAAACATAGTGTTGGGTTTCAATTATTTGAATCTCCCTATTTAAATGTAAAGGGTCGTCTCATGCTGGGTTGCTTTCTTCTTAACACCCATGGTTTTGCAAGATGGAATGTTACAAAACAGTATGAAAGTCTTCCAAATCACACCTTCCATTGTTGTGTTTAAGTTTCAAGTATATAAAAAATTGCATGCTTCATAACAGACTAAATTTTTCAACCTCCACATCACAACATACCCAAGCCCTTTCTGGTTTTTAAACTAGTATATCTAGGTGTGCACATTTTGTAGTGCATGTTGGAAAACACAATGTGTTTTGAAGCCTACCTTTACTCATACCCAACCTTTGTCTTGTAATGCAAATATAAAAATGTATAGATGGTGTTGTATTTTATCAAATAGCACATCTCTCATTTAAGGGGGGCTCTAATAACCCTCAACATAGTGCGATTCATAGTACAAACATTTTTTTTCTTTGCAACAATTCATGTTGGAAAACCCTAGGTGTTAAGAAACAAGCAACCCAAATAGTGTTGTAAAACCCTCTACAACACTATTGGATAGTACCCATCACCTCAATTCAGTCGGTGTTCTCCTCCACGTCGTCCACATGCACTGAGACCTTCTACTTTCCCTTTCAACGAGCAAACTAGAAACAAAACAAATAGTATTTTCACCTTTCTTTCTCGAAACAGAAAAGGCCCACGTCATTCCCCTCCACTTTTCCCATGCCAAACAAAATAAAATTGTCAAAAAATCTAACCTACCCATATTTTCACCCAACAAAAAATGGGAAAACCCACCTAACGATGTCGTTAACTCCTACCTAACCATCGCCCGAACGTTTGGTCCCGTCTGCCAGTTTCATCGCTTTTTCTTTCCATGGATGTTATTCTAATAGCTCTTTTACAATTTGTCTATTTGTCTATAATATTTAGGGCCAAGTAATGTAGGAAAAATTCTCAATTAATTTATTCCCACCCATTCACTTTACGAATTCTATTTAATACAGCGCATTGAACTATTTCGAGTAATCATTTGTTATATCTGTACATCTTTTGCAATGTGGTCGTCAGATCAAAACATACTGAAATAAAAAAAAATAGGATATAGAAATAACATTCTACTAAATTTTGATCAGATGTTGTGAAAAACGAACCATTTATAACTTACTAAATATTCTAGACAAATAGCGAAATTGTAAAAAGAACTATTACGAAAAAACTTACAAACCACATATAAACTCTTTTGGTGAAAGATTTCAATTTAGCACAAAACACTTAAGAATCACATGAAAATGACAGTTGATTGAAAACCCCAACATTTCACAATTTCAAACAAATCGACACTTCTAAATTCATAATAAATTTTGGAAATTTAATTGTCCACTACACTTGCGATTCAAGCTATGGCAGCCATAATCGCTTGTATTTACTGCAAAAGGTTCACATCTCCTGAAGCATCCTTCTCAATCCATCTGCCCTTGTTTTGTTCAATTTTCTTTCCTGGCCTATATCAACTACCTGGAAGAAAGAAAAGTGTTAGCAATAGATTAAATTGGCAAATTAAAGACAATTGGTGCTAGAAATATTTTTTTTTCTTCCAAATTTCCCCAATATACAATTTATATGTTTTGTCGAGTGAAAAACGCCGACTTGCACATACAATAAATAAAAATATTAAACTATACATTGGGAATTTAATTTCCAATTTAACCTATATTGCTAACACTAGTATATATATCAACAATCATATGTGCCATTTTTCCATTCTGCTGGAACTATGAAGCAATGAATGCTCATTCTATTGGATCAATTCATTTGTTCCAATCAAGAATTACGAGAAAGCTAACCCATAAAAAAAAAGCACCTATGTATGTAACATGAGATAAAAATGGCATTTCATTTTCCTCATCTGATTCGACCAAATAAATGCTCGCACTATTTGCAGTGTTGGAAAATACAATGTCTCCATATAAGGTGTTAAGAAACAAGCAACCCAAATAGTGTTGTAATACCCTCTGCAACAGAGAGGAGACAATGTCTTTTCCAACTGTGAAAATAATGAGAGCAATTCATTTGTTCCAATTAGGAGAAAGCTAACTCATAAACAAAAAGCACCTATTTATGTAACATGAGATAAAAATGGCATTTCATTTTCCTCATCTGATTCGACCAAATAAATGCTCACATTATTTGCATAGTTGGAAAACACACTGTCTCGATATAAGGTATTAAGAAACAAGCAACCCATATAGTGTTGTAAGACCCTTTGCAACAGAGAGAAGATAGTGTGTTTTCCAACTGTGCAAATAATGAGAGCAATTCATTTGTTCTACTCATGAGAAAGATAATGCATAAATGAAAAGCACCTAAGTATGTAACATGAGATAAAAATGGAATTTCATTTTCCTCATCTAATTTGACCAAATAAATGCTCACATTATTTGCAAGGTGGAGTTTAAGGCAATTGAAACCCCAATTCACTTCATTCTTCTCAATTCGTTCATTGTTTTCACTACTCCAAACAATCAATATTTCCTCTACAACGATGGCTTATAAGGGAGAATCATCAGAAGCGTAAGATCAATACTAAATATTTCTCATTCTCTGCCTTCGCTTGGTTAGGTATTTTCATGGATTGCTAAATAAATGAGTTGTTTTGTTGGTAATAGGAAAGGAACAAAAAGAGATTTCAGCACAACAATTTTAAAGTGAAAGAAGGTGGTGAATCGGATGGTTGTGGACAAAGCCATTAATGATGATAACTCTGTTATTTTCCTGCACCCAAAAAACATGGAGAAATTGCAATTGTTCCATGGAGACACAATCCTTATTAAGGTATTTTCCTTTTCCCTTTACCCTTTGCCCTTGAGACACTGGGGTATTTTGTTTTGCACTTTAGATGCTTCGGTTTTTTACTTTTCCCTCGATCTCTCATCTAGACTGTGTTGCAAGGAAAGAAGAGGAAGGATACGATCTGTATTGCTCAAGTAGACAAGACCTGCAAGGAGCCTAGGATTAGAATGAACAAGGTCATGCAGTTGAATCTGAGGGCTCATTTGGGAGATGTGGTTTCTGTTCACCAATGTCCTGATGTTAAGTACAAAAAGTGCATCCATATTCTTCCCATTGATGATACCATTGAGGACGCCACTGGGAATTTTTTTAATGCTTATTTAAAGCGTGAGTCTTTTTGTTCTTTCTTTTCCATATTTTTGCAACACATCCTATACCGCATTTTTTTTATATTTACTTTTTTGTTTTTCATATGTAAATTGCACACATTAGGGGAATTTGTAAACATATACTTTTTTTCTTTGAATCTAAACCCTCCCCTTTAGGTCTCCTATTTTCTGGGTTCTTTTTTCAGTCTTACCAGGCTATTGTATTTATATACTGATGCAAGGGTTAGTGCCTTGGGTGAAGATAATTGTTCAAAATGTTTTTTTATCTGCAGTCCATTTCATTGTAAGCATTCAATATATAGTCAAATATATTGCAAGTAGAGTTAACAAGATTCAAATATGTAGTAGCCTTTTTTCCTTTGCGAAGTCTATGTGCTAATAGACTTTATTGATTTATAACTTGCAACCTATTTCTTGGAAGCTTATCGCCCAGTGAGAAAAGGTGATATTTTCCTTGTAAGAGGTGGTATGCGTAATGTGGATTTTAAGGTAATTGAGACAGATCCTGGGGAATACTATGTTGTTTCTCCAGATACTAAAATTTTCTGTGAAGGGGGGCCCATAAAGCAGGAGGATGAAGAAAAATTAGATGAAATAGGTTATGATGATGTTGGTGGTGTACGGAAACAAATGGCTCAGATCCGTGAATTGGTAGAACTTGCTCTCAGGTACCCACAACTCTTCAAATCAATTGGTGTGAAATCCCCAAAGGGTATTCTGCTTTATGGGCCACCTGGTTCTAGGAAAACCTTAATTTCTAGGACAGTTACAAATGAAACTAGTGCCTTCTTTTTCTGTATCAATGTATAGACATGGAAAATGTACAATTTTGTTTTGACACACTTGATCCCGATTACTAACAACATTTCATCATATTCTATCTCTTAATCTAATAAATCATTATTTATTTAATTAAGTCTTTCTCCTCCAGTGATTAAATTAATCAATTTAATTTAATTTAATTTATATATCTATTCGATTAAATAAATTGTTTTATTTAATTAAAATCTCTAATGTCCTCATATTAAATTAAATAAATTAAAACTTATTTGATTTAATCTAGCATATTCCCCTCTAGTTAAATAAATCAAAATCATTTATTTAATTAATCATCTCCTCTCAATTCTGACTAAAATTAATTTATCTATTTAATTTAAAATTGTCAAATCATCTAATTCTTCATTAAATTAATCAAAACCTTGATTAATTTAATCCCTCTCACTAAAATCCTCTAGAGAATGCAACTTGCATAATAAATCAATTACTTTGATTTATTTAATTCTCTATTTTTTCTCAAATGGCATAAAAAGGGAATATTCCCTCATTTGAATTCAAAAAGGTCAAGTGGACTTGGTCCTTCCAACAAGGCATTTAAAGCCTCTTACAAGTCTTTTGCCTTGAGCCAAGTGACATTAACTTCATTTCCCTTCCCCCTTCAACAAGTCATTTCACAAATTCAAATTCAAACTAATTGCATTTATTGGCACTTTGGCCAAAATGTGCACAACCATCAACCATTCACATAGTGACATGTGGCATTCAACCATTGGATTGAAAGTTAGTCCCACATTTCTCAAATATTTATTTTTCTTCCAAATTGAAATCTATAAATTGGAGGCTTCTCTCCTCATTATTCATCCACAATCTCATGCAAAGTTACTCTCTTCACATTGAGAGTTAATTTTGCCCATTTCCACTCAACCATTCATCACTTTTACAATTGGTAGCAAGGTTATGCTCAAATCTCTTTGGGAGATTTGACCATTTCACAATCACTCACATTGCAACTTAGGAGTTGGGAAAGGGCCAATTTCAACATTCAATTGGCACCAATTCCCCCATGGGATCACTATTTTACTTGCTTAATTAGGATTAGCTCTCATTTATTTAAGTTTTGTTCTTCATTTCTTCCTAGTTTAAGTTTAGTAGATGGATTTCATGGGTAATTTCTCATGATTTCTTGCATTTGATCTAACACCTTGATTGTTTGTTGTTCTTGTGCGTTTTCAAGTTTAGGGGTTCACACAATGGACCTAAAATTATGTCAAAGCTGGCTAGAGAAAGTGAAAGCAATCTCTAGAAGGCTTTTGAGGAGGCTGAGAAGAATGCACCTTCCATTATATTTATTGATGAAATTGATTCCATAGCTCCCAAGAGGGAAAAAATCCACGGTGAAGTTGAGAGGAGAATTGTTTCTCAACTTCTTACACTTATGGACGAACTTAAGTCTCGTGCTCATGTTATTGTGATTGGAGCAACTAACCGAGCAAATAGTATTGACTCGACACTCAGAAGGTTTGGAAGGTTTGATAGGGAAATTGACATTGGGGTTCTAGATGAAGTAGGCAGGTTGGAAGTGCTTTGTATCCATATGAAGAATATGAAGCTCTCTGATGATGTACGTATTGTAGAACCTAAATTGTTTTTTGTACTTCTAGATCTAATGTCAAGCAATGCTTAGATTTTGAGAGAATTTATTAATCTTTAGGATTCTTGGTACAGGTTGATCACAAAAGGATTGCTAAGGATACTCATGGATATGTTGGAGCAGATCTTGTAGCTTTGTGCACTGAGGCTGCACTTCAGTGTATTAGGGAAAAAATGGATGTCATTGACTTAGAAGATGAGACAATAGATGCTGAGATTCTATATTCAATGGTCGTGACTAATGAGCACTTCTAGACTGCATTGGGCTCTAGCAACCCATCCGCTCTTTGTGAAACTGTGAGTTTTTCCAAACCATGTCTAGATGTTCAATTTTTCTCATATCGATTAAGTAGGGATTGTATTTTTAAACTATTGATTTGTTGGGCCCCTAAATTTTAATTTTCTAAGTTTTTTTGTTTCTGATGATTTTAATAATGGTAAATTTGCTTATGAAAATTGGGAAAACATTGACAGGTTGTTGAAGTTCCAAATGTCACTTGGGAAGATATTGGAGGGTTGGAAAATGTCAAGAGGGAGCTTCAAGAGGTATGTTGAGATACATGGTTCACTATATTTGTGATTTTCTTTTCTTTCAATGCAAAAAATATGCTTTTCAAGGAGATGTCAACTAACAAAAATCATTATGAGTTTGGTGTAGACTGTTCAATATCCAGTGGAACATCCTGAGAAATTTGAAAAATTTGGAATGTCTCCTTCAAAAGGAGTGTTATTTTATGGGCCATCGGGTTGTGGAAAGACATTTCTTGCAAAATCCATTGCCAATGAATACCGAGCCAATTTCATCAGTGTGAAGGGCCCTAAATTTTTAACAATGTGGTTTGGAGAGAGTGAGGCTAATGTGAGAGATATTTTTGATAAAGCTAGAGGGTTAGCTCCTTGTGTCCTATTTTTTGTTAAGCTTGATTCTATTGCTACGTAGGTGTGTTTCTTTTTTATAAGTAAAATTTTAAGGTTGACTATAAATGACTGGGAATTTTGTTTGACCTTTTTGAAGTAGGTTGTAACTTATGGTGCATAATTATTTTGCATGTTTTTAGCATGGAAGTAGTGTTCGGGATGTTGGTGGTGCTGCAGACAGAGTCCTTAATCAACTGTTGACGAAGATGGATGGTATGACAACCAAGAAAATAGTTTTCATTATTGGTCTTACAAACAGGCCTGATATCATCGATCCTGCATTGTTAAGGCCTAGCCGACTTGACCAACTAATTTATATTCCCTTACCTAATGAGTCCTCACATTATCAAATCTCCAAATCTTGCTTGATAAAGTCACCCATATCAAAGGATGTAGACCAAATGGCACTAGCTCGTTATACCCAAGGATTCAGTGGAGCCGATATCACTGAGATTTGTCAGAGGGCTTGTAAGTATGCTATTAGAGAAAATATTGAGAAGGTGAGTTTCAATTGTGTCATCTTTTGCAAACTAGATCTATTTATGAATTTCTAATGGTTTTTATTTAGACTGTTATGTTACTAATTTCTAGGGTAGAGCAGTAGTCTACCTATTGAACTTACCTCAATTTGTAGCTTTTTATTTCAATTCATCATACTAGCATGTGTTTCAATTTTACCATAACCTCTCCCCCCACACTTTCAAGATATTGAACATGAACAAAAAAGAGCCAAGAATCCTAAGGCAATGGATGAGGATGATAGTGATGAGTTAGCTGAAATAAAAGCTTCCCATTTTGAGGAGTCTATGAAATATGCCTGACGAAGTGTCAATGATATTGATATTTAGAAGTATCAAGCCTTTTCAAAAACACAACAACAATCTTGAGGCTTTGGTTCTGAGTTTCGATTTCTAGATAGACCTATTGGTACTGCTACTGAGGCTTCAGATGTATTTGCTACATCAGATAATAAAGATGACAATGACTTA
Organism: Sequoiadendron giganteum; assembly: GCA_007115665.2. Classification (NCBI taxonomy): domain Eukaryota; kingdom Viridiplantae; phylum Streptophyta; class Pinopsida; order Cupressales; family Cupressaceae; genus Sequoiadendron; species Sequoiadendron giganteum. The sequence continues at coordinate 522,446,857 of CM021108.1, read as the reverse complement.
TATAGTTAGGAAACTTCGTACACAACTATCATCTTAATGAAGAGACAAATGTGTTTTTTCTAGTAGGGACCTTCCGCTGACAACTAGCCAAAGCTATTAAATTTCGCTCCACTTTGCTTGTATGAGTTTAATATTCATATGTTCTAAACTTTATTTAATTTAGCAGCCCTTTGGTAGTGGACTGAATACTCTTTAGTAACTTGTATTTTTTTAGAGAAAAATCAAGTTTATGGCAAACAAAGTTACTCAGCCATGGAAACCTTCATTCAACTAGTAGATAATGCTATGGAAACTTTTCTTTTTCTTTATTCTATTGTAAAATATTTTTTACTAAAATAAACCCTGCAATAAAGAAAGCCTTGTTCAACTCTGGTAGGTATGCTATAGAAACTTATTATTCTAAAGCTTTGTTCAACTGGTAGGTGTGCTATTTTTCTTTACCTTGTGAGGAATATTTTTTCACTAAATCATTTATACAACAAAACATTGTTGAACTTCTATTTATATGCTATGGAATTTTGCTTTATACTAACCCTATTAGGATATAGTTTACAATAAAATATCAATTTATGTTGTAACATTTATTAACATTACTATATGCATGTGTTTAGTACACTTGCGATTCAAACTATGACAACTAGAATCACCTGTATTTACTGCAAACATTTCACATCTCTTGAAGCATCCTTCTCAATCCACCTACCCTTGTTTTGTTCAATTTGATTTCTTGGCCTATATCAACCACCTAGAAGAAAGACAAGTGTTAGTGATAGATTAAATTGGCAAATTAAATAGAATTAGTGCTAGAAATTTTTTTTTTTCTTCTAAATTTCCCCAATATACAATTTATATGTTCTGCTAAGTGCAAAATGCTAGCTTGCACAGACAATAAAAAAAAATCTTAAACTGTACATTGAGAATTTAATTTCCAATTTAACCTATTGCTAACAATAGTATATATATCAGTAATCATATGTGCCATTTTTCCATTATGCTAGAACTTTGAAGCAATGAACGTTCATTTTGTTGGATCAATTCATTTGTTCCAATCAGGAATCAAGAGAAAGCTAACTCATAAACAAAAAGCACCTATGTATGTAACATGAGATAAAAATGGCATTTCATTTTCCTCATCTAATTTGACAAAATAAATGCTCGCACTATTTGCAGTGTTGGAAAATACAATGTCTCCATATAAGGTGTTAAGAAAAAAGCAACCCAAATAGTGTTGTAAAATGCTCTGCAACATAGAAGAGATAGTGTGTTTTCCAACTATGCAAATAATCAAAGCAATTCATTTGTTCCATTCAGGAGAAAGCTAACTCATAAACAAAAAGCACCTATTTATGTAACACGAGATCAAAATGGTATTTCATTTTCCTCATCCGATTCAACCAAATAAATGCTCACATTATCTACACAGTTGGAAAATACATTGTCTCGATATAAGGTGTTAAGAAACAAGTAACCCATATAGTGATGTAAAACCCTCTGCAACAAAGAGCAGACAGTGTGTTTCCCAACTATGAAAATAATGCAAGCAATTCATTTGTTCCAATAAGGAGAAAGCTAACTCATAAACAAAAAGCACCTAAGTATGTAACATGAGATAAAAAATGGCATTTCATTTTCCTCATATGATTCGACCAAATAAATGCTCACATTATTTGCAGTGTTGAAAAACACATTGTTTCCATCCTTGACCGCAAGTCCCTCCCCAACTAGCAAACTGAAAAATTAAAATGTGGAAAATACCTATGCACCGCATCAAGCAATGCATTTGAGGGGTTTCTAGTGGTTCAACCACTTGCAACTCCATTTTCCTCGCCGGAGCATCCCTCCCACCCACCAAACTCGAGAAATTAAAAATGTGGAAAATGACAATGTTAGGTGCATTTTGTCTAGCTTTTTGACTTTAGACAAAAAAACACCTATGCATGTAACATGACATCAAAATGGCATTTCACTTTCCTCATATAATTTGACCAAATAAATGGTCACATTATTTGCAGACTTGGAAAACACACCATCTCCATATATAGTGTTGTAAAACCCTCTACAACTAAGAGGAGATAGTGTGTTTTCCAACTATGCAAATAATGCAAGCAATTTATTTGTTCCAATCAGGACAAAGCTAACTCATAAACAAAAAGAAACTATGTATGTAACACGACATCAAAATGGCATTTTCATTTTCCTCGTCTGATTCAACCAAATAAGTGCTCACATTGTTTGTAGTATTGGAAAACACACTATGTCGATATAAGGTGTTAAGAAACAAGAAACCCATACAGTGTTGTAAAACCCTTTGTAATTGAGAGGAGATAGCGTGTTTTCCAAATTTGCAAATAATACAAGCAATCTATTTGTTCCAATTAGATAAAGAAAGAGAAATGATATTTGGATTCTAGCAAAGAGTTGTTAAAAATGCATGAAAAACATACATGAAAACATACATGGATACATACATAACATGATGAGACATTGTAGTGCGCGGCCTGCCAAACTGGTTATTAGTGCGAAATTGACAGATGAGATGAAACATCTAGGCGATGGTTAGATAGGAGTTAATGGTGCCATCAAGTGGGTTTTCCCACTTTTTACCGCATGAAAAAAGTGGGCGGGTTAGCTTTGTCAACAAGTTTCTTTTGTCTGCCACAGGAAAAGTGGAAGGGACTGATGTGGGCCTTTTCTATTTTGAGAAAGAAAGGTGAAAGTACTATTTGTTTCCTTCTATTGCGCCTTTTCTATTTCAAGAAAGAAAGGTGAAAATACTATTTTCTAGCAACAAATAGTCGTTCGTTTCTTCAGTGTTCATGGAAGAATGGAAAAATGGCACATACACAGAGTGGATATACATACCTTAGGGAGCTCCGAACACCTACAAATCTTCCCATTTCTATCCATGAAAAAGTCATTGTCCAAAAATGGAGAAAATGGGAGCTTGTCTGGGCTTTTTGATATCTGCAAATAATGGTTTTGAATGCCACATTTTAGGCTTTTTGTCCATGCTGAAAAATTATTTTGAAAACCTACCAATGCTGACATGTTTTCTCGGTGATGGTTGCAGGTATTGGGCATTTTCTATTTTGAGAAAGAAAGGTGAAAATACTATTTGTTTCCAGTCTACTCATTGAAAGGGAAAGTTGAAGGTTTCAATGCACATGGACAATTTGGAGGAGAAAACAAACCAAATTGAGGTGGTAGGTACTATCCAATAGTGGTGCAGAGGCTTTTACAACACTATTTGGGTTGTTTCTTTCTTAACACCAAGGGTTTTCCAACATGAATTGTTGCAAAACAAAATGAAGTAAAGGTAGGCTTCAAAACACATTGTGTTTTCCAACATGCACTACACAATGTGCACACCTAGATATACTGGTTTAAAAACCAGAAAGGGCTTGGGTATGTTGTGATGTGGAGGTTGAAAAATTTAGTGTGTTATGAAGCATGAAATTTGTTATATACTTGAAACTTAAACACAACAATGGAAGGTGTGATTTGGAAGACTTTCATACTGTTTTGTAACATTCCATCTTGCAAAACTGTGGGTGTTAAGTAGAAAGCAACCCAGCATGAGACGACCCTTTACATTTAAATAGGGAGATTCAAATAACTAAAACCTAGCACTATGTTTCCCATTTAGAATTATTTTTCACACTTTTTTTTTTTCAATGGTGTGAAATTTAAACACAACAATGGAATGTTTGATTTGGAAGACATTCATACTATTTTGTAACATTCCATGTTGCAAAACCATGGGTGTTAAGAAGCAAGCAACCTAGCATGAGACAACCCTTTACATTTAAACAAGGAGATTCAAATAACTGAAACCCAAGACCGTGTTTCCTATTCACAATTATTTTATGCAGTTTTTTTTCAATCGACTAAAATTTAAACACAACAATGGAATGTGTGATTTGGAAGACATTCAAGAAAATGAAATACTCCACATTGTGTTTCCCAAATTTAAAATTAAAAGATCTTGTAAAACCCTCTTCTTGCAACATAATTATCCCTCACCTCGATTTGGTCGGTATTCTCCTCCAAGTCGTCCATGTGCACTTAGACCTTTAGCTTTCCATTTACATTTAAACAAGGAGATTCAAATAACTGAAACCCAGCACTGTGTTTCCCATTAAGAATTATTTTGTCTATTTTTTTTTTCAATCAACTGAAATTTAAACACAACAATGGAATGTGTGATTTGAAAGACATTCATACTGGTTTGTAACATTCCATGTTGAAAAATCGTGGGTGTTAAGAAGCAAGCAACCCAACATGAGATGACTCTTTACATTTAAACAAGGAGATTGAAATAACTGAAACCCAACATAGTGTTTCCCATTTAGAATTATTTTGTGCACTTTTTTTTTCAATGGTTCGAAATTTAAACACAACAATGGAATGTGTGATTTGGAAGACATTCATACTATCTTGCAACATTGCATGTTGCAAAACTGTGGGTGTTAAGAATCCAACAACTAACCATGAGAAAACCCTTTACATTTAAACAAAGACATTCAAATAACTGAAATCCAACATTGGGTTTTCCAAATTGCAATTATTTTGTGCAATTTTTTTTTCAGTCATGCTAAATTTAAATACAATTTTTGCCCAAATTAAAAGTCCTTAGAAATTTTGAAAGGGCTTTTGAATACATTGAGACTGTCTATATTACAAAATCTCTTGAATACATTTTTTCTGTTTAGTAAGAATGCATGTTGGAAAACCTTAGGTGTTAAGAAACAAGCAATGCATATACTATTATAAAACCCTTTGCAAGTGAGAAGAGACAATGTGTTTTCCAACACTGCAAATAATGCAAGCATTTTATTTGTTCCAATCAGATAGAGAAACCAAAATGACATTTGAACTATATCAAAGAGTTGTTCCACAATTTGAAAGTGGACTGCATTACATTCTTGGAGTAATGAAATAAAACTCTTCATAACGAACTAATTGAAATGGGACAGTGTGTTTTACAACACTGCAAACCAGCTATAACAACATTGTGCCTTGCAAGTATCATAATACCTATTGCTTTCCAATTTAATTACATTCTTGGCACCTCATTTTGCTATTTGCAAATAATGGATTTCAATGACATGTTTTGGGCTTTTTGTCCATCCACGCCGAACAATTATTTTGAAAACCCATCGGTGCTGAAACATTATCCCAACGACGGGGTAGGAAACGGTAGACAGGATGAGATGTTCATCCATCATGTATTTCCTTTTTTCTGGCCACCTTTTCCATCATGGGTTCCTTCCATCCAGCCATCTTTTCCATCGCGGATCTTTTGTCCATTCGGTATGGGAGCGATATAACATATATAATAGGTTATATACATTGGTGAATTCTGTCTAGGAGTTTGCTTTCTTCACAGGCTCAAATGAAATGCAAAGAATATCATTACATTCCTACTATCAAAATCCCAAAAGGTTCTCCACACAATCATAAAACATACCAAATTGAGTTTAGGGGTGAGTAACCAATTGGGTTGTTACTTCTAAAGGCCCTTACAACACTCACAGTTTTACAAAACACTATGTTTTCCAAAATGACAGTGTACAAAATGGCCGCCAAGATGGGATGTCATCTGGGATTTTTTCTATTTGCAAATTATTATTTCAAATGCCACGTTTTCCGCTTTTTTCTCCATTTTGAATAACAATGTGAACTATGGCGAACATAGGATAGTGTGTTTTCCAACACAAAAAATAATCTATCACACTATGCCTTGCAAGTTTCATAATACCTAGTATTTTCCAATTTCATTACATTCCTACTATCAAAATCACAAACAGTTCTCCACACAATCACAAAACATACCAAACTGAGGTCAAGGGTGTGTAACCAATTTGGGTAGTTACTTCTAAAGGGTTTTACAATAGTCTGAGTTTTAGGAGCTAATGTTTTTCCCAAAACAACAGTGTATAAAATGGTGGCAAAAATGGGATGCCATGTGGGCTTTTTTCTATTTCCGAATTATGATTTCGAATGCCACGTTTTGCATTTTTTTATCCATTTTGAATAACAATGTGAACATTGGCAACATTTTGGGTTTTACGTGGTTTTCAAAATATAGCATTTCATTACAGAACCCACAGATTATGCTTTCTATAAACATTATTTAGTAATTTCACTCATATTTCTACAATGGGTTGTCGCTTATTTCATTTGAAAATTGAAAAATTCGAAAACCAGCATACGGGGAGGAAATGAAACAAAAATTTAAAAACCCTCGACACAAGGAAACATTATTAGACCTGGATTTCAACTAACTCCTAGACAAAATTCACCTATGCACATCAAAAAACACATAAAAAACATACATAAGAACATACATGGATACATACATAACATGATGAGACGTCATAGTGCGGGGCCCGCCAAACACCTAAAACAGTGGGTTTTACAATAGTCCGAGTTTTAGGAGATAGTGTGTTTTCCAAAACAACAGTGTATAAAATGACGGCAAAAATGGGATGTTATGTGGGCTTTTTTCTATTTTCGAATTATGATTTTGAATGCCATGTTTTGTGTTTTTTTATCCATTCTGAATAACAATGTGAACAATGGCGACATTCTGGGTTTTATGTGATTTTCAAAATATAGCATTTAATTGCAAAACCCATAGATTTTTCTTTCTATAAACATTATTCAGTAATTTCACTCATATTTCTACAATGGTTTGTGGGTTATTTCATTCATAAATGAAAAAAATCGAAAACCAGCATACGGGGAGGAAATGAAACAAAATTTTTAAAACCCTTGACATAAGAAAACATTATTAGACCTGCATTTCAACTAACTCCTAGACAAAATTCACCTATGCACATTGAAAAACACATGAAAAACATACATAAGAACATACATGGATACATACATAACATGACGAGATGTCATAGTGCGGGGCTCGCCAGACACCTAAAACAGTGGATTTTACAATAGTCTGAGTTTTAGGAGATAGTGTGTTTTCCAAAACAATAGTGTATAAAATGGCGGTAAAAATGGGATGTTATGTGGGCTTTTTTCTATTTCCGAATTATGATTTTGAATGCCATGTTTTGTGTTTTTTTATCCATTTTGAATAACAATGTGAACAATGGCGACATTCTGGGTTTTATGTGATTTTCAAAATATAGCATTTCATTGCAAAACCCATAGATTTTGCTTTCTATAAACATTATTCAGTAATTTCACTCATATTTCTACAATGGTTTTTTGCTTATTTCATTCATAAATGGAAAAATTTGAACCAGCATATGGGGAGGAAATGAAACAAAAATTTAAAAACCCTTGACACAAGAAACATTATTAGACCTGCATTTCAACTAACTCCTAGACAAAATTCACCTATGCACATCAAAAAACACATGAAAAACATACATAAGAACATACATGGATACATACATAACATGATGAGACGTCATAGTGCGGGGCCCGCCAGACTCCTAAAATAGTGGGTTTTACAATAGTCCGAGTTTTAGGAGATAGTGTGTTTTCCAAAACAACAGTGTATAAAATGGTGGAAAAAATGGGATGTTATGTGGGCTTTTTGTTATTTCCAAATTATGATTCTGAATGCCATGTTTTGTGTTTTTTATCCATTCTGAATAACGATGTGAACAATGGTGACATTCTGGGTTTTATGTGATTTTCAAAATATAGCATTTCATTGCAAAACCCATAGATTTTGCTTTCTATAAACATTATTTAGTAATTTCACTCATATTTCTACAATGGTTTGTCGCTTATTTCATTCAAAAATGGAAAAATTTGAAAACCAGCATACAGGGAGGAAATGAAACAAAAAATTAAAAAACCCTCGACACAAAAAAAAATTATCAGACCTGCATTTCAATTAAATAGTTTCCCAACGAAAACCCTGCAAAATTCAAAATAAGAATGTGAACAATGGTGATGTGCTGGTCTTTATGTGATTTTCACAATAGTTTGTGGTTTCTGTAAACCTTATTCACTTATTTTGTTTTTCACAATGCTTTATGGTCTCTGTAAACCTTATTTGGTTATTTCACTAATATTTCCACGATGGGTTGTCATCTCTTTCATTCGACAACCCCAAATTTTCAAAACCAATAGACGGGAGGAGACGAAATTAAAAAACCCTAAACAAAAAATCACAAAACGAAAACCCCGCAATGAATGGTCGTTCGTTTCTTCAGTGTTCATGATAGAATGGAAAAATGGCACATAGACAGAGCGGATATGCATACCTTAAGGAGATTCGCATGCCTACAAATCTTGCCCTTGTTATCCACCAAAACAACATTGTCCAAAAATGGAGAAAATGTGACCTCGTCTAGGTTTTTTGATATTTGTTAATAATGCTTTCGAATGCCACGTTTTTGGCTTTTTTTCCATCCACGCCGAACAATTATTTTGAAAACTTGTCGGTGCTAGCACGATTTTTCGGTGACGCGAGGCAGACGAGATGAGACGTTTGGTCGTCAAGTCTTTCCTTTTGTACGACAACCTTTTCTGTCGCAGGTCCCACCTCTTCCGTCGCGACTCTTTTCTCCATGCGATATGGGGGGCATATCCTATGTTATATACATAGGTGAATTTTGTCTAGGAGTTAGCTTGCTTCTGGCTTTATTTGGGAAAAAGTTATATTGGGGCAAAATATTTGTATTTCATCTAGAAAATTATTTTATAAATTTGGGGCTTTATTATTCTGTGGCATATTTCCATCCGCAGTACGATCACGGGTTTCAAGCCTAGCCACAAGCAATCACATCGGCATCGAAGGTGAATATTCCATTGACTGCATCAGTCAAGCCTGGTACGATGTCATCACCATCACATAGTAGTCATTTTCAAATTTAAATCGGTGGTATGCATTTGTTTGGCGAAAGCTAACTCGTAGACAAAATTCACCCATGTGTATAACCCATCCTAACATAGCATGCCATGCCTCATCCCACACGATGGATAAAAATGAACTGAATGAAAGATTCAACGGACAGAGATGGACGAACGGATGGCAGTGGTAGTTAACAGATGGAAAATTTTGACGGATGACGACAGACAAAAAAGTGGGACGAACATTAAACTAGCTATGGAAAAATTTAAAAAACGAGCGGGAATTCCAATTTTAAAAATTAAGCGGGAGGTTGAGTGGGTGTTTTAAAAACAATTCAGCACACATTTTTGCAGGTTTAATGGTTGGGGAGAATGCGGAAGCTTTGGCAGCGAGTGTTTTCAGGGACACATTTTTCATGCCAGCGAATGCAAAAATGACGAGGAATTTGAAAGGACAGAATTGAAATGGCCATATGCAGGACTTAGGAAGAGAAATGGTAGATAGATTCAGCCCTCGTTGGTTGTGGCGTCCATGACATCTTAAATATCTGGTATGATTTTTCCTCCTCCTTTCTGCTTCATGACGAGTGATAGTTTTACATTAACTTATTAATACAACACAAATCTGAGTTGATTCTATGATTGCAGGAATCAAAGGCATCCCAACATGTCATCACTCTAACCAAAGTCAGATGCTTCCATTCCATTCTGTAAAAGCGTACGGGTTATTGACTTACATACTTTGTTGGGGAATCAGATCTCAGTGTTGATACGTCAACATTTTCATTGTGGCTTATGCTTGAGCATCGGGGTTTTCAGAATCAGCGTCATCTTAACCTTGGTCTCAAAAAGTTACAACCAAGCATTCCTTCGCGGATTCCTCTTCAAAAGTTGCAATATTTAATATTCAGAGGTTTACACCTGAAAACATTGTGGCAGAGCCATGTACAGGTATTATGTTCTTCAATGAAAAATAAATTTCCATTTAAGGGTACTTTCTTTATTATTGCTAGCTTGGTATCCAAGTTTAAAACAATTTTATTTGGAGTTTCAGGTGCCCACTCAATTGAAAGAGTTGCAAATATAGCTGCAAATACAGGATACTTATTTGGAAGAATTTTCAGATTTGTCAGGAATATCCAATAGTTTGGAAAAAAATATAATTGACAATTGTAGACATCTGAAAACCTTGTTAGAATTATCTATTCTTAGGAAGCTGATAGAATTGAAAATTTCTAATTGCCCAGAACTTAGGAATTAAGTGTTGTACACTTGAGCTGCCTGAAATAAATTATACTTCACAGATGTTATAATCTAAAAAAGTTTGACAATGAAATGGAAAATAATGGGTTTATGAATCTGTGCTTTTACAGGTATTGCCAACAATAGAAAGTTTCACATCTCACGGAGCCAAATTCCTAGATGGGCAAGAGGAGTTTGATATTCTGATTCTTGTAACCAGATATAGAAGTAGTGTGCCCTCTTGGCTTAAGGTAGAGAAAATACCTCAATCAAAAGCCCACTTCGCTTCTGTTGATATCAATTGCTATTAAATCTAATCTTCTTTCTTATCTTGTTTAGGATGATATCACCACAGAGCATGGAGAATGGTATATTTGTTTAGTTTGGCACATTCTAAATTTCATTTATTCACCAATCTTCATGGGATTCGACACCAAGGGAAAGCCTCAGATGATGAGTTTGGCCTGCCTCCCAATCTTTATCAGTGTGCAAATGAAATGCTCCAGTTCAATGACAAGGATTTGGACTTTGATGTACATTGTAATGAAAAAAAATGGATGATTCACACTTTTGGTTCTCTTTCTTCCATGGATAAAAATTTATGGTCTTTCTTGACATGCTGAAAGTAAATGTTATGTTCAATTTTAAAACAAATTTGTAAATTGTTTGAGCATCCATGTGGAAGGCATTCATAGTCCTAGAAGGTAAGTTCTAGTCTTGCATTAATCATGAAACCCATGCAGAATTGAATTGAGGGTATCTATTTGTTTTACAATATTGGTTGAAACATTGGTTTGAGACATTTAGTAATGGTGGATGAAGACTACGAGATATCATTTGATGTATGATCAAAGAAAGAGGCTTTGTAATTTTATCAAAAAGTTAATGAAGTGTTAAATGTAATTTTGATGAGTGTATCAAGATTTTTTTATTGTTACAATTTTTTTTGTTTAAAATACCTCAAGCGTTAATACCACACTTTGTATGGTTTTCAATATACTTGATTTAAGAACATTTGCATAGAGAATTGTTGTATAATTGATGTTGAGCCTTGGGAAGAGATTTCTCATACCCCACTTGATATTCCATTCTATTTTTTGTCCTCTTTTTCTAGAAAACATGGATAATTTTTCAAGAGGTAGTAGACGCAAAATTTTACTAAATATTATACTTTTCAATAGTGAATGTTGAATACTAATTGTATACGGTTATATTTGTTAAAAATTAATCATTTTCTTATTTTTATTCATTAAAGTTTATTTTTGACCATTGAATTGGGTGATGCATAAGAATAGCCCTCAACAAGTTTTTAAAACAATAATCAATCATTCCAGGCTATATTTTAACTGAGAAATTAGAGTTATATGCCTAATGTTAGCCAATAAGAATTTATATATGTTGCATGACTAGCCCAACATCAAAATCAAGGGTATTATCCATATTTCAACACATCTATAAAATGACAAGCTTCATGGTGGAGAGGGCCCCTCCTTGCCATACTATTAAAGCAACAATTGTATCCTTGTAGTTTTCAATTTAATTGAATGTCTCATTTTATAATTCCAAATATTCGAGGACCTTTCACTAGTTGATCTTAGTAAGGAACATAGAATTTTTGCAATGGTGATTCAATTATTGGTTATAATTCAAACTAAACATTATTAACCTAAGATTCTTAGTAACCATTAAGTGTATCCCTTGCATTAGTGGGCAGTGACACAACTAGCCTAATACAAGGCAAATTTTGATGTTCATAGATGCTTGATGCCTCCAATTCTAATCATTTAAATTTGAACTCCTCCACACGAAAAACATTAATTGAATTTTTTATTTCTTTTATAATTTATAAGGGATTGATTGGAAAATTTGTGTATTAAAGAGATCTTTTGCTTGGAATTCACTATCTTCTTATGACCATCTATGTCATTTTTTTTGAAAGAACAACATAATATTATTAAGAAGTTTAAAATATATTGAAACTTAATTTTAATGGTGAAAGGTTAGAAAGTAGTAGATGCAATAATGATGTTGAAGTAATTAGTGAATATGTAATGATGAGTGATATGATTGGTGGATATTGTATTATATGATTTAGAAGTGGTTTTTTGTTATACTTAGACATCCAATTTGAAAGTCTTGGATTAGAAATGACACAAACAATAAATTTTATGGACTTGGTGAGGATCCATGATATTTTTTTAATTTGAAATAGATCAAATCCATCGGTGCAAAATGAACCTCGCAAAGGAATAAGTAATCTAAGAGTTAATAAATTTCTACGAATGAATTTAATTCTATTTTTATGAATAAATAGGAATTTGTATCAAAGGTGGTGTCCAATTAGTCAAAATCTTGCAAGAGTAAGTACTTGGAACACCCACATAAAGGGGCATAAAAAATTACTAAGAGTGTAGGGTAAGTATTTTCTATGATTATATCTTGTTTCACTTTAGTACACAATGTGGGTTGTTAGTTATTTCATTCTTCATGTTGAAAGTTAAAGAGTGGAGAGAATGAGGAGGAGTTCCAAGTGGGGGTTATATAATCGCAAGTTAGAAAAATAGAGTGGGTTGTGAGTGATTGCATTATACTTGTTCTAAGCTCAAGGATGGAGAGATTGGGGATGAGTTACAAGTGGGAGATACATAAAACTAATCAAATTGACCTGAGGGGTGACTAACCAATTGGGTTGTTATGTGTAGATACAATAGTATGTGGTTTGGAGGTTTCATAACACCCAATGTTTTCCAACCTACAAATATTATAATGAAAATCTTTTCTTATTTAGATATATGAATGTAATGAAAGGCACCTTTAAAATTTACCACAACTATTACTTAGAGTAAAAATTGCATTCAACTTCCTCATGTGATCAAAAAATAAATGTATAAATTAATCACAAGTTGGAAAACACGGTGGGTTGTAAGCGATTGCATTCTATTTATTCTAAGCTCAAGGGTGGAGACCTTGAGGAGGAGTTGCAAGTGGGGGATACATAAAACTAATCAAATTGATTTGAGGGGTGGCTAACCAATTGGGTTGTTACATGTAGAGTGTTTTACAATAGTCATATGTGGGTTGTAGGTTTTATAACACCTAGTGTTTTCCAACCTGTAATTGTTGTAATAAAAACATTTTCTTATTTAGAGAGTACGAATGTAATGAAAAGAAATTAAAAAATTTACCACAATTGTTACCAAATAGTTGTTCTAAAATTTTAAGGTGAACTTCATTACATTTTTGGTGTGTACGAATAAAAAAAAATTCATAATAAAATATTTGACAAGGGACAGTGTGTTTTCTAACACTACAATAATGCAACCATTTTTCATAAGGAAATGATTGACAGGGGATAGTGTGTTTTCCAACACTTCAAATAATGTGAGCATTTTTTTGTTCCAATCAAATGAAGAAAGTGAAATGATATTTTTACTATATTGGAAAAATTTGTTCCAAAATTTTAAGGTGGATTTCATTACATTGTTGGTGTGTACGAATCAAAAAATTTTCATAAGGAAATATCTGACAAGGGATAATGTGTTTTCCAACACTGCAAATAGTGTGAGCATATTTTTGTTCCCTATTGGAAAACACACTGTCCCCTGTTAGTTATTTCCAATATTGGAAAACACACTATCCCTTGTTGGAAAACACACTTTCCCATATTGGAAAACACATTGTCCCATGTTGGAAAACATACTGTCCCCTATTAGTTATTTCCAATGTTGGAAAACACACTGTCCCTTGTTAGTTATTTCTAGACATCTTACATTCTAATGATGTCCCCTGTTCACTTTTCCTACACAAGGGACAATGTGTTTTCCAGCACTACAAACAATGTGAGCATTTTTCCTACACATGTGATAGTGTTTTTTTCAACACTGCAAATTCATAAGGAAATAATTGACAAGGGACAGTGTGTTTTCCAACACTGCAAATAATGTGAGCATTTTTTTGTTCCCTGTTGGAAAACATATTGTCCCCTATTAGTTATTTCCAATGTTGGAAAACACACTATCCCATGTTGGAAAACATATTGTCCCTTGTTAGTTATTTCCAATGATGAATAGTTTTTGTGCTAGCGGTCTTCATTGTTAGTTTGCTACTAGGAAAACTTCTACTCTATCTTGGGTAGAGCCTTTGCCTCTACCTTGAAACTCCCTCATATAAAATAATTGAGAATTTCATGAAGGACAAACTCACAGTAAAAATTTCTCAAAAAATATAAAGGCACCTTGTGGTTATTGCAAGGAGTTCGGTCAAAGGCCATTCACCAATTATCCCCAAAATTGTTTGTTATATCATCGTGATTGCACCAATGGATAGGGAATCTCTTCAAACTCACAAAAATGGATGTATTAGTTTTAATATTGGTAAAAATACCATAAATTTGACCCTTTGTTATATCTTTTTATTTCACTTCATCAAATAACAACTTTGTTGCATAAAATTCATGACATGCATCTCTATGAGTTTTTCATTGATAGATTTGAATCGTTACTAAGTTAACTGATGCAGAGTTAGAAGACCCAAAACCATTCAAGGTGTCAAATTTCCTTCAAGAGGCATCTAACAATATTAAAAAGGCCTATGGATCAATCCCAACATTCCTCCAAGTTGGATAGCAAACAAAAATACTACTTCCCACTTTTCACCCTTGGAATCTAGTAGTACTGCAAAACCAGTTTTGGGCCCTTAACTCCAAAACTTTCCAAAACACCAGGAAAATGAAAGAATGATTCAAACACCCATTTCAGAGTTACAACACATATCACAAATTTAGGTATGGGTCCTTTTGACCAATTTCCCAAAAATACCCTTTCTAGGTCGACCTCATTAGGCTCAATAGGCCTAATTTACAAAACAACATGCCTTCAAACTCAATAGAGGCCCATGAAACCTTGGGGTCAGAATTTCTTATGTTCCCAAACCTCCCAAACCATAATTAGATTCTTCTGGTATGGACTAATTCATACCAAACCTGAAACCCCTTATTTTGGGCATAATTCATGATGGTTTATTAAATCTAGTGCTTCCACAACCTTCCAGGCCCTAAAACTAACTCAGACACTATCCATCAACCCCATACATTCTTAAAAGTTCAAGAAAACAATATTTCTATATAGATTTTGTCATACCCTAGACTGAAACCCCTTTTTTCACATGCATTCCTCCATAAAACACTCAGGAACAACAAATATTTCTTTTTTATTCCTTTCACTACACTCTAGTCATGCTTCCTATATATAAATCAGACTAAACAGGGACCCTTACACAAGTTACAATGACCACAAAAAGTGTAAGGGCCCTTTACATTATGTTTAAGTCACAAAACCCTCAAAAATAGGGTATACAGTTGATCACAAAGAAATAGAGTTTTCTAATGCAAATCACCACCAAATGCCTTCAAAATAGATAAAAAATAAAGCCAACACTATTCTTCAAATCTTGAAAAATAGTTCACATCACAATCTGACTGTATGTGCCCATACGGACCTGTACAATGAGAGAAAACAAATAAAATAGATGAAAAATAACAGAGTTCTTTATTTCTCAGTCCTTTTCTTCCACCTGTAACCTTACAATCGATGTCCCCAAGCCAATTGAAGACTTCCTCAGGCTCAACCAATGACCAAACAAATTTTCAACTAATTTTCAAATGCTTAATGACCATTGGGAACATAAACACACCATTTACAACTTTTGTTAACATATACCTCCATACATTGAAGTGTTACACCTTTTTGACCCTCCAAAGCGCTTAAATACATGGAAAACACCTATGATGGTCTATTTAGACCTTATTTAGACAAAATAAACTCAAAGACACTAACATTACCCTACTGATGCATTCAAACAATTAGAAATTGATGATGTGGTGTAGGTTCTCCTACACCATTAACTTGCTTCATCGTTGCTTCCAATGATGAAGCAAGTGATACATAGAAAAATGCTCTAATGTTTCCTCTTGGATTTATCTAGGGTTTGTTGGAAGTGTTGAAGGATATTTGGGTGATGAAGGGTTTTCTTCAAACATTTCTTCATATAAATTTGGTTTTGCATTAGGGGTTAGAGAAGTTGGTAAAAAATATAAAAGAAATGTATTCTAAAATGTTAAAATTTATAAAAGTATAAATAATATTTGATTAAAGAAAACAAATCTTGACCACTTACCTCTCTTGTGATGTGGCATTGGAAGAATTTTTTTAATAGAATTTGGTAATGCAAGAAAATATTCAAGATACACTCTCATTTTGATCTATTTGTTGGTTGTGGTTGTTAGCAGAAAATATCTTGTGTTTGTGATTTTTTTATATGCTCTCCATAACACAAGTGCATTATATAACATGTGCATATTATGTGTGACATAATTGTGTTATAGTCAATTTTTTCCATTTGGCTACTTTTTGACCTCTAATTTGATGTAGTCACCCAATAGTGCTAGATCTAATTTGATTTATTATTTTAATAGATTGGAAGCTTCATTTAATTTCAAGTACATCTCAAATTCAAAGTTAGAAATACATAGCATATCTTGCATACACAATTCATCTAGTTAATTAACAAACACTTCATTTTTGAAAAGGAAAGAAATATTTATGCATATAGCTTATCTTCATGGAAAAGAATATAAAAACTAAAAGAGAAAGAAAGTCCTTGATCCCATTACAAAGTCATCAATTGCATCAATGAAATTACCAAACAGTACATCCAAGAAGATGAAAAAAAATGTCAAACAAAACAACTCCAGTGAATCAAGGCAAAACAAACTTATAGTCACTCCCATATCTCATTTGGATTTTATGCCTGATGTGTCTTGGGATTTAGGAGAGCTGGATAGAGACAATCTTGGATGAGCTCCAAGAAAATTGATCCATCATTATGGTGGATCAAGAACATTTAATAAACAAAGGTAACTAAGAGAAAAATATTGAGAAACAAAGAACTATTTATTAACATGACTCGTTGAAATCATTGATGCAAGAAAAACAATATTAGAAATCCAATGAAAAAGACAATGTGAAAACACATTGGTAGTTCAACATCCAATCATGCAAAACCCAACAATTCACCATATGGTCATCCTTCCTTGAAAAGTGAACAAACCTTGTGGCGTGATCTTGGTGCAGGCACACCCTAGCATGAATAGGCCTTCATGAGGCAACTTCAAAATTTGATTTAAGTTTGATGTCATAATTATGTAATGGTATATAGAGTAAAAGTAGATAGAGGGGGGAAGTTGGGAAGGAGGGAGATGTAGGTAGAAAGAGAGGTGGGATGGAATGGATTAAGGGAAAGGTAGGTAGAGAGGGAGAGGGTGAGTGGAGATATAGACAGGGAGGGAGGGAGAGAGAGGAAAAGAGGGAGGTGTAGGAAGAGAGGTAAGGGTGTGTGTGAGGGAGAGAGGGAAGGAGGGAGATAGGCATGGTAGGGTGGGAGGGATAAAAGGTCAACCCAAAATATACTTAGTGGGAGGGGGGAATGTGAAGGTGGATAATGGGACATAGGCACTCAAATTGGATTTATAGCTTCAAGGAGGGATAGGGATAATGTTTTTGGATAGGGAAATCATTAGAATGTAAGATGTCTAGAAATAACTAATAGGAGATAGTGTATTTTCCAAGAGGGGAAATAACTAACAGGGAATAGTGTGTTTTCCAACAGGGGAAATAACTAACAGGGGATAGTGTGTTTTCCAACAGGGGAAATAACTAAAAGGGGACAGTGTGTTTTCCAACATTGGAAAAAACTAATAGGGGACATTGTGTTTTCCAATAGTGGAAATAACTAACAAGGGACAATGTATTTTCCAAAAGGGATAGTGTGTTTTCCAAAAAGGGACAGTGTGTTTTCCAAAAAGGGATAGTGTGTTTTCCAACAAGGGACAGTGTGTTTTCCAACAGGGAACAAAAAAATGCTCACATTATTTGTAGTGCTGGAAAACACACTATCCCTTGTCAATTATTTCCTACATAGAGGATGGTGAGAGAGGAGTGATAGAGTGAAGTATAGAGGAATGTATTTATTCCATGGAATTCTTAAGCTCAATATGGACTTTTAGTTAATACATTTTTTTTACCAATGTTGTCCATATTTGCATTATAAATGATTAATTGAATAAATTGAATAATGAATTGATGAAACTATAAATGATTAATGTTATCCATATTTACACTATAATTGATTAATTAAAAAATTGAAGAAGGCTCTTTTTTACCATGTAACTGATGCAATCATCATAATTAATCATTCATAACTTTCCTCAAATGTGTTTATAAGGCATGTGGATGAGAGTTTGAAATATTCAAATTCCTTATAGAAGCTATGAATTATTAAAGAAGAAAGAAGTAGAGTTTTTTAAAACAATTATCATATTGATAAAGATCTAGTACAAAGGAGAAGTCTCTTTAGAAATATATACAAGAATAAATATAAGTGCCCTAAAATAACTAGTAGGGGATAGTGTGTTTTCCACTTTCCAACATTTGAAATAACTAACACGGAACCATGTGTTTTCCAACATTGGAAATAACTAACAGGGAACAATGTGTTTTCCAATATTGGAAATAACTAACAAGGGACAATGTGTTTTTCACTTTCTTGATATGATTCGAACAAAAAAATGGTCACATTGTTTGTAGTGTTGGAAAACACACTGTCCCTTGTGTAGGAAAAGTGGACAAGGGAAATCATTAGAATGTAAGATGTCTAGAAATAACTAACAAGGGATAGTGTGTTTTCCAACATTGGAAATAACTAACAGGGGACAGTGTGTTTTCCAGCAGGGAACAAAAAATAGACACAGTGTGTTTTCCAATAGGGAACAACAAAATGAAAATGTGTTTTCGAACAGGGAAATAACTAATAGGGGACAATGTGTTTTCCAAAATTGTTTGTAGTGTTGGAAAACACACTATCCCTTATCAATTATTTCCACAAGGGACAGTGTGGTTTCCATCATTGCAAATAATGTTGGAAAACACACTGTCCCCTATTAGTTATTTCCTTGTTGGAAAACACACTGTCATTTTTTTGTTCCTTGTTGGAAAACGCAGTGTCCCCTATTAGAAAACACACTGTCCATTTTTGGAAAACACACTGTCCCCTTTTGGAAAACACACTGTCCCCTATTGGAAAACACATTGTGTCCACCTTCAAATTTGAAAACCCAATGTCCCTTGTGTAGGAAAACACACTGTCCCCTGTGTAGGAAAAGTGGACAAGGGACATCATTAGAATGTAAGAAGCAATTAAGACAGAGAGGAAGTAGGTTGTGTACAACGTTCGAAATACCAAAAAGCATAAAATTTGAAAACCCACCAATTCAAATGCCTCCTGAACACTTACAGTGAGACCTACAGTACAATAGATCAATCATTGTTTCTAGAGAAACATTATCAACAATTCCGAAAATTGTTTCCAAGATACACATGTATGGAAATTATGTGGTAAGTGTGCACTCTTAATTCATGCTTCTCCAATTGGCGATGTATGTGTCTGGTTGTCTCTATCCTATTTTATCTCAGTCGTTATAGCTAACACAAACTATATTTATAATATGAGAGTTCCATGGTTTTTCATGAAATAAGAACCAAGGCCCTAAAGTATAAACTTAATATTACCAAAATTTTCAAATCCTACAAAGCCACAACACCTTTATGCCTTGCAAATAGAAAAAAAATATTGACACCCACCTCACAATTATACCATAAAACACTAGCAGGAATTATATCTTTCCAACTAATAATGTGTTCCCTTCAAATTATGGGACATAGGCACCCAAATTGGATTTATAGCTTCAAGGAGAGATAGGGATAATGTTTTTGGATAGGGACATCATTAGAATGTAATATGTCTAGAAATAACTAACAGGGGACAGTGTGTTTTCCAATAGGGGAAATAACTAATAGGGGACATTGTGCTTTCCAATAGGGGAAATAACTAAAAGGGGAGAGTGTGTTTTCCAATATTGGAAAAAACTAATAGGGAACAGTGTGTTTTCCAATAGTGGAAATAGCTAACAAGGGATAGTATGTTTTCCAAAAAGGGACAGTGTGTTTTCCAAAAAGGGATAGTGTGTTTTCCAATATTGGAAAAAACTAATAGGAGACAGTGTGTTTTCCAATAGGGGACTATGTGTTTTCCAATAGGGGACAATGTGTTTTCCAATAAGGGATAGTGTTTTTTCCAATAGGGAACAAAAAATGCTCAGATTATTTGCAGTGTTGGAAAACACACTATCCCTTGTCAATTATTTCCTACATAGGGGATAGTGTGTTTTCCAACACTGCAAATTCATAAGGAAATAATTGACAAGGGATAGTGTGTTTTCCAACACTACAAATTATGTGAGCATTTTTTTGTTCCCCGTTGGAAAACACACTGTCCCATTTTGGAAAACACACTGTCCCATTTTGGAAAACACACTGCCCCCTGTTGGAAAACACACTGTCCAAGGGAGAGAGAGGACATGAGGGAGATATGGAGAGGTAGGTAGAGAGAGGTAAGGCTTGACTAACTAAATTGACCTGAGGGGTGACTAACCAGCTGGTTTGTTACATGTAGAGGGTTTTACAATAGTATATGGGTAGAGAGAGTGATGGGAGATAAGGAAAGTAGAGAGGGAAAGGCAGGTCAAGAGGGACAGGGTGAGTGTAGATAGAGAGAGGGAGGGAGAGAGAGAGAGGGAAAGAGGGAGGGAGATACGTGTAGGTATAGAGAGGTAAGGTGCAAGGAATAAAGAGAGATTTGTTATAAATTTGAAGGTGGAATTCATTGTATTCTTGGTGTGTACGCAACAAAAAACTTTGTATAAGGATATAATTGAAAAGGGACAGTACAATACACCCTATATTTATAAATTATTATTATTCTTGATTACCATTAAGGTATGGTAGTGAAATTATTATTCTATTTTTTATCATGTATTAAGGTCTCAAGGATTACACTCATAAGTTCTTAACAGTCTAAATAAGAACATGACAATGCAAAAGTGGATAAAGTCAAGAGGTTTTGTATTGCATATGAATTTGTGCAAGAAAAGAAAGTGAGAGATGATTCTATAAGTGGAGTTGCACAAATGAAAAATATTCTTGAACTTAAGAATTCCATGGAACAAATACATTCCTCTATACTTCATTCTATCACTCCTCTCTCACCATCCCTCCTAACCTTCCTCTTCCCACAGGTGGGGAGAGGTTGTGTGTGTGAGGGAGAGAGAGGAAGGAAGGGAGGGAGTGAGTGATAAATGGATGGGTAGGTGGAAAGAGAGAGAGGTGGTAAAGAGGGACAACAAGAGGGAGAGGAAGGTTAGGAGAGATCATGAGAGAGTACACGAATGTAATGAAAGAAACTTTCAAGATTTACCACAACTATTACTTACAGTAAAAATTATGTTTGGTATGATGGAGGGGGATGGTGAGAAATGGTTTAAAAGAATGATAATAGATAATTTACTTACTTAAGATATTATTCATGCTCTTGATGTAATGGGAAAATGGAAATACTTTACTGGAGGCATCAGGTACTAGAATGTATGAAATGAAAAAGGAATCTGCTCTAAAACACATGAAAATAATTATACCAAAGTGATTTTTGTATATTTGGAGAGGAGGATTACATCCACCAAACAAAGATCATTATTTTTTTTTTAAAAGAGGATTGCATCCACCAAAAAAAGCTTTCTTAATATTTGATTTTAGTATATTGGTCCTTCTATCCCTCCTAACCTACCACTCCCTATATTTTATTAACCATCACTCCAAAACCTCTTGATTTTATCAACTTTTGTATTGCCATTTTACC
Source organism: Sequoiadendron giganteum (assembly GCA_007115665.2). Lineage (NCBI taxonomy): Eukaryota > Viridiplantae > Streptophyta > Pinopsida > Cupressales > Cupressaceae > Sequoiadendron > Sequoiadendron giganteum. The sequence continues at coordinate 522,424,978 of CM021108.1, read as the reverse complement.
ATTACACATAGTGCACATGTTCCTTCATCAAATTTTGAAGAGTAGGAAGAATATATTCAATCAATGATTAGGTGAGGATTATGGAATAGACTGGAAATGTGGATGAAGGATGGTCTAAAATAAAAAATTAGGGATGGAAATATGGGGATTATGAATGCAACAATTAAATTCATGACAATTGTGAGAAGGTCTATAAGATGATAAGAGTTACCAAAAAGGTATACTCCTTTAGAATATTAATTTAATTTTCCTCTACCTTGTAGTAATGATTAATAAAATTTTAAGGTGGACTTCATTACATATTTTTTGCTTATAAAACAAAAAAATCATAAGGAAATAATTGACAGGGGACAATGTGTTTTCCAACACTGTAAATAATGTTAGTCAAAAAGTTAAATATTTTCTCTTTTGTAAATCTTGCAAAGATCTCCCCTTTCTTTGTTGAATCCATAACATTATCCACCCTTTCCAATAAACCTCATCTTGACACTTGGTTATTTCCTCTTTCTTCATATCTCTCATATATAAAAACTCACAATTGCAGAAACAACATAAGGTACTAGTAAGTGAGAAATATTTGTTAAAATTTAAGATAGTTACATATCATGAGGAGGTATTGCATCACATTAAAGGATATATGCCATTTATTTTTGGGAATATTGGTCATGGTAGTATGAGAATAAATTCATACATTTTTATAAAGAGAATACTTACTAGAATGTATGAAATGATAAAGGAATCTACTCTAAAAGCACTTGGAAAGAAGAAGACCAAAGTGAATGAGATAGATAATGTATTGATTGAAGAGATTATTCCCGCTCTTGAGAAGTTGAGGAAGGATCATGTGCACTATGTGCAATGGGAAAATGGAAATGTAGAACTAGAGGCAAAAATTACTAGAATGTATGAAATGACAAAGGAATCTTCTCTAAAAACACTTGAAAAGAAGCAAACCAAAGTGAATGAGATAAATAATGTATTGATTGAAGATATTATTCTTGCTCTTGAGAATTTTCAGAAGGTGCATGTGTAGTATGTGCAATGGGAATATGGCAATGTAGAACTGGAGCAACATGTAGTAGAATGTATGAAATGAAAAAGGAATCTTTTGTAAAAAACTTGATAAGAAAATTGAAGGTGGATTTCATTACATTTTTGGTATGTACGAAACAAAAAAAAATCATAAGAAAATAAATGACAAGGGACAATGTGCTTCATAGTGGGTTCTGAGTGATATGTATCACCTTACTTCTCTCTCACACACTCTCACACACACATGTACAACCTCTCTCCACCTACCCCTCCCTCCCTCCATCCCTACCTCCCTCTCTCAATCTCTCTATACCTACATGTCCCACCTTTCTTCTCTCTCTCTCTCTATCACACACACACACAACCTCTCTCCACCTACACCTCCCTCCCTCCCTACTTCCCTCTCTACACCTACCCTCCCTCCCTCCCTACTTACCTCAAACTCTCTATACCTACAACCACACTTAGATGGTGAAGGTAGTGATCATTGAGTAGAGTGAGAAATTTAGTATTTACTTAGGGATTTGATACTATAACACTACTTTATTGATACCTTTATTATGATACATGAGAAAGTGCATTTTCTTCAACCACTTATCTCTCATCATGGTATGGATTTTAGAGCACATAAAAGTATACTAGTAAGTGATCCTCTAGTAGATCCTACACTTCTTAGGGCCTTGAGGTGGCACAAAATTCACCACTTTGATATGGTCACAAAATTCTACTTTCCATATCTCCCCTCACTCTCTCTTCCTACCTCTCCCTATATTCCTTAAACTTTACCTCTCTCTACCTACCTCTCCATAGCTCTCTCATTTCCTTTCTCTCCCTTTATCCCTCCCATGCTACCTCGCTATACCTCTCCCTCCCCCCATTCCTCTATACTTTCCTCTATCACTCCTCTCTCACCATCCCTCCTAACCTCCCCCTTCCTCTCTTTGTCCCTCTTTCCCACTCTCTCTCTTTCCACCTACCCCTCCCTTTATCATTCACTCCCTCCTTCCCTCTCTTCCTCCCTCCATCCACCCCACCCCACATATCCCTCACTCTACCTACCTTTCTCTCTCCACCTCTCCCTCCTCTCCTCTCTCTCTCACACACACTACCTCTCTCTACCTACGTCTCTCTATTATGTTCACCTTGCCTCTCTCTACCTACCTCTCCTTATCTCCATCCTTCCCTCTCTCTCTCTCCCTCCTTCCCACACAACCTCTATCCACCTTCCTCTCCCTCCCCCCTCCCTTCTTCCATCTCTCTCACTCTCTTTATACCTACATGTCCCACCTTACTTCTCCCTTTCTCTCCACCTACCCCTCCCTCCCTCCCTCCTTCCCTCCCTCTCTCTATGCACATACCTCTCCTACCCTCTCTCTATATGTACCTATATCCATCCCACATTACCACTCCATATATTCCTCCTTCCCCCTCTCTCCACCTACCCATCCTTCTCTCCCCAACTCTCTGTATACTAAAATACTAAATTTATCATAATTATGTTACTCAAATGATAATAAGGTATAATGCTCCATGGCCATTAAATTTGGAAGGATAGGTGATATGGTGCATTATTATATGTGGATGTATGTGTCATGCCATGGTAGATCATATGCCTCTCTACTTCTCTCTATATCTCATATATCTATGACCTCTCTCACTTCTCTCTCTCCCCTTCCCTCTCTACTCTCTTTCTCTCTATCTCACCTCTCTCTCACACACACATTCAACCTATCTCTCATTATACTTTTATGGACATATAATGATGTATGCCTATATGGATTTTTAGTTAATACATTCTTTTTACCAATGTTGTCCATATTTGCATTATAAATGATTAATGTTATATCTATATTTACACTATAATTGATTAATTAAACAATTGAAGAAGGATCTTTTTTACCATGTAATTGATGCAATCATCATAATTAATCATTCATAATTTTCCTCAAATGTGTTTATAAGGCATGTGGATGAGAGTTTAAAATATTCAAATTTCTTATAGAAGCTATGAATTATTAAAGAAGAAAGTGATAGAGCAACTAGAGTTTTTTAAAATAATGATGGTATTGAAAAAAGATCTAGTACAAAGGAGAAGTCTCTTTAGAAATATATTATTGGTATAGATGGATGTTTTTTAATAGAAAAATGGTAGCACACACCTAAAATAAAATGTTTTGATGATAATGAAGGGTAAATGGTTCTATTTTCATACTCTTATTGTGAGGGATGGTTCAATTCAAGGATCAAAGGGTATATTAGAACTTTCCCTAGATGATAAGATTTTTGAACTTAAGAATTCCATGGAACAAAAACAATTGGAAATAGATGATAAGGAAAAGGTAAAATTAGATCTAACTATAGAAAAAATGAATCAGTTGGGTGGAGACATGAAAGTCTTATCTGAAAAGGTAGGAAATTCTTGTAAATAACTTGTTAAAAGATACATTTGCATTCTCTAATCATAAATACACTCTCAAAGCTAAGAAAAAGGAGGCTTAAAGATAAACAAATTGGAAATATAATGTTATGATATGGTGCAATTAATTAAGTAATTAAATTAATTAATCAACATGGTGATGTTAGAGGGAATTGGCTATGATGAATTAATATGTAGGATTAAAGATCAAATATGGTGGAATTAGTGTGTCTACAACATGCTACAAAGTGTTTCTAGACATCTTATATTTCCTACCATTGAATAATTTCTAGTTTCTAATTTATAGCACACATTCCAATCCTAATAGGTCTACACATGTGGTATACCCTTGGAAGCCTCTTAACATAGTCAAAGTACATAAGGAGCTCATGGTGAAGATGAATGAAATATAAAAATAAATAAACTCAAATAAAGTAAGTTATTGGATTGAAAGAAATAACTACTATATATGTACTCATCATGGTTGAAGGTACTCTCATTGGTCCTCATATCTTACCTACCATGTGCTCCTTGGGTTGCCAGATATGAAATGTATTTTAAATTTTATTATTCAATTGATTTTATTTTGTGTGAAATAAAGATATGAAGATCCCTATATCTCCATCCAAAATCATGTGATAAAATTATAATTTTATGTAAATTTCAAATATTGGAGATAATTAGATCTTTTAGTTTTGATAAATTACCATAAATATGTTACAACCAATAGGGTAGAACTAGAATTTTAATCCTACAAAAAAATAATAACATTTGATATAAACATGATAAAAAACTATATAGTAATAATTATAAATGGGAAATGGTATGGAAACATAAAAAAATAATATCTTAGACTTAGTAGGAGGGAGAGATGTGATGGTGGATTATGGGACATAGGCACCCAAATTGAATTTATAGCATCAAGGAGGGATAGGGATAATGTTTTTGGGCTAGTATAATGGAGGGGGGTGGTGAAAATGGTTTGGAAGAATGATAACACATAATGTATTGACTTAAGATATTATTCCTTCTCTTGAGAAGTTGAAATGGAAAAGGAATATGAAGAAGCGGACCAAAGTGAATGAGATAGATAGTGTATTGACTGAAGAGATTCTTCCCACTCTTGAGAAGTTGAGGAAGGTGCATGTGCAATAGGCAAATGGAAATGTAAAAGTGGATAAAGTCAAGAGGTTTTGCATTACATATGAATGTGTGCAAGTAAAGAATGTGAGAGATGATACTATAAGTGGAGTTGAACAAATGAACTCAAAGATTCTTGAACTTAAGAATTCCATGGAACAAATACAATTGGAAATAGATGACAAGGAAAAGGAAAAAACACATATAAGTGCAAAAAAAGAGAATTAGTTGGGTGGATACATGAAATTTTTATGTAAAATGGTAGACAGGTCTTGTAAATAATTTTTTTAAAGAAACATCTACATTCTCTAATCGTAAATACACTCTCAAAGCTGAGAAAAAGGTGGCTACAAAGCTACATAAAAGTATTCAAGACATTGAAAAATCTATCCAAGAAAGGGATGATTCTATCCTAAGGGTTGATGAGGGAGCAGCTGATCTAAAGATTCAAGTAAAAGATATGAAAAAAAAAGTTAGAAGATCATGACAATGAATTGTAGGGTGTGTTAACAAGTAAGAGCAATGGAGATGAGGAATATTTTTTGTTCCATCTTTTCCTCAATCTCTCTACCTACCTCTCCCTCTATTCCTTAAACCTTACCTCTCTCTACCTACCTCTCCACATCTCCCTTATTTCCTCTCTTCTTTTATCTAATTTTTCCTTTTCCTTATCATATAAAACTAAATTTGTCACCACTCCCTCCTTCCCTCCTCTTCGCCCCTCTATCCCTCCACCCTAACACTCCCTATCTCCCTCCCTCTCTCCCTCACAAATACACACACAACCTCTCTCCACCTACCCCTCCCTCCCTAACTATCTCTATACCTATCCCTCCCAACCTACCACTCCCTATATCCCTCTATTCCATTTTCTTTGGAAACATTCAAATACTCTATTTCCTTCTATTCCACATCTAAAATATGATCATATGAAGGTTGTTTCACTACATCTACGATATCATCCCCCATCTATCTAATATTCATCTATTCTTTTATTTCATTATGAAATACTACTTCCTCTTTGTTCAATTTCTTCATTATAAGGCCTTTCAACACCATCTTTGTCTCTCTCTCTTTGGGTTAATCCATCGTCATTGTTGCATTAATCCATTAGGTTAAACCTTAAATCCTAAAACCTAAATCGAACATATATCATCATTGCATTAATCCATTGCATGAAAGTGTAAATGATTAATGTTATCCATATTTACACTATAATTAATTAATTGAATAATTGAAGAAGGCTCACTTTTATCGTGTAATTGAAGCAATCATCGTAATTAATCATTCAATTTTTTTATTAAATGTGGTTATAAGGCATGTGGATGAGAGTTTGAAATTTTCAAAAACCTTATATAGAAGCTATGAATTATTAAATCCATAAATCCATTTTGGTGCCTATTTCCCACAATCCACCATCACATCTCCCCCTCCTACTAATTCAATTTTTGGTCCTTCTATCCCTCCCACCCTACAACTTCTAATCTCCCTCCTTCTTTCTTTCTCTCCCTCCCTCTATCCCTCACACCTACCACTTCCTATCTCCCTCCTTCCCCTTCTCTCTCTCCCTCACAAACACACACACAACCTCTCTTCACCTAACCCTCCTTCCCTCCCTCCCTAACTCTCTCTATACCTACCCCTCCCACCCTACTAGTCCCTATATCTCTCCTTCCCTCTATCCCTCCAACCCTACCACTCTCTATACCTATCTCTATCTCTCTCCTTCCCTCTTTCTCCCCCTCCTTCTATCCCTCCTACCCTACCACTTCCTATCTCCCTCCTCCTCCCCTCTCTCCCTCCCTCTCTCCCTAAATCTCTTTATACCTACCTCACCTACCCTACCTCTCTCTATAATGGAAATACAAAACTAGAGGTAGCAGATACTATAATGTATAAAACGAAAAAGGAATCTACTCTAAAAGAACTTAAAAAGAAGTAGACCAAAGTGAATTAGATATATAAGGTATTGTTTAAAGAGATTCTTCCTTCTCTTGAGAGGTTGAGGAAGGTGTGTGTGCAGTATTTGCAATGGGAAAATGGAAATAAAAAGTAGATAAAGTCAAGAGGTTTTGTATTAAATATTAATTTTTGCAAGAAAAGAAAATGAGAGATGATGCTATAAGTGGATTTGAACAAATGAAGTCAAATATTATTGATGTAATGCCCCGCCACGCAACCGTAGAGGAAGTTTCAATTCACTAAAAAAGCGTACTAATTTTTTTTAAAAGAAGTGAATTAAACCCACATGTTCAACTATAATTGACAACATCCCCTAGGGTTACATAACTGAGATTACTTAACTCCCCATTAACATACAACATCTAAATTACATTACAAATAAATAACTCAAGTAATAACATTCAATTAACATAAGAAGATACAAGATAAGAATAGAGCATCCATTACATAAATCATTATCAGATTACAATCCTCATTCCCAAAATGAGTCAAAATACATAAGAGTCACAATTTACATAAATCCACCTCATCATTACAAGAGGGGTGTAATCAACATCATTACAATTTGAATACAAAGTACAAGAAATAATAACAAGATTTGTGAGCTATCCATCTGGATGTCTTGCCACCAAGTGCTGAAGATCAAGGGGGACCCAACGGTTTTGGTGCATGTTCCACCCAACCTAGTGGTACCTGAAGGCCCACCCCCCATGCTAGGAGATAGTAACAAAGCAACATGGACAAGAAATCTACTACCTCTAACCAAAGGCAGACTCATACTGACACATACTGACTCAACCACACATATGCACAATGTAAGTCTAACACTAATCATGGTTACATTGCTTCCAGACATATTATAATCAAGTGTGCTAAAGAATCCATACACACAACATACTTAGTGTTATCCTAGATAGAGTGTCATCGCAAGGTGCGTCATGAGATCTCCTCTGGGCATTCTTCATAGGCTCCGGCACAAGTAATCCTGGTGATCTCAACCGAATCCCGACCCTCATACTCACTCAAGCGAAATCAAATACCTCTTGTACGGACAAGATAATTGATCTTGCCATTCCAAGCCTTCTCACTCACCCCAAGTCTAAACAAGCCCTTGTGCCTATGAGTGAGGTTAATTTATCTTGATTAATGTGAAATGCATCCTAATCATCTAAGTATATTACTTTAATTTTCAGTTGTTAAAATCACTTCTGAAGGTTACTCGGTTTACCTCTTTGGGCTCCGGCCCCTAACAAAAGCCACTCTTCTAATGGATAACACGCTACTCAAATCTAGACTCCAAGGGTAACTCAAGTGCTATAGGACTGAACAAAGCAATCTCTCCTATTCTAGGAGGCAACAATAATGAAACCCACTCCAACACAAGGAGGAAACCAAAACACTTGTAACACTACCCAAGGGAAAAATCAAACAATAACTTAACAAGGGAATGACCCACATCTACTGGAAGACTTTACAATCCAAAACTCAAACACCCATTCTCAAAGTAATCATTAAAAGAGGAATCAATATAATCGTGCATTGGCAATGAAAAATACTATATTTGGTTATCCTAAAACCATGTTCCTATCTAATGCTTCTTCCAGGAATTAGAACGATATCATTTTAGAATTTACATTGAGCAATAAATTTTCATTAAATAAATAATTTCCGCAACTTATCTAATCATGTGCAATACTAGATTCAACTAAAATTACTTGTCCAAGTCGTTGGATATTCCTATGTTTAACAAGATATTAAATATGAACATTTACAAATAAAAAAGCCTTATATTAAATATTAATATTCACTATTAAAAATAAACCCATATTCCCATTTTAATCCAATAGATCAATACTATACAAGAGAGCTTAAACAAAGTTAAATATATTAATATATAATATTAATTACATACATAATATATATATTAAATATTATATATATTTATATATAATATTAAAATACATATAATATATATATAACTTAAATATTATATATACAAAAAATAAAAAAATAAAAAAATAAAAAAATAAAAAAATAAAAAACGCATTTAAAATAAACAAAATTAAAAAAAAGTAAATAAAAATTAAATTAAAAAAAATAAAATAAAACCCTGCAGGACCGGACGGTACCTCGTCCGACGGATGGTACCGCCGGTACCTGTCACACAGTCCGCAGACCGAAGCCACAACCTACGCCGACTGTACTCAAAGTACAACGATCAGCATAGTAAATAGGGGGCCGCAAACCCCACGGGACAGTGAGTCTCCCCATGTGGTGGGTGCACTGCCCAGTGGGTACTGCGTACCCCAAAACAAAAGGACAGTGGGGGCCAAACCCCCCCAAACAACATAATTTTTTTTTTTAATCAAAAAATTTAAAAACAAAACTTCATACGCAGAGTATGAATTTTCGAAGGTCGTCGTACGGCGACATTTTTTAAAACAAAACCAATACAAAAGCTTAAATAAAAAGCTTATATATATGTAAATATATATTCTGTGTATCATATTTGAAAATATGATACATGTAATGTATATTACATATATATATATATATATATATATATATATATATATATATATATATATATATATATATATATATATATATATTTTATAAATCAATTTTATTGGTGAAATTGAAAGAAATAAATCTAAAAACTAGTAACAAAATCTGACAATAATAAAACCTCTCATATTCAAGAAATTAAAAATCTGAATACCCAAAGAAACTCTTCTTTTATGTTTCAAATAATTTAAAACAAAGGAAAAGAAATACATTGTTCTAGAGTTTTTCAACAGAATTTTCTAAAGAGTGTTTGTATTTTGAAATACAAATCTGAAACCTAAATGTTGAAGTTCAACCTAGGGTTTCAAATAAATCACCCATTTGCAATTTCTTATCATTAGAAAAATAGATTAAACTAAGAACAACAAATCATAAAATAAAAGATAACCTGGTTATTTGAAGCCATAGGAAATAGCCAAGATTTTTGATGTAGAGCTTCCCTTAAGATTCTCACTTCTTTTCAACAATGCAATGAATTTCCAGCTAGCTTTGATCCAATAGCTCCACCTTCTTCACAAAATTTTCTCTCCTTTCAATTTAATTCTACCAACAGAAAATACTTCCAAAATCTTTCATGTGCAAACTTTCTCCAAAAATCTCATGCCTGTGAAAAAAAGAAAGAAGAAGACTCCCCAAACTTTTCTGCCCTAATCTTATAAAACATCATTTCCTCAAAACTCCAAAAATAACCTAATGCAACCCTAATTCACATTTAATGCAAAAATTGAATTTAGATATTAATTTCATTTCCCCTTTTTTGAAGGCCCTAATTTTGACTTTAAAGTAAAATTTCAGTTTCTTATAAATCCCCTTTTGATTTAATTTAATTTAACAATCAAATATACTTAATTATTATTAAATTATCTAATAACTAAATCCAATCCCTTGAGATTTAAATTTAATTAAATAAATAATTTAACTTTAATTCATTTACTTTCAATTATTTAATAATTAAATTTAATCCCTTGAGATTTAAATTCAATAAATTAAATAATTTAACTTTAATTAACTTACTTACAATTATTTAATAATTAAATTTAATCCCTTGAGATTTAAATTTAATAAATTAAATAATTTAACTTTAATTAACTTACTTACAATTATTTAATAATTAAATTTAATCCCTTGAGATTTAAATTTAATAAATTAAATAATTTAACTTTAATTAACTTACTTACAATTATTTAATAATTAAATTTAATCCCTTGAGATTTAAATTTAATTAATCAAGTAATTTAAGTTTAATTTCTATAATAATTTTAAATATAACCAATAAGCATAACATTAATACAATATAAAAATAAACATCTCTTCCAGCCAATGCAATTTTCTAAAAGAACTCTTTAATAAGTCAGCACTTTTCAAAACATTACCTAACATCGACTAAGATACAACATGACTCAATAATCAAAACTGACGACACACTAAGGCTAGGGTGTAGACCTGACACATGTTACCAAGCTACTATCTCCCTTTCAACTTAATCGTTGGATTGACACGCTCAAACCTGTGAAACTAGGTGGAGTCAATGTCATGTACCTGCAACCTGAAATCAAGTAAACAACATAATATATCCAGCATATAATTCACACCGTGAAGAAGAAATCTCGGATTCGTAGGGCGCTCGCAAGCGAGTGATGCGAACCCGTCTTCTTCACCAATACACTCATCAAAGACTGACACTAACGTCATAAACAATACTCACATAAATAATCTCATGATAATTCTACTGACATCATTAATTCATCAAAGCATGTGAAATAAAATCAAATAATCACATCACACAATAATAGTTGTCGCTCAAGAGTAGTGATCAAAACATCATAATAAAAATGTGTCCAGTATCAAAGTAGTTGTAACCCAAGCAAAACATAAAACAACATGAAACGAGAAGCAAAATGGAGGGGTATTACATCCTCCCCCCAAAAGACCAGGTTTACTCCTGGAAGCCTGCAAATAAGTAGGGATATAACTCCCTCATCCAACTTGCATAACATTCAAAACCTCGATCCTTGAGGACGAGCATCCTGCACTGAGCGACCAACTCCAAAAGTGTTTCATCGCGGGCAAACCCTAGCAAGGTGGCCTTGTTGGCCACAAGAGTAACACCCTGTGTTACTACCAACTCCACTTACTCCTACAGGTGTAGTAGGTTGCTGTACACTACCCCAGTCAGCCACAGGCGGAGAACTCTAGATTGGCTAACCAAAATTGAAGCGGTTCGCATGCCTCCAATTTTTGTTCCCCTGCCTCAGTTGGAAACCTTTACGTTTCTTTTTCAATTCCTGCCGCTGCTGCTGACCACCCTGAGATGGCCCCTGCTGAGACCTAGGAGATACACCTCCCAGAGGATGACCTCCTCGAGCACTAGACACTGCTGCTAAATTACTGACATATTGTACATCAGTGTGGTCTCCAAGTGTCCTGGCCAAGTTTGCTACTGATAATGCCATTTGGCTCAAGGCGTGATACTCATCGCCTCGATGGTGATGCTAGTGGTCGGATAAAAAATGACCTCTGAACCGCTCTAGGAAGGTCTCCCAAGATACTGAATGAATATCAGTATGGAGCCTCTACTCTTCAATACTCCACCATGAGGACGCGATTCCCAGCAGATGTACGATAGCACACCATGCTTTGGTATTACTACCATATGGATGCAAATCAAAACACCGGTCGAGGTCAATGAGCCAAGTCTCAGCCTCTAATCGACTTCCTATTCCAAAAAATAAAGATGGACGAGCCCTGAGCAAATCCATCATATGCACTGAGTCTACTGCCATTGCCTGAGCCAAAATCCGGACCGGGTGGAAATCCCCAAAAATGACAAATTTTTCCAAAACCCGGATTGGGTGGAAATCCCCGAAAATGACCCAAAAATTGGAGAAAAACTTTGAAACCCCATAACTTTTTTTCTCGGATGAATTTTTGAAAATTTCAAGAAGAAACTTGGCCTAATTTTTCATCCTCTATCCATTGGTGTGAAAATATTTACACATCACTTTGAAAATTCATTTGAAAAATCCTCATTTCTAAAATCTAAGGCCCCAAAATGCTTCAAAATACCACCCCAATCAAACCAAATCTGGATTTAATCCCAAAATAACCTCCAAGAAGAGAAAAACCAGAAATTGACAAAGCCAAGGTACAGAAAATGTAGAAGAAAAAGAGGGTCCTCGCCTCTGGTGGGGCGTGTGTGCAAAAAGTGCACAACAAATGGCGACTCTGTTGGGCAAATGCTTTAGAGTGTTTCAATGACAAACTCAAATCAAGAACCCAAAATCTTTGGTTTTGATCCTCACATCAAGTCAACCAAAAAAAACTAAAGTTTCAAAATCAATGGACAAGCTAGCCTTTGCTATGCTGGAAATCCAAGTGTGTGCAAGTGTATAAATTTTTCTCCTTAAGTTGTTGAAAGAAACCAAGTTCAGTCATGTTAAGCTACATAAAGATTCTAACTTCAAAAGCAACCTGGACAGAGCCTCGTTGCAAGTCAGGCATCCATAGCCCCAATGAGGTTATCGCTGTGATTCTCCCAAACATAGCTCTACTGCCAGTCAGGCGTCCATAGTCCCGATAGAGATATTTAGATCCCCCTAAAAGGTTGAACTCGCTTTCTTTTTATATTCAATATTTTTTATTCTTTTTGATATTTCTTTTCATTCTTTTTGTTTCAACCTATAAGCAATGAAGCTCACACTTAGGGCTAAGAATCATAGTGGCACTGAAGTAGAAATATAAGATTTTTCACTTAACAAGACCTCGCAAAGATCCTACAGCAACCTCAGGATTCTTAAGATGCGTGTAAAAATGTAATATTTGAGCACATTCAGAAACTATTTCAATCTAATGACTTCTCCACTTTAAATATTTAACACCTGTGACATTGAATAGAAGATTTCCACCAACATATCTCGGAAGGATGATTAGAGTTTGTAAAAGGAATACCAAAAACAATCCTAGATAAAATAATTGTTGTTGTGCAAATAAGACACTCCCAATAGAAAACAGGGGAAACCAAGCCGAAGAAGCAAAGAAGACAAGAAAAACCGAAACCAAAGGCAAAGCAAAGCAATCTAAACTAAAGCCATCTATCCTAAAGAAAACCCAAAAAAAAAGACTTAAAGCGAAAGAACAGTAGGGCAAGCTACATTTATTCAAATTGGCATCATGTACAAAGAGACTCAAAATGACTGATGATCAGACAAGGTGAATTGAGACCCACACCTAATTTTCTTTTCAGCACATGTACAAGCAGTAAGGTGATAGTAACAGTCCTCAAGAATGCAAATTCATCCTTATATTCAGCAAAATAAACCTCAACAATGCAACATTCAAACTCAAAATTCTCAAGAGGAATAATCAGTAATTGAGGTAACTCTTTGGAACCATGACAAATCCATATGCACATTGTCTTCCCCAGACCTCCATAATCAAAATGATAAACTTTAGGAGTTTCAACAAGGAAAGAAACAACCTGGTGTGGTGCTTGTTCAGACTGAATGTTAAATCTATTGTCCTCCAATCATGTAGAGTTAACATCCATGAGGTCAGGAGGTCTCAACTGATGATGTAGTATCCCTCTTGCATTTGAAACATGCACAACAAAATTAGAGTCATCAATGAGCAATTCAGGGTGAAAATTAGATTGAACAAATTCATAATTAATGTCATGGAACTTTTCACTTGTTTGAGTATCTTCATGAGGAATTAGTGATGAAACAACATAAGCTTTGTCATGCATGGAAAGTTTCTTAGAAAGATGTTCATCAGGAGGCATGACAGACTGATCCTCAAACAAATTTTCACCTACAACCATGTTCTCAATTTTGACTGTAATATTACTGTTTTCAGCATCATTCAATTTTCCCTGTGCATCAAAATGAACCACATTAGCTATCCCATCATTAATGCATAAAATTTGTGAATCTTCAATATTCAGAGCATCAATAGATAGAGAAAAAAAAAATTAGATGAATAAGAAGACTCCCTGAATTCTTTTGTTGGCACAAGTTCAGGCTTGCAATTGTAACCCTCAGGAACATCAGCCCCTTTTTCAGCAACATCGATTCCTTCAATTTCCTTCACGAGACACTCATCGATAATCTTTTGAGGCTTCTCAATTGAAATCTCAACCTCCTCTAGGGCTACCCTAGCATTTACTACTTTTCCTTTCTTAGATCCAATGTCAGTTGACTCTTCTACCAGGCATCCCTCAACATCTTGTTGAAGTTCTTCCATTGGAGACTGGTTTGATGTATCTTTCTATGTATCTCTTGTATGATGCAACAACCAGACTTGCTCTTCTACCTCTAGTGCACCATTGCCATCCTCCTCATCACTTCCAAAAGATTGAACTATAGATTCTTCTTTGTATGCATACTCTGTTTCAACACTTTTGTCTAGTTTTTTCTCTGGTCTGTTCTCTTCACTCCTTGGAAATAGTGCATGATCCACCACCAAGACCAATATGTCATCAGTATTAGATGGTACTATCTCTTGTCCACTCAAATTTATGTTGGTATGATGGATCTTTTGTTGGAAAATAGATGCAACAGTCTGAAATTCTTGACAATCTAATTCAGAGTGTTGATTTGTGTTATGAAGTGTACACCATCCGGATAGAGCAGTTTCAGCTAGATATACACCAGCTATAGACTTTTCTTGATTTTTTGGATGCTCCAAAGATGTTAGGACTCCTTCATTGTCAGGCCTTATATCCCAAGTCCTATTTTGGTGTGGTAGCTGCCTTCTATCAAATGTTAGACCTGTGGGTTGATCTTTAAAACATTGTCCCCTATCAAGATTTTTTCCCTGATCTTGATCACGATTGAACTGATCTCCCCTTTTCATGTCCTGAGGTTGGTTGTTTTGGTTCTTTAGGTATGTGACTTCAGTGGCTAGCTTCTTTACTAGCTCTGTGAGTTCATCCAACCTCCCCTTATCTGCATTGTCTGATGAAGGAACAACACCAACTAAATTCTGCATATAAACAGAATGAAACCCATGGTTCAAGGATTGGTTAAAAGTCTTAGAGCTCTGCAAGTAACTGGGTACATTAGCTTGTTGGTGAGAGGATGCAGTCTGATTCACATTCGGATAATAATTTGGCATGGGTGGGGCTTGATTCAAGGGTTGGCTTGGGTGTGAAACCAAAGGCAGCTGAGGAGTTGAAACCAACATAACTATTTGACCAACTAATGGCAGGGGTCCAGACAAGTGTTATCTCAAATCTATGCTCACTTTAATAGCCACATCATAAGCTTCAAGCAGGATGTCAGGAGGGTTTTCTCTCCACTTCACAAAGGTAGATGTCAAACTATCTAAAGCCTCATAATAAACCTCCCTGGTAGAGGCATCATCCACAGCATAAGGGGGTTGCTGCCTAGCATAAGCCCTATGGAACCTATTATTGAAATCCCCTATTGGTTCATTCGCCTCCCTCTTTACTCTAGTAAACTACAAATAAAGTCCACTGGAACTGATTGGGACCCCAAATCTCTGTAAAAATGTAGTCTCCAACTAAAGCCAAGTAGTGATAGACCCAGCAGGAAGATTGTTATACCAATAGAATGCCTCATCTCCTAGAGAATAGGGGAAAAGTCTACAGGCAACATCCTCATGATTAATTCCCCTATCCCAGAGCATAATTTTAAAAATCCTAACATGCTCTTCAACAATCCTTTTGGGATCATTTGTGTGAAAACTAGAGTAAAAATTCTCAGGGTTCTTTGGTATAGCATTGTAGTTGTTGAAAATCAATGGGGGCGAATTATTAGCAAAAAAAGCCATTGGTGGAGGTGGGAGCAATAATGGCTAGTTGAGGTTGTGGAATAGGAATGCCCTCATAATCAGATGAGAAGGAGAATGAAGATGATGGGAATGATGGGATTGGCTGGGTGGATGATGATTGTCCCCTTCTTTTGGCCCTTCTTGATCTAGTAGGGGCTTGCAGTTTTGTAATTCTTCCTCTCCTAGAGTAGATCTAGTTCTTCTTTTGAACCTCTTAGGAGAAATGGCAGATAGAAATTGACCCAGCTTGTGTATTCTGCCCTCCTTCTAGCACCAATCTGTTGATAGTGTTTTCTGCACAGCAACAACTCAGACAGAATATGATATCCTATCTCTCTTGAAAGGTAAATCTCTATGGGAAAAGAGATAACCCCAAGGTCACTAATGTCAGGTCTTGACAATGTAGTGAAACAACTCAGAGATAATGTGAAAATGCTGGTAATCACAAGGGTTCTTACAAACAAATACTAGATCTTCAAACTTATCAGATTTTGCAATATATTGATACTTAGATTCTTAAATGTAACCCAGATAATAAAAGAAATAGCAAAAGATAAGAGTTTAAAAGAGATCCTAAGATTAAAATTACTCCTAAAATCAATCACAACAATGATGAATGCTACAAACAAACAAATCTCCAATAAAACCAATTTCTGCTTAGTCAAGGACAGGCCTGCAACTCTGCAAAAATGGTGCAATCTTCTGAGGAAACTGAAGATTTTCAAACTATGAACATTCATCCACATACCCAGTAAATGGTGCAATGTAAACAAGCATCCATGGTTGAACTTAGCACAAAATAAGGCCCAGGCTAACTTTACACAGCAACTTACAATCAGCAAATTGCCAAAAGTATGGACCGGAGATCAATCAACATCATTAAAATTTCACCATTATCATGAAAGAACTGAAAACTAACATCTAACACTGAGAATCAAGAACAAGAAACCATAAAAATTTTGAAACATAACACAATGTTTTCCAAATCAACAACCCGTTTGCATTATCTTCTCCAGCATTACATAACAATTTCCAGTCTTTCTCCTCTCCTACAACTACTAACTTGCAGAATCTAACCTCTAACTTAGCTAATTATGGCTTTGCAGCCCCTAACCAGTTGTTCCCTAACCTTTTTTACTCTACTCCCTGTTACAAATGAGAAGGCAATGGCCTTTTATAGATATTACATTTTTAAATCAAGGGCCAGGATTAAATTCAATCCAATGGCTACAATTAATCCCCAAGAAACCCTAAGAATTCACATTAGGGTTCTTAAAAATGTGGTACATCATCATCCAATAGCATAAAAGTAGTTACATCTAGGAACAATAAGAATTTCAACAATTTTCCACCTCGATTTTAATAAAAAAATATGATTGGAGAGTGAAAACAACATCACACGTCACTCCACATTTGAAACATATATTCCAATTGTAAATAGGTTGTGGCACAAATTCTTATGCAATTGGGTTCATTTGAACAACTAGGCACCGATTCATATGCAGGTGCATTTTAAATATTTTCCAGATTTTCCTCCTGACATGAATCCATATGCAAGTCCTCCCTTTAATCCTGAAAAATAGATATAATCATTAATAGCCCACATGTGAAAATCCAACCAAAAAATATTAAAATTAAGCATAAATAAACCCTTGGAAATTTCAACACCGTCATAAAATTTTGGAAATTTAACCCTTTTAGAGTTCAAGAAAATCGTGACAGGAAGTTCAAAAAAATCCATCAGGAAGGGAAAATCCCGAAAAATGGCCAGAAATCCGCCAAAATCCGGACGAGGTGGAAAATCTCGGATTTGACAAAAAACCCGGAAAAATCCGGACTCGACGGAAAATCTTGAAAAAATCCTGAAAAATCCGGACAAGGCGGAAAATCCCGAAAATGTCAAAAAACCCGGAAAAATCTAGACTGGACAGAAAATCCCGAAAAAATCCGGACCGGACGAAAAATCCTGAAAATGCCAAATTTCGCCAAAATCCAAACTGGGTGGAAATCCCCGAAAATGGCAAATTTCGCCAAAATCCAGACCGGGTGGAAATCCTCGAAAAATGACCTAAAAATTGGAGAAAAACTTTGAAACCCCATAACGTTTTTTCCCGGATGAATTTTTGAAAAGTTCGAAAAGAAACTTGGCCTAATTTTTCGTCCTCTATCCATTGGTGCAAAAATATTTACACATCACTTTGAAAATTCATTTGAAAAATCCTCTTTTCTAAAATCCAAGACCCCAAAATGCTTCAAAATACCACCCCAATCAAACTAAATCTGGACTTAATCCCAAAATAACCTCCAAGAAGAGAAAAACCAGAAATTGACAAAGCTAAGGTACAAAAAATGTAGAAGAAAAAGAGGGTCCCTGCCTCTGGTGGGGCGTGCGTGCAAAAAGTGCACAACAGGATCTTGTATATCCCCTTAATTCATTGTCTTTGCTATCCTAAATTCATCCTCATGAAAAATATATGCACAAAACAATTGCAGGTTGGAAAACATAGTGGGTGTCCTAAATTCAAATTCTCAAGAATAGGAAGAATATCTTTAGTCAATACACTATCTATCTCATAGTCCAACTCAACTAGAGGATAACTTGATCTACTCTTGGGAGTGACTCCACCCAATCAAAGTATTATGTCTATTCTTTACTAGCATTCCATCCAATGTTGGTGTCTAGGTAGGAATAAGAAATGAGTGAAGCATGTAAATTTGTATTATGTTTCAATCATTATGTAGTCAAACATGCCCAAGGTGTTGAGCAAGCTACTCATGCCATTTCTATTTCATTGATATTTATTTTACAATTTCAATGGATTTTTTGAGTGACTATCTTTATATTGTTACTATCTAGAGGTTATCAATACTATTGATGGTGAAATTATGCAAAATTAACTCCCCACAAATAATTCACTCAAGGTTGGTACTTTCCAAAGTAAGTTGTAACATGACTAGCTTGTTATGGATCAATAGTGACCCAACATATAAAAATCCATAGAGTTGTTGAGATCAAATATCTTTCACAACATTGCTTCACCTCCCAAATTTCCCTTCACATATGCCAATAAACACATTGCTAACACTTCTTGAATATGAGAAACTACACTATTTAATTGATCCATAAATTGATAAATACATGACATATATATTCTAGAATACCTCAAAAATATAAAAATAATCTAATCATAAATCATCTTAATAATAGGATAAAATAAATAATAAAATTTCAAAATAAATATAAACATAACAAAAGGAATTAATTTCATTGATAAAAAATAAATATAATCATAGGACGAACTAAGAAATGAATCAAGCATGTACATTTGTATTACGTTTCCAATAGGGAAAGGAAAGGAACTCCGTCGTTTCCTTCTAATAGTTAGAGATGATCATGTTAAATTGGCGTTCAGATAATGGTGGAAATTCAGATATATCATTTCCAACACACAAAATACCATTCAGAAGTTTGTCCATGTTTAGAACATGAATTAATAGATTCAATCAGTAGTGCTTCATGAGTCATGAGTCAATGTTTATTATGTTCCTGAAACGGCTAAGAATTTTTTACATTTCCTTCCACCTTTACCTGGCAATGGCAGCAACCTCGTGAATCCAGTAACAACCCCACTCTCTGTAGGCTCAAATACACTCCTCCCTTCATCCACAGGAACCCTTGAACACATAGGCAATGAATAGAGATGCGCCCTTCACATACTCTTTGGTGGTAGCTGATGCAGCGGCAAAGTGGAGTTCAAAAACTCTCGTGTCTTTTTTGAAACTTCCCAAACGTTCATCCTCCGTGCAAGTTGCAGAATAACTCAGAAACGTTCGTCCTCCTTCCTTTGTGCAAGTTGCAAACAACTCACAAATGTCCATCCTCTGTGTTGTTTATCTCCGTTTCCTTCTGCTTGCCTCCGGTGACTTCCCCATTGGGCCCCGCACTACACCATGCCATCATGGTATGCATGTTTCTATGTATGTTTTTATGCGTTTTTGCATGCACATAGGTGAATTTTGTCTAGCAGTTAGTCGGCTCCCATTGTTTATCGATAATTTTTATTAATAAAAAAATTGCTTTACAACACCTCCGTCTGCTGTTCAACTTGCTTGCATCATCGGTACCTCGCCCTTTCTTGTGCAGTAAGTCACACCAACATGGTATGAGTGAATTTTTCTATCGACAGGTTTATATTTCAATGTTTGTTTTAATGTTGTATCAGTGGTATGAAGATCGACTTATATATTAATCAAAATTTGTTTTAAAGTTTTCAAAAGAAAAAAACCTTTGTAAAGGCCGACTTAATAAAGTTGGGAAGTTGTTTTTTTTTTTAAAAACCTCGCTTTGTTTAAAAATGATGACATATATTATGAAGCCAAATTTTTTGCCCCTAGATAGTATTGTTAGTGCCTTTTATTTATCCCCTAGTGCCCGAAAATAGTCATTTTTTCATTTTGTCATAACTTTCACATATAAAGTTGAAACTTTTGAAACGAAATATTGTCAGAAAGCTGAAGGTCTCAGTTTTCCAGTGGTGTAGCTATTTTTCAGAAATTTTGCAGTTTGATGGAGGTTTTTGGTGATTGAAGTGTGATGTTGAATTTTGGCTCTCGAGCTCGTAACTTCTTGCAACAATATCTGATTTTTTTAATTCTTACGGCATTGGAAAGGTATCGAGGAGCTCTATCTAGCCATACATGTACTTTTTCTTGATTTTTCTCCAGGTATTTTGTGATTTCATATTTTTCCTGATGGGTCTATTGAAGGATACTTGGATATTTTGGTAGTTGAGAAAGTGTTGTTTTGATCATTGTACTTCATTTCAGTTGTATTGTATATGTTGATCTCATATTGTATCATTTGAGAAGTGTATAATCATTGTAATCATGGGTTATTCAACTCATCCTTCTGTAATAGTTCTGACTAGGGA
Organism: Sequoiadendron giganteum; assembly: GCA_007115665.2. Taxonomy (NCBI): domain Eukaryota; kingdom Viridiplantae; phylum Streptophyta; class Pinopsida; order Cupressales; family Cupressaceae; genus Sequoiadendron; species Sequoiadendron giganteum. The sequence goes on along the minus strand of CM021108.1, from coordinate 522,404,137 downwards.
TAATTATGAGCCATGGGAAAAAGGCATCATAACACATTGTAGGTGGCTTAATCTTTTGCCACATATTTATGGACTCATTCCTGAACTAGAAACAACATATAAGAAATCAGTTTGGGGTAATAAGAATGATCATATCATAGGATTGATTGGTTCTAGTTTTAGTGCAAGCATCTTTAGTGAGACCTATCATAAGGTCTTCTTTGACATGCCATGCCCACACACAATTTGGACCAGAGTTTGGGAGATTTTTAGAGATCCACACAAGCCTCCATTTCCAGTTGATCAGGCTTCAGATTTCCTCATTCCACTTGATGATGACACCTTAGAGGAGATTGAATATGATGCAGAACTTGAGTGTCTTGATGATCCAAAGACTTCTCTTGCATCTCCTACTTCTCTTTTGTTGATGAGTCGGTGATTACTTCGAGTGACTCATTACAACAGGTATCTGATAGTCTTCTTGATTGGGATTCCTATTTCATAGATATTTTTTCTTTATTTGTGGAGTCTCACATTTCAGATTTGGAGGACCATTTTGAGGGTCTATCTCTCTTATTTAATGATAGTCATGGATCACCTATTATCACTTCATGTTCATCTTTCTAATTTGTTCAAGATTAGTTTCCACTTGTTCCTAGTTTGTCACAATTTGTTGTGATTGGGCATGTACCTGATTGGATTGTGGCATCATCTTCATCCAAGAACTTGGCAACACATGAGCAGATTTCAGAGACACAATCCTCACACATATGGATTCCTCTTCCTACAAAATCCTATCTAGAATGGGAAGCATTCATGTAGTTGTACTTGGTGTATCTTCTTCCTAAGGGGAGAAAAATTGTTTGTAGGCATTGGATTATGTTTTTTCTTCATACATTAACCATGTTTGTAGGTGACTAGACATTGTGGGGTGGATATCTTGTCTCTCTAATTCCCTCTTATAGGGGGCTCATTGATTGTATATACATGATAGATGTAGTCCTTGGGGGTTATCATCGAGTCCTCCATACATCATGCTTGTTTTGTTTTGTTTTATCTCTTTTGGAGAGGATTTTTGTCCCATTGGGTTTTCTTTTTTTCTTCGCTTGTGAGAGATTGTTTGCATTTGCATTGTAAATGGGTACCTAACATGGCCTAGTAGCTGGGACCCATAGTCATAGTCTTTGCATAGTTTGCATAATAATCCTCTCCCTAAGTTGCACTTAAGGGGGGGTGTTGGTGTGAATAAATGTCTTGTACCTAGCTAATTCACTGACTAGGTAATTAGGGGACATATTCACATGTTAATTTTACTTAGGATAAAAGATTCTTTGTAGAAGTCTTAGTTGGCTTTTCTAGAACTTATCTTATCTAGCTAGTATTGCTTGATTCCTAGGTAGTTTGTTTGTTAGTTGTCACATGTCATAGGTTTAAGACACTTGTCATGACCTTGTCTAATCCTATCTCTCACCCTTGCCTTTATATGCAAGGCATCTCATGTACATTTGCCTATTCAGAAATTATTCAGTCTTGCATTGTGAAGCAAGCTTTCTTGCCATTTTTCTCTCTTGTGGAAGTGGTTTTGGTCTAGCAGCTATTCCTGGGGGTGTTGGGGAGTCACCATTTACTCCCACACAAAGTAGATACTAAAATGATAAAGAAAATAGACTAGAACTAAGGTGAAAAAGATAGTCTCACAAAGATTCTTGTTCGCAAGCTAGCTCCAAACATTCTCTCACCTGTACACAAGAAAGAGGGAAAATTGTTGGGGGCTGTATAGGGGTTTACCTCAGTCAGACTCCTATTTTTGTGTTTCCACCTCCACGAATAGCCAGGATAGCAACGATAGAGAAATATATGATAAAGGAGAAAATAAAGTAGAGAACACATTAAACACTACAAAAGAGTGAAGTGCTCATCAACCAAATCATAAAGGAGAGGAGTGAAATGGTTACCACCTCCACCAAGAGCTCACTAGCCAATGGTGGAGAAAAAGAGCTTGAACAATCACTACAACCTCAACTATGGTGAAGGGAGGTGTTGCAAAACCTCAAGCCCCTGTTGCAATGGATTGTTCCACACTTGTTCTATGAAGTTGATGGAGTGTTGTTGCTACTACTATGAAGTTCAAAAGTGTTGCTTGAAGTGATGGATGTGTAGTGAATTATTGAAAATTTCCAAAAAAGATCTAGAACTACTAAGAAGATAGATTCAATGAGCAAGATAGGAATTTAAATGCCAAAATAGGGAGGAAAGAACTATTTTTGGATCGGTTGGTCGAAGAGGGATGTTACAATTCATTCCTAATAGGAAGTGTAATTCCTCTACCAACTTCAGATGTGGGAATCCTTCAGGGATGTAAGCACACCATGTGGACATCTATACACCATGCGGGCATCCCAACAGTTATTCTTCTACCAATGCAAAATATGAACACAAAGTGGAATGAAGGAAGCTTGCTGATGTGAAATTTTTTTTTTGGATTTGGTTTTCTAAGGTGAGGAATTGTAAAAGGGGAATTTGTGTAAGGGGTGCAAATTTGTGCCTATACACTAGAGAAAGAAAAGAAAGAAAAAGATCCAAAGTTTAGGGGTACTTTTATAGATATTGATGATGAAATGTTGAGAATTGAAAACATTTTGCAAAACTTTAACAAGATTGTGGGAAAACTCAAGGAGAAAATAGAGGAGCATGATAAGAGGAAATCCCCTATGAGTGAAGAAAGACCATCCTACCAACCACCAAAGGTAAAATATGTCATTTCAAGGCCAAAAGTGATTATAAGGAAATAAGAAACTATGGATACTCCTACTCAATTTGAGAAGTCAAGAGCCCATTCCCCTGTACCATCTTTTCCACCATCTCTACCTCCAATGTCACCTCCTCAATAGGTCATTGATCTTGATTTTCCTCCAAGGTAATCCACACCAAAAAGGAAGAAGGTTGAAATATCAAGGTTGGTTGACTACCCTCTAGATTATGATGAGGAGGTTGTAGTCACCGCTGATGAGATCATGAAAAACATTACATCACCTCCAAGAGAGATAGATCTACCAATTCCACAAGGCAGGGTCACTAAGGTAGTCTTGACTGGAATAGATAATGCAGATGATGTGAGGGAGAGGGCTTGTAAATAATATATGGATGATGATGCAATTGTTAAGATAGATATATTTAAAGAATATGTGTGGAGAAATAAGAATGATGAATTTGAGAGAAAAGTGAAATATGAGGTAGCTAAGTCTCCAAAATTTCCAAGGGAGGTTGTTACTTTAAGGGTGTTAGCAGAAATGAGAGGAAAAAAATGGAGCTAAATCTTGAGGAAGGAAGAAGGATTGTAAGAGAAAGTGGTTTGATTCTTTTATTGAAATGGGACTTAGCATCAACCATTACATTTGATACTGTGAGGAGGCAAGACTCACAGGTATTCACAATAGATGAAGAAGCCATAATTGCATTGCAGGGGTCAGCATTTAATCCACAACGAAATACATTAACAATTTGGGCTTTGCCCCCCAACACAAAAAAGTCTCAAGTAGCAGATCTTGTTGCTGACTTGAGAGGTGGTATAATAAAAATGGTTTCAAACACCTCAATAGCTAAGGCAACTACATTGAATGTCAATGTTGTATAGTTCATCAAATAAACTATGAAGTCTTTATAGGAGAAATGTGATGCAGAGACTAGAAGATACAATGATTTATTGATTTCCTATAATAAAGATAAACCGAGGTTTGCAAAGTTAGAATTACAAAATGAGATGTTGCAAAATCAGCAACCAGTGCAACCAGTTCCATCAATACAAGTCATTGCTCCATCTCCCTCTTCTCCACCACCTCCTCTAGTTCATTCACCTCACCCACCATCCATGGAGATAGTTGTCTAGGATGAAAATGGAAACTTGCAAAAAAAAATCCAAGTACATCAGTTGTACCTCCTCCTAGGGCAATAATTGTTGATTGTCTAAAATACTGAGAGGGGGGTGAATCAGGATTCTATTAAACCATTCAGCTGTAAACCATCCAATTATTAAAACACATATAACTGCAAACAAGAATGAAGACATTGAAAGAAACATGACACCATACAAAACATCAACACTAGAGTTTTTATGTGGAAAAACCAAAATGGGAAAAACCATGGTGAGGATTAGCTCACAATATATTATATCCAAATACAATATATTGCAGGGCTATATACCAATACTCACTATCCTTAAAAAGGCTCACAAGCAGAATACAAAATGATATGGCTCACTACAAAAAGTGAAAAATGGTATGGCTCACTACCAAAAAGTATGAATTGATGGAATACACCTTCTATGTGTTGAGTTCAGTTCCAATGAGGCTCTGAATATGAAGTACTACTCTGCTTGGTAGTCGCATAACATTTCTTCTCTTATCCTTAAATTCTACCATTATACACCACTCGCATCTAATAGATCATTCAAGCTCGCACATTCACTCCACATTGTCTCTCTTACACTTTCAATTCCAAAACATCTCATATATATATACAAGTATATTTCATACATCAATTAGATCAACCTAATTAGAAGTAAATAAAAAAATCAAAAGATATATCTTGTCAGCACCATAAAATATTTAATACTTATTTTTACCCAATAAAAACATGCTCAATTTTAAGTTGAAGTGGACTTGAAATAAATTCAAATAATATTCGCAATGTATAATTAACCTTCTAAGTATATATCATATATTAGGCCGACCAAGAATAGGACCTAATCACAAAAACTCCAATCTAACACACACTCCTCAAAATAAACACCTTCCAGATACGATATTACTTCAGTTCATCTTCACATTAACATTAGAGAGACTACCATTAGAACTGTAGTATTAGAACATCCTCCTCAAGAAAATGCAGAGTCTCCCACACTGGCATAATGAAAAGGGAAACAACTGTAGTATACAAAGTTGAACTCTATCATTGATAAATTCCTGTACACAACAAAAAACTTCTCGAGATCTTGAATATATTTGAATGAATGAGTCAAAGTAATATGTTTGAGAGAATATAATCAAATCTCTTCTTGCGCTGAAGTCTAGACCCAAAAACCAAAAAACTGGATCATAACATTATCAACAAAGCACACTTAACTAAACCTATGATAGATCAACTTCTGGTATAGATGGTACAACACACCAAATATGCTTCCCACAATGTTGACATCAATGAAAACACTGGAACAACCAAATAAACCTCTATAGGTAAACTTCATGCTCATGTTTTGACTTCCAACAATCTCTCCCTTTGGTATTGATGGCAACATACATACTAAAAAAAAATTTCATGCCAATACAAAACAACTAAATACTCCCCCTTTCAAAGTTAATGCTCCTTACAAAAAATTTATTGACAAAAATAAATGTTTTTCTTCATACTATCTATATCTCTCCCTTTGACATCAATGGAAAATATCATGCAGGGGTTTGTTATTTTTCCCTTAAATATGTGTATGCATCAAAAATTGATCAAAAAGATATGAAAATGCTAACCTGAAGAAGATCCTTTTGCACTTGCAAGAGTCTTGTGTAGTAATCCAAGCTTTGTTAAAGACTCGATGGCTTCTTCCATAGTGTTGGGGTTGAGATTTATTTCTAATATTCTACCAACACTATCAAGGGCACTGGATATAAGAATGTGTCTGATTTTTACCAAATCTCTAAGTGCCACAGATTTCTTGATCACTTATGTTCTCTGATTTTGTAGGCAAAATAATTTATCCTGAAGTTTCACAATGTAGGATCATCTTTGATTGTCCCTATCATTTTCTAAGCTATAAACATCTACTTGAGTGCATAACCGAATTTCATTCTATTTTATTTCATCTCTTGCATTTAATGCCTTATTAGACCAATCTAGGAAAAAATATATTAACTCTTGAGCTTATTTTTCACAATCTTGAACATCCTTTAATCCCTTCAAAACTCTGTGGTGTGTATCTACACATTTCTTCTTGATATCTTCTAGGTTTTCTTCTACAAATCTTGGTTCTGACCCATTTCCTATTTTCTCTTCCAATCGGGAGATGTATGCTTTTAGTGAGCTAGTCATACTCCTAAGATTTTCCAAAGTAGATATAGATGAATCAAAGTCGGAATTGGGAATCAATTTTCATAACTCTTCTAATGTTCATCCAATTATTTTATGTTTTCACTTTCATGCTCATGTTGGGCTATCTCAAATTTGCTTCCCTCTTGTTCTATGCTTTCTTTCTTAATAATACTTTTTCTCTTCTTTCTTGTTCTCTTTGTACTACTAGAGGCTTCAGCCATAGATATTTCTTCTACATCTATTCTATTTGGGTTCTTTGGGCTTTCTAGAAGTACTTTTACATAATCATAAACTTCTACCGCAGTTACTTTATAGTCCAACTCAAAAATACATACACGTATGGATTCAACTACTTCCAAGTAATAGAAATCAGTAGAGACAAGGAAATTGATGTCTCTGGAGTATTTTTCCACCACACTTTCTGGAATTCTTGTTCTCTTATTGATCCTCATCTAAAATGTTCCAAAGAATGTTGCAAGAGTAGTTTCTTGAGCATTCGAACCACCAAGATTTGTCATGAGATTCCTTATGATGCAGAAGCATCCCTGGTTGTAAGAAATCTTGCATCAACCAAAAATATTGCATTCATGTTCTCACATTACCAGACCTAGTCTCAAATCACGGATCTCTAGAAATATTTTATGTCTTGGCTGATGCTTGCACATTTCACCAAATTCGAGATTTGGAATCTCTTAGGCCGACGTGGACCTTTTCTAGACCTGGGAACCGATATATATATGCATTTTATAGTTTCATTAGGATAATGATTCATGGTAGATATTCACATTTAGTAGTTGTAGATCATAAATACAGGGTTTCGAACCGCATGTAAGTATGGGGTTAGCGCCAAATCTTTCTATAATTTGTCAGCTGGAAGATAGGGCATGTTGCTAGTGAATAATATATTTGAAAATTCATATATAAGCATTCATGTGTGATTATCATTCTATTTCTTTGAGTTTCCATTATGTTTACTCTTACTGCAAGGTTGGATAGTCCTAATCCTAGACCCTCTAACCTTGACTGTACCAAGTGGTATTAGAGTGAGTTTGCGAACTATGGGAGGAAAGAGTGAAGTTGAGCGAAGGTATTCTGTAAGATCTCTGTGTGGATAGATCACCAACTTGAGGCGGCCTACTTGTGTTTGTCAACCGATTGCCGATAGTGAGGCAGTTGCAAACCTGTAGCCAGATTGCTGACTTGAGGTAGTTGCATTGGATCCTAGGAAGAGGTGTCACCGAGGAGAATTCATACTACCATAAATGTTGCTGGAAATATGGATGAAATGATGGAAATGATGCGAACAATGAAAGTGATATTAGATGTTGTTGAAGAAGATAGAAGAAAGGGCTTAAACCCTAGACCTAATGATGAAAGTGATGATGATGAAGTTCAAGTTGCAGACCAAGTTGAAGAGAATACGGAAGAGGAAGAATCAGATCAAGTGAATATGTTAAAGGATATTTCAAAATAAGGGAAGCAACCTAGAATGGAGATTGTGAATTATACCGGTAACCTAAACCCTGAAGAATTGATTGATTGGGTAAATGAAATTGAAGATTTAGAGAAAGTGAGATTTGCAAAAACTAAGTTGAAGGGACATGTTGTGATTTGGTGGAAGGAAATTCAATTAGAAAGAAGCAGAAAAGGAAAGGAAAAGATTATGAAATGGGCTAGAATGGTGATGAAATTGAAGAACCACTTCATACCTATTGACTATGAGTTGGAGTTGTTGAAGAGACTGCAAAACCTAAGATAGAAGGAAAAGACTATAAAAGAATACACTAAAGAATTCCATAAGATCATTATCAGGACCGGACATAGTGAGGCAAGCAAGGAGAAAGTGGTGAGATATATCAATGGGTTAAGGATGAACATTCAGGAAGAGTTGAGTCTAGTAAAGATGAATTCAGTAGAGGAAGCATATTAGTTCACCCTAAAGGTAGAGGAAAAACTAAATAAAAGACATGAACAAAGACATAGAGGAAGAGGAGGTGGATTTCAGAAAGGAAGGTCACATCCCAGAGGAGAAGCCATATGGGGAACAAAACAAGGATAAATATTCATACCGAAAGGAAGAGAAGGATTCCATTTCATACTAGAAAGGGAGAGATGACAAAAATTAGTACTACAATCATAGAGGAGGCTACAATTCTTACTATAATGATGGATACCATAGAGATGGGAAAGGATATGACAAGAGTATTTTTAGAGGAACCTATTTTAAATGTGAAGGATGAGGACATAGAGCATTTGAATGTCGCAAAGAAATTAAAAATATTGAACACCATGCAAGAACCGGTTACACAGAAGCATAACCAGAGGAAACACAAAAATCCAGAGCAAGTCCTGAGAAAGGAGAATCACTATTCATGAGGAGAGAATTGTTCTAGAAGAAAGAGGAACCTAAAGAAGCATCGTAGAGGAAAAAAATATTTCGAACTAGAAGTAAAGAAGGAGGTAAGTGTTGCAATGTTATCATTGATAGTGGTAGTACAGACAACCTAGTTTTTGAGGAAATGATGAAAAAGTTGAATTTGGAAAGGAGAAAATGTCTAAAACCTTATAGGATAGCCTGGATTCAAGATGAGCATAAGATCCTAGTAAGTGAGAAATGCCTAGTGAAATTCAAGATAGGGTCATATTATGATGAAGTGCTATGTGATATTATGTCAATGGATGTATGTCATATGTTGTTGGGTAGACCTTGGCAGTATGATAAGAAAGCTATACATGATGGGAGAAGGAATACCTACACCATAACATCAGATGGGAAGAGAATCACCTTAAAACCTTTGGAAGATGAACCTGAAAGTGAAGTATGTGGTACAACTAGAATCAATCTGGTAGATGGAAGGAAATTTTTGGATGGACTAAGGCAAGAGAACATGTGTTTTGCTTTGATTTCAAAGAAACATGGAAGTCTAGATGAAGAAGAACCACCAGAGATAGAAGTTACCGAATTGCTGACAGAGTACCAAGATCTTGTATCAGAGAACATGCCAGAAGGATTACCACTGATCCAGAGTATCAGTCATCATATGGATCTTATTCCCAGATCTAGTTTTCTGAATAAGGCCGTACACCAGATGACATCAACAAAGAATGCAGAGATGAATAAATAGATACATGAGTTGTTGAAGAAGGGATTGATCAGAGAAAGTATGAGCCTATGTGTGGTACCAGTTGTACTTGCACCTAAGAAATATGGAGAATGGAGGATGTCTACAGATTCAAGATCTAGAATAAGATCACAGTGAAATATAGATTCCCATTGCCTAGGATGGATGACATCATGGATAATTTGAGTGCAGAAAAGTATTTTACCAAGATAGACTTGAAGAGTGGATACCATCAAATCAGGATTAGCGAGGGAGATGAATGGAATACTACTTTCAAGACAAATGAGGGATTATATGAGTGGTTGGTCATGCCATTTGGACTAACTAATGCACCTAGTACATTTATGAGGCTGATGAATAAGGTTTTGGGGAAGTTCTTAGGAAAGTTTGTCATTGTTTATCTAGATGATATTTTTATTTTTAGTAAGACTAAAGAAGAACATTTGGAGCACATCCGAAAGGTATTTCAGAGGTTAAGGGAAGAGAAGCTATTGATAAACATCAAGAAATGTAGTTTCATGAAGAAGGAGATAGTATACTTGGGATTTATGATATCTACAAAAGGATTGAAGATGGATCCTGAGAAGGTTAGAGAACTAGTTGAATGGTCTACACTAGTGAATTTGGAGAGGTTAAATCATTTCACGGATTGGAAATTTTTTACAGAAATTTCATCAGAAATTTTAGTAGCATATGCACACCTATGACGAAAACAATGAGAGGTGACCAAAAGGAATTCAAGTGGACATTTGGAGCACAAAGGAGTTTTGAGTTGTTGAAACAAAAGGTAGTAAAACAACCTATGTTGGCATTATCAGATTTTGATAAAGTATTTCAAGTAGATTGTGATGCTAGTGGAAGTGCAATAGGAGCTGTATTGAGTCAGGAAGGGAGACCAGTAGCTTATTTTAGTGAGAAATTAAATGATGCAAAGAGAAGATACTTAGCTTATGATCAAGAGTTCTATGCAATAATACAAGCCTTAAAGAAGTGGAGAAATTATTTTTTATCTAAGGAATTTGTGTTGTATACAGATCATCAAGCTCTACAATATCTGAACAGTCAAGGAAAATTGAACCAGAGACACATGCGATGGGTAGAATTCTTGTAGAGTTACACATTTGTGTTGAAGCACCAGAGTGGGAAATCAAACAAAGTTGCAGATGCATTGAGTAGGAGGAGTTTGTTGACAAAGATGAGAGCCGAAGTATTGGGTTTTGAGGAACTTAAGCATATGTATGAGGGTGACATTGATTTTTCTGAGGCATGAAAGGCTTGCAAAGAACCAGTAGAGGTTGATAGGAGAAAATGGTTGGATTATTTCATTCAGGAAGGTATTTTATTCAAGAACAATCAATTGTGTATCCCTAGAAGTTCAATGAGAGAGAATTTGATCAAGGAAAAGCATTGTGGAGGATTAGCATGACATTTTGGGATTGATAAGACTGTAGCATTGGTGAGTGAGAACTACTTTTGGCCACAATTGTACAAGGATGTCAGGAAGTATGTTCAATGTTGCAGGATTTGTCAAGTTGTAAAAGGAAACATTTAGAACATTGGGATTTATACACCATTGAAAATATCGAAGAGACCATGGGAAGATGTCAGCATGGATTTTGTGTTGGGATTGCCTAAAAAATCGAGAGGATTTGATTATGTATTCGTGGTTGTGGAGAAATTTTCTAAAATGGTGCATTTCATACCTTGTAAGAAGACCAGTGATGCAATACATGTTGCAAAACTATTTTTTAAGGAGATTGGGAGATTACATAGACTACCGAAAAGCATAGTATTAGACAGGGACACTAAGTTCATTGGTTATTTCTAGAAGACATTATGGAAGAAAACGAAGACAAATTTGAAGTATAGTTCAACATTTCACCCACAAACCGATGGGCAGATAGAAGTGGTAAACAGGAGTTTGGGGAACTTGTTGAGGTGTTTGAATGAAGGTAAAGCAAGAAATTGAGACTTGATACCACCGCAAGAGGAATTTTCATACAAGAATTCAGTAAATCAGAGCACTAGAAAGACACCATTTGAGATTGTGATGGGACAACAACCTAGAGGAGTGGTAGAATTGAGAGATATCAGCATGGAAAATAAAAGGAGTGCGGAGGCAGAAGAATTTTCTAGATTCATGGAAACCATGTATACTCAAGTCAGGGAACATCTAGAGAAGATGAACAAGTCATATAAGGCTAGAGCAAATGAGAAAAGGAGACACAAGGAATTTTCAATAGACGAGGAAGTAATGGTATATCTAAGAAAAGAAATATTTCTAGTAGGGACATATAATAAGTTGAAGATGAAGACGTTTGGACCTTATAATATCATCAAGAAGTTTGATTTTGAAAATTCATATGAAGTGGAACTACTAGAGGAATTTGGTATATCACCTATATTCAACATTGCAGACCTATACCAGTAACATCAAGGAGAGTCATCAGAGGACAAAGAAGTTGGATTACCAGACTAGATAGATAACCATCCGGAGGAGATCGGGGAAGTTTTGGACAATAGAATTGGACATAGTACCAGAGGAAGGCAATACAAGGAATATCTAGTCAGATGGAAAGGAAGACCAGAGGAAGATTCATCATGGATTTCTTAGGTTGAGGTAGACCACATTGGTTTTCCCCCAGCCTCTAGAAAGTGAGAAGCTCACTTTTCTTCAACCTCGGGTGTCTGATGTAGGAGCATCCCCGGTTGTAAGCAATCTTGCATCAACCAAAAATAATGCATTAATGTTCTTGCATTACCGGACCCAGTCTCAAATCTTGTGGATCTATGGAAACATTTCATGTCTTGATTGATGCTTGCACGTTTCACCAAATTTAGGATTTGGAATCTCTTTGGCTAACACAGACCTTTTCTAGAGCTAGGAACCAATATATATATGCATTGTATAGTTGCATTAGGATAATTTATCATGGTAGATATTCACATTCAGTAGTTGTAGATCATAAATATAGGGTTTCGACCCTCATGTAATTATGGGCTTAGCGCCAAATATTTCTATAATTTGTAAGCCAAAAGGCAGGGCATGTTTCCAGTGAATAAAAGATTTGAACATTCGTATATAAGCATTCATGTGTGATTATCATTCTATTTATTTGAGTTTTAGTTATGTTTAATCTTGGTGCAAGGCTAGATAGTCCTAATCCCAGGCCCTCTAACCTTGACTGCACCACCTTATTTGATGTGCTATCGATTATGTGTTTGTCCTTTCAACCATTCCAATTACTGGTAACTCCATAAAGTAAAAGATTAAAAAAAAAATTAAAGTGTTGTATCGGAATGCACTCTTCTTAGGGTATGTGCAGGATCATGATGGGTCAAAAAGTGGCGATATGTAAGCCATATGATGGCCCATGTGGCTGACGACTTTTTTTTACTCAAAATTGATGAAACAAAAAGGGTTTTTAGAGGAGATTCTCATCTTTCCACCAATATAAATTATGCTTTACTTTGAATTTAATAAATAATTATTATTCATTTTATATTAGAATTACGAATAAAGTCCTAATTGATAGGTTGATTGAAAAACATCTATAACTTTCAAATGGTATCACATTTTTTGAATCTAAAACATGCTTCACATTCTATGTTTTTCATACTATAGGATTAAAAATAAATAAAAAATCATGAATTTTTGACCAAGTTAAGGTGGTTAGACAGACGAGATTTTATATTTTTAAAAAGTTTTAATAAAAAATTCATAATTAATTATTTACATAGAAATGTTTTATAAAAAAATATGCATCACATCGGGACATGAGTCCTCTACTTGTATCTAAAATATTATAAAAAAATATTATCATTTTATTGTGGTTAGGGTGGTCAAACAAACACCTACTTCTTATTTTTACCTTGAAATTTAAATACTACTACATTGAAATTTCAAATTTTCACCAAATAGATTTAAAAAAAAAAAAAAAGGTCTAGTACTTTAGAAACTAAATTCAATTTGCTACAGATTCTATTTTTACATTTTTTTGAAATAATATAGATAACTTATTCAAATTTTTACGTCAATTTGTCTAACTCTGATTTTTTTTCTTTTTATTGCCACTTAAGGGCCTATTTTTTCCATGATGATCCTGCACATACCCCTTATTCTTTTTTATTTATTTTTAATTCTCTAATAGGTGTTGTCGAAGTAGCTCACAAAGATCATATTCCATACCATTCTCAACTATATCAAATGTAGTGTATGCAACAGTAGCATAAACTATATAGTCATTACTAGGTATGAAAATTTTACATCCAATAAGCATTACAACATATCAGATGACTGGATATTCAATTGTACTCAAGAAAAAATATTTTCCTTCAAGCGTTGCACCAGTCATCTTTATTATCTCTTGATCATTAAAAATATTCCATCTTAGAATTGGTCCAGAGGATCACAAACCAGTCACATTCCTTATGGCTTCTCTGGTTATCAAGTGTGCACCAACAATCCAAATAGATTCACCATGAATCCTGCTTAATTCCATTTCTATATACTTGTCGAATTCAAACAAAGGGAATTTTTACCATACATCTAGTTTCTTTTCAACTAGGGTTTTATATGCATCATAATTTTATTCCAATTCATTCTTCCATAAAATACTTAATCAAACTAGTGAAATTTCCTCAATTTTTCTATAAATGTATTCATAAATATCTTCAATAGGTATCACTCTAAAAGGAATGCCAAAAAATACACCCGCTAAATCTTCCGATAAAACTTTTAGAGAATACTTCTTTAATTTGATTTGCACTTTTTCTGAAACATTCACAACCTTCGAACCATCCATTTCATTTAAAATTGAAAATTCTACAAAAAGAATTGTTTATGCATAATACCTCTATAATTCTCTCTAGCGAAGAATAGGGTTTTGATGTTCGGCTTCCAGAGCACGCCTCGAGTCCACTTCCTTTACACACTTCTCTTATTTCACAAATTCCATTCATTGAATGGATGTTTGAATTTATATATTTCATCCCAAATGATTCTGTAATAAATTATTCAAATCACAAGTAGATCACCTTGAAATTTGTGTACACTTCCATCTTTTCAAACTTTGTAGGATTCATTCTTCACACATGCATGTCTAAAAATTCCTTTTGCATGAAATCTTGAATTTGTAACTTTAATAAATGAATTTATGCCATGATATGACATCATATATCGAAAGAGGGGTTATTAAATGTTTTGATTATTTCTCGCCCTTAGCCACTACCTAAATTAATTTTTGACGAGAGTATCTGCACCAAAGGATGACATAGATGAAGTCAATGCTTCTAATTTTTCTCATTTTCAGATTATCCTTCCTTTCTCCAGATCCTTTCCATTTCCTACTTAAATTCTTTGGATTAATCTTAATGACTAGTTCATCTCTTTACGAGATAGTAATTTTTCACACTTCTTTTTTACATTCTCTAGTAAAGTGTCTTGATTTGTTGCAATCATGACAAACAACATTCTTCCATCTGAATTATCTTTTACTTAGTCTATATTTTCATTGGTCAGCCTTGTGTCCAAATAAATTGTAGTGATAATAGTAGCCATTGAATGAATAAATAATCTTATTCAACTTCCGATTTCTACATTCCATAACTTTATGTCCAATCCTATTGCATTCAAAAAATTATCTAGAGAATGATATAGTATTTTGTTCCATTTTATTTCCAAAAAAAATTACCCTATGTCCAAACTTACTGCAAGAATAACATACACCATTAAAGGATATGTACCTTTGAGAATTAGGTTGTCTAATAGGAATCCTTCTGATATATCCACCATTTCTTTGAGTCTTCATGTCAGGGGGTTGATTTTCCTTTGAACTTTGTCCTTCTTCAAATTCCAAACCACTTTTGTCCTTAGAGGGTCTCTATCTTGTAATCAATTCATCCAACATTGTAGATATTTTCACAAATTTATCTTCATGTCTTCTAGCCTTTTCCAATTATGGTCTCAAAATTTATACTTCTTGTTCAAGCTTTGCACATTCATCCATCTTCCTTTGTATTTCAATTTTCTTATATTATTCATTTTTTCTCTTTTCTTCCAATTGCTCTTTTACTCTAGTGATGTCCTCATCTTCTTTCTTTAGTTTAACCTTCAAATCTTCATTTTATTCTATATGCTCAGCAGAGACCTCTTTTGGAGGAATAAGAAATCTTTTATCTTCCATGTGTTTAAATTTTAGAACCTTCCTCAAGTTGTTAGACTTCTTCAGAGGAACCAAGCTCTAATACCAATTGTTGATTGTCTAGAATACTGAGAGGGGGCAGAAATCAATATTCTATTAAACCATTCATTAAAATCCAAAATGGGAAAAACTACAATGATGATTAGCTCACAATATATTATATCCAAATATAGTATATTGCATGGATCACTGCCAAGACTCAGTGTCCTTAAAATGCTCCCAACCAGAATACAAAATGATATGGGTCACTGCCAAAAGTACAAAATGGTATGGCTCACTGCCAAAAAGTATGAATTGATGGAATACACCTTATGTGTGTTTATTTTAGTTCCAATGAGGCTCTAAATATGAAATAATACCCTACTTGGTAGTCATATAACAATTCTTCTTAGATCATTAACTTTTATCACTATACACCACTCACATCTGATAGATCATTCAGGCTCATACATTCACTTCACATCGTTTCTCTTGCACTTTCAATTCCAAAACATCTCATATATATAAGTATATTTCATACATCAATAAGGTCAGCCTAATTAGAAGTAAACAAAAAAATCAAAAGATAGCTCTTGTCGACACCATACAAGATTTAAAACTTATTTTCACCAAAGAAAAATGTGTAATGCTCAATTTTAAGTTGGTGTGGACCTAAAATATAATCAACTCATATCTGTAAGGTATAATTAATCTTCTAAGTACATGTCATATATTAGGTCATCCAAGAATAGGACCTAATCACAAAAACTCCAATCCAACACACACTCCTCAAAGTAAACACCTTCCATATTTGATATTACTTTAGTTTCTCTTCACATTAACATCAAAGAGACTACCATTAGAACCACAACATTAGAACATCCTCCTCAAGAAAATGTGGAGTCTCCCACATTGGAATATTGAACAAAGAAATGACTATAGTATACAGAGTTGAACTTTGTCATTGATAACTTCATATACACAACACAAAACTTCTCGAGATCTTGAATATAACTATATGAATGAGTCATAGTAATATGTTTGAGAGAGTAGAATCACATCTCTTCTTGCACTGAATTCCAGATCCAAAAACCAACACACTGGATCATAAAATTTTCAACAAATAACACTTAACTAAACCTCTGATATATCAACTTTTGGTATAGTTGGTATAGTACACCAAATATTCTTCCCACAATTTTGACATCAATGATACACTGGAACAACCAAATCAACCTCTATAGGTACACTTCATGCTCATGTTCAGACTTCCAACAAGAATAAGTAGAAGGAATCTGATTAGAAAATTGACGGAATATCCAAAAACATTTGAGCTAAATGAGGAGAGTAATGTAGTCATCATTTTGAATGTTCTTGAACATTGTTTAGGAAAGGCAATCAACAGTGTGAATAGTGTTCACTCCAATTATTCTTTAATATTCAATGCAATAAAGATTTTTGAGAGGGATAGGTCAATTGTAGTCCCATTGATGCAAATATGGGTACCCAAGCTTGGTGCATTGAAAAGAATGGTTGTAGGGTCTACTCATGAGTTAAATAAGCTAGCATAGATAGTACCCACTTACAAATTGTAAAAGTAATTGCTGACTACCAGGGATTAGTATATCCATTGGAGAAAAAGTTTAAATATTTGCTCCAACAATTTGATGAGAATGATCTTGGCCTCTTACCAGATATTTTGGACAACAATGGAGTTGCAAAATCATATGAACAATGGAGAACACAAATTGAGAATATCATATTCACATAGGCTGTCTTAATTTGTGATGGTGGAGATGAGGATCTTGCTATGTTGAAAAATAGTATGGACAAATTGTCACTCACTAACAAGTTCTTAGAGGAGTTTTCCAAAGAAGCTAACTAGGTAGTCAAGAGGTATGGCCCATACATAACCAAATTTGATGAGTTCATGGAATTTAATTGGCCTTCAGATGAGGATTATAATGCATGGGATAATAAATATAATGATATTCATGAATTGTAGGATTTTTCTATGGTGATGTGGCTATAATTTTTGTCTCTTGTGCACATTCAACAGTCTCAAAGAGTTTCAACAATGCCAACAACTAAAGGTTTTTTCTTTTGCATAGTGAGGTTTTTCTTTATTTGTCAACTCAGCTTTCCCAGATTCATATCAAGAGGAATGAAGAAAAGGAGTGGAAAATTACCAATAGTCAGCCTTAAAGAACTTTTAAAGAGGACAAAGATTACAAAGAGTGAATATAACTATATTTTTCCTTGGAATATTTCATCCAGAAGCTAGCAAATGAAATCATATTTTGAAATGTATTTGAAATTGTCAATTGGAAATGTGACAAGTGTAATTGGGTTGAAGCTTGTTTCTCCCTTGTTCTAAAGAAGGGAATTCAAGGCCATTCGCATGGGATGATTGATCTCCCAGAGAAATTTTTAATGAAAAGCATAGAGAATAGAATTCGGGTATTGTCTTAGGTTATTGAGTCTTTATTTTTTGCATTTTCATATATTTTATAACAATACTAGCATTTGAATACAATGATTGCATAATTTTGAAGCCAATTGTCTCCTATTACACTCTCTACATAAATTATTAATTAAATTGATCAAGGACCCTTCATTTGATCTCCATTGTTGTCCTAATGGATGTATGCATTTTCCAATGTTCTGATTCAAAGAATTGGTTAAAATACTTTGATAGAAGTATAGGTTTGTGTGCAGGGATTTTCTAAGAAGAGTTTATTTAGGATATTAAGTGAAATGTTGTGATGCAATATTGTAAAATCTCTATGATGTTACGATTGAAATTTTTTTATTCATCATGATTTGTATTGAATTTAACTCCATGCCCTAGGATTAAGGCACTAATATAGAATCTATGTCTAAAGTTGTAATTTATAGGATCTTTCATACTTTAAAAGAACAAATATAATGTTTCATTTCAATTCAATTTTAATTCATGGAAGCTTCATATAGTTCATATACTCTTGGTTTAGAATGTTATTGTAAAGGATTAGCCAAATCATTGAATTATTTTATCCGTCAAGCAAAATATAAGATAATATATCTATTATTCATAATGTATTAGGTAAATTGGCACGGAGTATCTTAATTACATTGTATGGGATCACCCTCTCGAGTTTTGTAGAGCCCAAAGTGTAGAGGGAAATTTGTTGCAAATTTGACCTATTCATTGGCCAATCCCTCCAAGTAACTAACCATTGGAAATGATAAATTCATAGGTTATTTGTGTCACATCTTGGTATTTAAAAACACCAACAGATTGGCAACTCTACTGGGGAAAACTTGAGTAAAATCTCTAGTTTGAGATCATTTGATGTCAGAGTCATAAATTTAAAGTTTTATGTTTAGTCATCAAAGAATCCCTCAAACTGTCTCATCATTTTTCAATTTGAAGTTAGTTAGTTAAAATTTCAAGCTATCTTTTTGTCATAGGTTTTTCGAAGGTCTCTCTATATTTTAAAATTATCTCATTTAAAAAAATATATTTATAAATATTTTTCAAAATCCCATTTAATTGGGTGGCGAATCTAAGTCTTCATGTCAGTGCACTATAATATTCAAAGAAAGTGAGAAGAAAAAATAAGAGAAGCTATAAAGAAGATGAGGGAAACCAAAGCACACATGAAGAAACATCCTAGAGAGAAATTGGAGGGAGAATGCTAAAAAATACAAAGCAATCCTGGAAACAGAAAGATACAAATGCAAGTCTAGTCCACATCCCACTCCTCAACCCACACATTCTTACAATATTAGTCATGAAACCCAATTTTTTTTGTTAAGTCTTGATTATTATGATGAAGAGAATGTTGAAAATAAATCTGTTGTAAGTATACATAAATCTACTGGACTCAAGGGAATACTGAGAGGGGGGGTGAATCAGTGTTCAACAATATTTAAAATCCATCAATCTAAAACTTGAAACCATTTCATCATTGTATTAAATAAAAGATGTATGCATTCAAAGTAAACATTCATAACACCATGACACACAAATTTCTGCATGGAAACCCTATTAAGGGAAAAACCATGGTAGAGGTTAATCCATAATTTGAGTACTCAAATATAATTGTTTACAAAAGGGAATACACTTGCATTCAGGCACACTACTTAGAGCTCACTGCTCAAGAGAAAAGGCTTACTGCCATACAAAATTCAGATTAAAACCATCTGAAGGGTGAACTAAGATAGTAGCATCAATTTATGCTAGGTGACAGTTCTGGTGAAGCTCATAGATATGATTCTGGATCTACTTTTTGACTTTGTACTTTGCTTTTCCCTATTCTGCTCTTTTTTGTTCTTTGCATCACTTATGATCAAATTCACACTATTGCACTACTAGATCTCACAATTCACACTTATACACACACACACACCCTTATGTTCACATTCATAAATGATAAAACAACCCTCTTATATATATTTGCAATCAAGGATTCATTCATCCATCAGTCGGCTTTATAAAATATTAAGTTACTTTTACCTTGTCGATCAGATCCACTACTAAATCTTTATGTGTCTTCCAAAGTCAGTTAAGATAAAGAGAGGACCCAAATAACACTTAATCAAACATGAATACTTATAATTAATTACATCTTATACATCCACAATTCCTATTATTGACGGGTCAACCTTCTATCATAGATAATCAACAAATTAGTGCACTGTATCTTCTAGATCACTTACTAGTGAGTGCACATCAAATCCAAGATACTACAAACATCAACAGGCCTTCATCAAAGATCCACAACCCAAAATATTTGTCTGGTAAGGTGTTTAGATCAAATTTTATGCATGTTAATTAGATGCCCTATTCTGTCGGTAGGAACCAAAATTATACTTAAGTTGCATGCCTTGGGTTGCCATCAATGAAAACATTACAAGCCAATCTCCCCATCCATATGCTAGCAATATCCAGATTTTTCATTGATGGAAACACTTAGTGAAAAATGACTAAGTGTCAGAATCATTATAGGTACACTGCCAAACTTTTTACTGCACTTACTCCCCCTGAGATTTATAAGGTATTCTCTCCTCCTATACTACTTTCTTTTCCTTCTCTATGAGGCATTTTTCACTACATTCTCTCCCCCTTTGATATCAATGACAAAGCATGGCTGCCATATGCCAAAAATATAAAAAGACAAAAAGATAAAAAGATAAAACATGTGTTCAAAATCTTCAAGGCTTCAAAAATTTAACATATATGCTTATAGTTCTCCTTCTTTGATCAAATTGAAAAAACTTGAAGACAATTAACAACTAACTTTAGAAGATTATCTTATGGTTTTTCTTCACTTCTGGCAGGAAGTTCTTCCAACCATAAACTATAATTTCAATAATAATAATCAAACTATTTTTCTTGCAAGTCTTGTTAATGATCTCAATGAGAGATTCAAAAAATTGTGATTTCTTCTTTCAGTTTCTCACCGTTCTTCAGTATTTCCACAATCTACTCTAGCTTCCATTCAATTAGATCCTTTACCTTCCAAACAGTATCCACAAGAACATTCTTGGAGAGTTGAATTTTTGTTTGTTCTAATTGTAGCTCCCATACTATTTTCCTGATGATGTCATTCGGATCCTGAGATATGTCAAAGCTTTTGCCAATGTCATTCAATTTTGCTTCAATCTGATCCAACTTTTCCTTGTAATTGTTTTCTCCATGGGGCCAATAGATGCAATAGTTGTAGATGCCTATGCTTGATTTAATGCATATCCTCAAATCATTCATTTTCTTTTTCATCTTGGAAATGGATAATCTGAATTGCTCCTTCAGGTGAGAGACAACTTCACCTTCTTCTTTGCTACACTCAATAATCTCTTCAGGTAGAATTTCCTTTAGACTCTCCAATTTCATCTTATAGTGCTTGACATGAGTATTAAGAACTTCTAGAATCAAGTCCTAATCGTATGATGGTCTAATTGACCATAACCTTGCAATTTTTTGCATGCCACCTACATCTTGAATAAGTTGTTGTAGCTTTTCTTTTGTCAGATCTTCTTCTTCCTCACTACCTTTTTCTTGACCGAATTCATTTTCCAATGGATTCTCAAGTTCTTCATTAGATTCTTCATCTAGAATTTCCACAATTTCCTTTCCTTTTCCTTCAATCTTGGGAACTTTTCTTTCCAGAGGGTTGTATTCAATAATTTCCTATCTTCTTTTCTATCCTCTATCAATGCTACTAGAAGAGGAACCAACTTCCATTGATCTTATCGGAGGGGAAATACTGGCTGATTCATACTTTACAAGCACATTCTTACAAAAAATTTCAAATTCCAAATCCCACTTAGTTAAGCTCTTAGAATAAGAGTATATCTGATTTTATATCGGTTTGTCTGATTTCCATACTATGTTGTCATTTTTCAGGAACCAATTCAGAAAATACATTACTAGACATATAATTAAAGTTCCAAACCTAAATGGATAGCCTAATTTTTTTGTCAGTTGAACATTCTCCATGATCTAATCCTTTAATAACCCACATAGGTCAAAGTACTAACCATCAATTATCATTTTGTGAGCAATGTATACTGTGCCAGCCGTTGTAGCTCCTTCTCAATTTCTATAGAAGATTTAATATGTGATCTCATGTGAAATATACTTCATAACAAGATTCTTGATTGTTGCAATCATCAGGGCTATCTAATCTTTGATTAATCTGGTTAGGGTTTTGACCTCTTTATTCTAGATAGATTTCTACCTAGGAACATCTTCGACTTTGCAAAAACTAGTTAAGTTCTCAATTTCCTCTTTTGAAATGATGCACTATTTTTCCAAAGTTAAAACATCACCATGTAATCTACTTAATATGAATTTCATGAATTCCGCATTCTCAAAGTATGAAAACTCACTCCACATATCCAAATTTCCATGCTTGGATTCACTCAATTGCTTTAATTCATCAGGGAGCAACAAATTCCTCATCGACCTAATCTTTGCACTATTATATTCATCTAGAGAGATCAAGCCTTTGATTTGTTCCATTTTTCCTTTTCACATCCAGGGTTCGCAACCACACACTAAATTGTATGAAGAATTTGACAATGATTTGAAATACTTGATAGATTTCAAGATTTGTCAATGAAATCAAGTTTACTACTTTGTAATCCACCTTTTGAGTGCTCTCCTTCTTCTCTTCTTTGATGCAAAGTGACAAATGACTGCTCTGACTTGACTTTTATAGTTCGCACATGTGCAATAAATGCATTTTCCCTAAGTTTTCTCGAGACTCTGTTTTCTCAAACGAAGACAAAAAAATCTTCTACGGACCTATGAATTTTCTGAGTTCTTTTTGCTAAAGTTATCCAAAACTTTTGTACACCTTCTTGAATAATCTCTGTGCTTCAGTACCATCCATAAATAGGGGATGAAATATTTTCTTGTAAAACTCCCCCTAGGCCAGTGGCCTAAAATCAATTACTGGAAGAGTTACTGGAAGCAGGTTCTGATACAGAACCATTTCCAGCATTAGAATCATTTTTCCTTACCCATGTCTTCTTCATCTAATCTTTGATTTCATCCGTAGTTACCTTTTCTTTCCCTTTCTCATTTTTCTCTACATTTTTTCCTTTATACATCAAACCTCTTCTATCTACATTTTTATTTATGCAAAATATTGCAATATGACCATACTTGTTGCAATTGTAACACACAATGTTTCCTTGTCTTGACCAATCATTCCAATGACTTCTTCTAGATCTGCATTGATTAGTAATATTCCCAAATTCCCACATGTATAGCATTCAACATTTCTTCTATCAATAGAGTAACTTGACATGTTTTTGCATTCAATTGATTTATGACCAGGCTTTTTGCAATTGAAAAACTGACCAAAAAATGATGAAATCTTTGACCTCAAATCACTTCTACACTGAGCAACCATATGACCAAACTTATTATAGTAAAAACAATAACCATTAAACTTTTGTGCATTAGGTTGTCTTATTGGATACCTTCCATTTTTGTTATGTCTGACATTCTTTTGTCTTGATTTAGAACTTTCTCCCTTTTCATATCTAAGACCTCTCTTATAATTTCCACTCTTTTGTCCTCGAGTCAGCTCATCAAGCTTTACTGAACTAATCTTAAACTTTTCTTTGTATTCATTTGCAATGACAAGATCATTCCTAAGAGTAATAATCTGCTTACCAAGTTCTTCTTCATTGTTTTTGGTTCTTTGTAATTCACTTACCAATTGAATGAATTCCCCATTTATTCTTCTGCATTCATCAGATTTCTCTTTCAGGATCTGAGCAAGATTTTCCTCATTTTTCTTCCTTTCCTCTATCTCCTTGGTCATCTTCATCATCATATATTCCATCTCATGTTTTAGGTTTGTATTATCTCTAGAAATATTTTCACATTCTTCAGTTATCTCGTTCAAGGTTTGATTTAGGTGAGCATCATCCATGTCTTCATTCTCCTTCTGATGTATTTGATCACATAGATATTTCCTCTTCACCCTAGATTTAACTATCTGATCCTTCAATGAATGGATTAATTTCTTAGCATCTCTAAGATTTTCTTTCAATTCTTGAACTTCTGCTTTAGACTGATCAAGGTCATCAAGTGCCACCAAAAGTTGTTGTTGAAGACTGCCAGAGTCCATCACATTCCAAGATCCATCTCAAGATGTAAAACTTCTTCAGAGGAACTAGCTCTGATACCAATTGTTGGACTCAAGGGAACACTAAGAGGGGGGTGAATCAGTGTTCAAAAATATTTAAACTCCATCAATCTAAAACTTGAAAAAATTCATCATTGCATTAAAGAAAAGATGTATGCATTCAAAGTAAAAATTCATAACACCATGACACATAGATTTTTGCATGGAAACCCTGTTAAGGGAAAAACCATGGTGGAGGTTAATCCACAATTTGAGTACTCAAATATAATTGTTTACAAAATGGAATGCACTTACATTCAAGCACACTTCCTAGAGCTCATTGCTCAAGAGAAAAGGCTTACTGCCATACAAAATTCAGATTAAAACCATCTAAAGGGTGAACTGAGATAGTAGCATCAATTTATCCTAGGTGACAATTCTGGTGAAGCTCATAGATCAGATTCTGGATCTACTTTCTGACTTTGTACTTTGCTTTTCCCTATTCTGCTCTTTTCTACTCTTTGCATCACTTATGATCAAATTTGCACTATTTCGCTTCTGGATCTCACAATTCACAGTTCTACACACACACACCCCTATGTTCACACTCATAAATGATAAAAACCAACTTCTTATATATATCCACAATTGAGGATTCATTCATTCATCATTCGAATTTATAAAATATTAAGTTACTTTTACCTTGTTGGCCATATCCACTACTAAATATTTATGTGCATCCTCCAAAGTCGGTTAAAATGAAGAGAGGACCCAAATAACACTTAATCAAACATGAAGACTTATAATTAATTACATATTATACATCTGTGATTCCTATCCTTTCCGGGTCAGCTTTCTATCATAGATAATCAAAAAATTAGTGCACCATATCTTCTAGATCACTTACCAGTGAGTGCACATCAAAAGCAAGATACTAAAAACACCAACAAACCTTCCTTAGAGATCCACAACCCAAAATATCTATCTAGTAAGGTGTTTAGATCAACTTTTATGCTTGTTAATCAGATGCCTTGTTCTGTACTCTATTTTACCGGTAGGAAACAAAATTATACTTAAGTTGCATGACTTGGGTTGCCATCAATGACAACACTTACAAGCCAATCTCCCTAGCCATATGCCAACACAATCTAGGTCTAGATAGAGAAGGGATAGAAGTAGAAGTGTTCAAAATGATGTTACTTTTGCTAATGCTATGGCTATTGGCATCACTCTTTCAGTTACAAATGGCTATTCTCCTTTACCATTATATCTATTAATTGGATCTATTAACACCACTCCCAGTATTATAGACATGTCTGACAATTTTTATTATGATATCACATTTCCTAATCCTAAAGATGTACTTGGTGAGATTAATTAGCTCCAAAGTGAGGCTTGAAAACAAGAATAAATAAGGATTAGGAGGGAAAAGGAGAGAGAAGATAATATTTGAAATGTCATTTATGAAAGGGATATGTTGAAAATAAAAGTTGAAAGGATGAAACTCTTGAATCAAGAAGAGTCTAAACCTATTTTTGTTTCCATCATCAGTCCTGTTATCACACAAATTCATGGTATTAATATTGTGAGTATTCCCATAAAGAATACCAATACCACCGCCTAGACCATTTCTACTATTACTAGTCTAGTTCCTCAACATAACACCTCAAATGTTCAATATCATCCTATTGATAAAGGGAAGAATCCTATGAAACAATTGGTTATTAATGAAGGTGCACATCCCAAAATGCTCATATATATTATGAATTAGATACATTGGAGCTTAATTTGAATAAGGATGATGAGGATTTGCAAAAAGTAATTAGAGAGAATTGAAATATTAGCCATTAATTTAGAATTGCAAAGAAATATTGATTTCTTAAATTCTTCATGTATTAGTGGAAATTCTATAGCCTGTAGCTTCTAAGATACATCACCTTCTTCATCACAACCCACACCAATGATTGAATTAAATATCTCATTTCATATGGGTCAGGCCATCCCATGTTCTCAGCCCTAAAATACAAGTAAAATTGAGCACATGCACACACACTCTAGTAGCATAAATGTTAACCAGCAAGGGAATCAAAATATGAGAGGCAGTGAAAATGATAGACATAATAATAGTCAAGAAAATTAGTTTCATAGAATACCTTTGCAATTATAAATATATAGGAAGTTATGTTTTGATGGGATACCTAGTTGTCCTAATCCCATCTCAAATGAAATAATGATTGTGTTGAATAAATTCACTAGAAACAATGCCATATTTAGAAAAGATCATTTGAGGACCTTTCTAAATCTACTAGATGACTATGAAATTGAACATGAAGATGTGGTTCTGAAGATATTTATTCAATCATTAGTTGAGGATGCAAGGGACTGGTATAAAGGGCTATAAGAGGCTAGTATTGGGTCGTGGGAAGAGTAAAAAAGAGTATTAGGGAACAATACAGTGATAAAACAGATCCTAGGTTCATGCTTAATTAATTTAACAATATTTCAAAAGGACATAATGAAATGGTTTCAGAATTCAATACTAGATTTTAGAAAGCAATACATAGACTCCCTATTAATTTGAGGCTAAATGATCAGGTTTTTCTGGTCATCTACTATAATTATTTTGATTCAAATATGATTTATAACTTGAGAGAAAAAGACCCTCAAAATTTGAGGGAGGCTTTTAAAACTACATTACATATTGAAAGCAATAGAAGGGCTTCAGGTAAGGGAGGAAGGAGAGATGACATGAATATTTTAGAGAATCCAAGGGTCACTAGGAAAAGGGATCTACTTATAAGGATAAATGGGACAAGGTGATGAGCACTTTAAAGGATATAAATTATAAGATCACAAATAATGAGAAGGGATTGGGAATTGAGAAACACAATTTTTAGAGAAATGAAAGGCCACCAAGATTTAGGATCACCCTTATAACACCAATTGGCATAATGGTAAGCGAGTCCAAAATAATGTACAAAGTAAGATTAATCTTGATCCATTGCAAAATAATTATGCAAACTTTAATGATGAAGACTCATGGTGTATAGCTTGTCAATTGCAACATTCTCCTATTCAATGTGCAGTAGAAAAATCCTTGGAGGAGGAACAAATTGCACCTAGAAATTATGATTCACCCCATGAAAATGATGGAGAAATACATATTCTTATGAAAAAAAAAGATTTTGATGATGGTGAATGTTCTTTTGATGAAGAATCAAATGATATAGATGTTGATAATCAGAGACAAAAATCAGATGCTTACCACCAGCAAGTTTTTTTTGATCTTGATGGTGAAAAGGATCATAATATTTATACTTTAGAGATAGATGAGCCAAGTGTTTTTCTGAGAAGAACATTGAATGAAAAATTTAAAATATTGATAGCCACAATAGTTTCATAAGCCAAGAGTACCTACCAATTAAGGAAAAGAATTGTGAATGGTGATCAAGGTAGGGTTGGCAGTGTATTCATCAAAAAGCATATTGTAGAAAAGAAAGGGTCTAAAGCAAAAAGTAAAGTGGATGAGACTAAAGTTAAAGAAAATAAGGGTACTAAGATATGGGCCAAGAAAAATGAAGAAAGAATAATTGATTATAATATTGTTTCTCTAGTTGTGAAAGAAAAAAATTAAATAAGAAAAATGAAGATCACAAGATTGAAGAGAAATGTGAGCAACAGAAGGATAAAAGTAGTGAACAAGTTGTGATATATTATGACTTTCCTAACTTCACTTATATGGACATGTTTTAGTTGCTATTATAGGTCAAATTTATATTCCATTTACTTTAAATGATGAAGATATATGAACACAAGAAAAAGGAAGTTGCCCTTATCAATGGTGCAACTATAGCCTATGATGATAAAAGGTTGTCTACTTTGCCTAAAGTGAGTAGAAAGGAATTAAAAGATGAAGATGTAGAAGGGGTAATCAGTGATATCTCTCATATTTACTTGGGTACCACCATTATGGCTTGTCCTAGCTAGGTGGATCCATTTTATGTAACTCTCATTATTGATGGAAATTTGGTGAAGAATTGTATGATTGATTCTAGAGCTTCATCCAACATTATGCTAGTTAATATCTTGAAGGAGATGGGATTCTAGATAAATCGATCATATAAAAAATATTATTCCATGGATTCCATGGAGGTACCAGTAATTGGAGTCATAAAATATGTTGCCTTCAGGATTGTTGCACACCCCAAGAAAAAAATTTCAATGAGCATGATAGTGGTAGACATTCCCCCTACATATGGAATTATTTTTTCCAAGAAATGGTAAAGATATAAAGCTTTTCATGGATCCAAGAGCCCCACACATGATTGAAGACATGGTACCTAAAGAGAGAATCCATTTTGTTGGTATTGGCATAGAAAATTTCATGGTAGAATAGTTACAAGAAGAACTGGAAAAGACACCTACACCTTTGGAGAAGGAAGTCTCGCAACAGGAAGATAATGGTGAATTATGGACTATGTATTTTGATGGTTCTTGTTCAAAGGATGGAGTAGGTGCAGGAGAAATTCTCATCTCTCCTAGTGGTAAAACCCTCAAAATTTTATTTTCTTTAATGTTTGTATGCATAAACAATGTAGCTGAGTGTGAAGCTTTGTTGTTGGGATTGAGATTTTCCAAAAGCATGGAATCAAGAAGTTGAGTCATTGGTGACTCAAAATTACTTGTGTCATAGGTTAGATCCAAGTTTGTATCAAAAATTAAGAGATTTAAATAGTATAGAAATATTATCTAGGACTCCGTAGAAAATTTGATGCTTTTGGTATTGAATGGTTAGAAATAAGTAATAATGTCATGTCAAATCTACTAGAAAATATAGTATTAAGGCCTAATGATATAAATTCTACTGGTATCTCAAAGGTTGAGGTACATACAATGCTATTTGTTCCTAACAACATTTAAAATTGGAAAATTTTCAATGATGATGATGACATATTGAACTTTTTACAATGTCTTGATCATTATGAAAGCCAAGAAAATGATTTTGGAGCATTTTTTGAGGTTGTGGATGGAAAAGAAATAGTGTTCAACAATCAGGTTATCCAACTAAAGATTAATTAAATCCCTAAAGGTCTAGTTGCTTTGGAAATGGTCTTTGATGGACCTGGTCAAATTTTTGTTAAGAAAAACTCAACAAATCAGGTTGACCTAGAAGAAGTAAATCTAGGGACAAAAAATGCTCCAAAGAAGGTATATGTAGACAAGAAAATGAATCCCTATATTAAACCAATGTTGATTTCTTTATTGAGAAAATGCAGGCATGTATTTTCCTGGTCCTATGATGATTTGAAGGCCTATAGAGATGATCTCTTTCAGCATGAGATATCTCTCAAACTAGATGTTAAGCCCTTTAGGAAAAATCAAAGGCCTATAAATCCAATTCTAGAACCAAAAATGCAAGAAGAGCTAATGAAGTTAAGATATGGGGGAATCATTATGCCCATCAGACACTCAAATTGGGTGTCAAATCTTGTGCCAATGTGTCTTCATTGAAAGATAAATATCTACTATCGAATATGGAAGCAACATTATAGAAGGTGACGAACTATGAGTTATTGCTTATGATGGATGGTTTTTTGGGTATAAAAAGTTAAAGTTAAGGACTCAAAGAAATACAAGACTACATTTATCACTCCTTGGGGCACCTATGTTCATGTCAAAATTCCTTTAGTCTTAACTAATGTTGGTGCCACATTTTAGAGGGCTATGGATGTATCCTTCTTAGACTTTATTGACATCTTCATGTTGGCATATCAGGATGATCTGATAGCATATTCAAAGGAGGAAGATCACACTATTCACCTAGAAAAAATCTTTGCTAGAGCCCTGGAATATGGGATATCTCTCATCCCTAAGAAGTGTGCCTTTAGAGTTACAGAAGAAAAATTACTAGGGAATATAATGTCTAAAGAGGGAGTGAGGATAGACCTAGAGAGAGTGGCTACCATTGAAAAAAAATCCCTCAACCAAAGAGTGTGAAGGTAATTTAGTCTATTTTGGGCAAATCAACTTTTTGAGAAGATTTGTAACAAATTTTGCAAAAGCTACTAGGTCAATCTCCAAAATGTTAAAGAAAGGAGAGAAGATAGCTTGGAGTGAGGAACCAAGCAAGGATTTCAAGGAAATAAAGCAATCCATTAAAGAGGTCCCATTTTTTAAGTCTCCTAACTTCTCAAAACATTTCCAACTTTTTTGTTTTTCTTCATTTCACACTATTGTTATAGTACTTTTACAGAAGAATGATGAGGGATTTGAACAACCCATTGATTTTTCAGCAAATCATTGCAAGCTTTTGAATTAAAATATGATATGACTGAAAATGTAGGCATATTCTTTGGTAAAGGTAGTTAAAAATTCAAAACATATTTGGTTGGTTCCACAATCATTGTATACGTTCCTACTATTATTGTAAAAGATATCTTGACATAACAAGAAGTCACAAGAAGGAGATCTAGATGGATCAACAAGATTCAATAATTCAACATTGATGTATAGATCACCAAATTGGTTAGAGGTCAAGGACTGGCTAAATTGATGGCAAAAACAAATATGGAAGTAAATCAAGTAAATAATGTTAGTTGTATTAGTGTATCTCCAATCTGTAAAATGCAGACATTGGGATGGTATAGACACATTGTATACTACTTGTAGAGCATGTCATGTCCTGAGAAACTGACTAGTAGTGAGAAAATAATGTTGAAATTGCAAGCTATAAAATATGTGATAGTGTATAATGAGTTATGGCGGAGAAGTATAGATGGAGTATTGTTAAAATGTGTTGATGGAAAAAGAGCCTTGGAAATCTTGATAGAAATGCATAATGGTGTTTGTGGTGGTCACTATATGGCTAAGTCCACTACTCACAAGGTTTTAAGAGTAGGGTTTTGTTGGCCAACCTTATTCCAAGATTCACATAAACTAGTTAAGGTGTGTGATGCATGCTAGAGGTTTACAAGAAAATTAAAATTTTAGGGAATTTTCCTCTTAAAACGATTATAGTCCAAGCAACATTCCAACAGTGGGGAATAGATTTTATTGAATAAATCACAAAGAATTCCAGTGAAGGGAACTCCTGGATATTAGTGGCCACTAATTACTTTATGAAGTGGGTTGAAGCAATCCCCACAAAGAAAGCTACAAGAAAAAGAGTGGTGGAATTCTTGTTGAATAAAATATTGATCAAATTTGGAGTACCAAAAAAATAGTATCAGACAATGCTATGTGCTTTGAAGGTCAAATGAATTCACAAGTTTCTATGACAATTGTGGGATACAAATATCCTACTCTCCCCCTTATCACTCGCAAGGAAATGAACAAGAAAAATCAAGCAATAAAAGTTTGATGAAAATTATCAAGAGGGTGACAAAGAAAAATAAAAAATCTTGGGACTCAATGTTGAAGCTATCTCTTTAGGTAGATAGAATGACTATCAAGAAGGCTATAGGAAAATCTACATTTTTCTTAGTGTATGGCATTCAAGAAATATTACCAACCAATAACCTCATGAACATGTATAAGTTCATTCAAGAATATCATGATGAAATTTGTGATGATATGTAAAACAAAATAAATGTCTTGATTGAGCTAGATGGGACAAGGAGAGAAGCCTAGCAGAAGAATACAAAGTTGTAATTTCAAGTTAAACACCTTTATGACAAGAAATCCTCTCTAGGGAAGTTTGAGATAGGAAGCATGGTCTTGATGTGGAACACCAGATCCCAAGACAAGGGAAAACATGGGAAATTTGAATCTTTATGGTTAGGCCCTTATTTGGTATGAAAAAATCATGGAGAGGACTCATACTTCCTATAGAGCTTAACAGGTGAATTTTTGGGCCTACCAATACATGGAAAATTCATGAAAATATACTTTTCATAAGGTATGATAGTTTTTCATGTACATTGTATTATATGTATATGTTTGTATATAGGTTTGGTTTGCTCTGGTTTTGTCTAGTTTGTCTTCCTTGTTCAGGAATGTCCTATTTTTGGTTTCTTTATGCTTGGTCTGCTGACCTAGAGATTTATGGGATCTCACTTTGTTCTGATTGAAAAAAATATCCCCAAATAGAGCCAATGATAGGACTATTGAAAATTTTCCTCGTTCCATATGTTACATTTATTTTTTTTGAAGTTGTGTTGGTTATCTATAGGCTAGGGTTTCAGATTTCATTCGTTAGGGTTCACCTGTAGGGCTAAAACCCTCATAAAACACTAACATTGTTTAAAACTTATTCTTTCATTATAATCGCTTGTTGACTTGATATCACTCATTCTTGGTTCATTAAGTAACAAATTGAGTCTTTAACATCATTTTTCAACCAACCCCATTATCCTATCTTTTACAGTTGTATCTTGTTTTATATATTTAATCAAAACTTAAGTCCAATGGGCCATAAAATTTTATATTTTATATTTGATGTTTTACATCTTAGGTTTGAAATATGTTAAGTCTAAGTCTAAAGATAACCTAGCAGATGGCCAAATTTTAAGTTAAAAACCTAAAGAACATGCATACAAAATATTAAGGCTTGACCTAGCCCCATGCATGACAGGTGTTCACTATTCATTGGTTCCCTACCATCCCACATGAATAAAATATTCATAGAAAAATGAGTGTGGGATAACAAGATAATGACGCATGTTTATTCTTCACGATGGGCCTTGTAGGTTTTTAAAAGATGATGATGGTGGGCCCTGAATCCAAAATCTCATATGGTGCCATGTGGAACAATCGAGACTATTCCCTGCCATCCCAAAGGGGATACTTCAAAGGATCTCAGATGAGTGTGGGATAGTGGGAGGATGACAAGTGTCATGATCTAGATTATCCAAGGGAATATTTAGGCAAGAGAAATATTTCACTGAATAACAAATGAAATATAAGGAGTATAATAATGTGTAAATCTAAATACATGTGGCCTTTACTGGTAAATCGATGATGGATATGTTATGATCCTGGTCATCAAAATTTTTAAGGATTGAGAATATGCTTGAATTCACCTATATAGATAAAGGAATGGGAGGCTAAAGGGAACACAATTTAAGACATGTGGTGGCATCTAGTGACTCTCCACACCATCCTACAACTCTTGATCTATTCCCTGGAAGATGCATGTGAGATTGTGGGGAAGTGATATGTCAACTTTCTCGGTGCTTCCCAAAGGTGGTAGGACCCATGGTGATGATGGATGAGCTTTTTCATATGGTATTCTTTCATTGGATCAATGTTATAGTCATACTAAGTCAAGTTTTTCAAACTTGATTGACTCCATCTGAGCCATCTAGCAGTCCAAGTCATCATCTAACTGATAGCTAAGATTTAAAATTACAAAATTACGTAGATAGAGTCATTTTGGTTCATGTGAGTAAGTAGTAATGGTGGATATGATGCTTTCCAATCAAATTAAAGAGATTTTTCACCATAAACATAGGGACTAAAGTATAATTCATACTTACAAAGGCATCTAGAAGAGTTTGAAGATCAACTCTAGCAAAGAACGAGTTCTCAACAAGAATTAGGGTTCACGCATCAAAGAAACTGTAAGTTGCAAATTACCTCTACCTTGATAAATTGCTTATAAAATTGCACCCTCTTGCTAGGTTTAGTGTTAGAATTGTTATCCTAGAGTTATTTCTTGTTTTAAAATTTTCCTAACCTGCATTGCTTATATTTTGTTGAATGCAAACTTCCCTAATTTAGTTGAGACCTGATTAAAACATTAACCACCCAAGAAAACTCTAGTTGCATAACCTATTAATGAAATGGCACCACCAAAAGGCTAGACCTGTAGTTCCAACCCAAAATAGGCCTTCATGAAGACTTTATTTTCTAATTTCCCATCTCAACCAATGATAAGATGGTGGGAAAACTTATATTTCAAGGTACTAGAATAGATAAGGGAATTGTTGACAAGCATTATGCTATCAAAGATGTGGAGATAAAATAGATTTTAGGATGGGACCTTTTAAAATATTCATTTGGGAAAATAAATTCTAGTGTTTCGAGCTACAATGGTTGGGTCTTGGATATGATGAAACTAGTAGTCCCTAATGTGTACCTAGATATTGAAATTTTGAAGGCCATAGCTACAAATTATGATCCTAATATTAGGGTTGTGAGATCACTTGCTGGAGTTGAGATGATTAAGTTGACTCAAGAGGGGATAA
The DNA here is from genome assembly GCA_007115665.2 of Sequoiadendron giganteum. Classification (NCBI taxonomy): domain Eukaryota; kingdom Viridiplantae; phylum Streptophyta; class Pinopsida; order Cupressales; family Cupressaceae; genus Sequoiadendron; species Sequoiadendron giganteum. The sequence goes on along the minus strand of CM021108.1, from coordinate 522,369,959 downwards.
TTTATTTCTTTAAGCTAAACCCTAATTCCACTAAACTAATCAACCTGGAGGCATTGGAGAAGGAGTATGAGAAAAATAGGAGCAATTATAGAGTGACAATCTTGCCAATGTTTATGGTGAAGGGAAAGGAGGGAAGTAAAATGAGACTCACAGTTGTTGATAAGGAGCCTTTCCCAATTGACATGTTTGAGTTCTACTTTGTTAGGACTTATCACACTTTGTGCCAAATTCTAGGGCTTGACCCTCTTGAGAGGATACATGTAGCTTTCATGTATATGGCTACCAATATTCAAAATGTGATGGTAACTAAAGAGTATGATGTTGCTACATACTTGTCTAGTTCCATTCATAAGGCATTGGTAGCCATCAAGGCTAGTGAAACTGGGCTAAGATGTTGGTGGTACTCTTTGTTGTGTCACATGTTTTTAGCCAAAGGAATTAATGAGTTTAGCTAGGACATGCCATTATATTTGAGGGGTGAAGCGGCTGAATGACTTCTTGTTTAGATGTGGACTCATCACGTGGACATACACTGTTAGACTTCAAATTTTGTTTCTTTTACAAATTTATTTTCTCCTAAGTTGAAGGGCTATCTGGCGAGGGATCTACCAAGGATTCCTAAGGAGTTACATGAATTTTTGAGGCCTAAGGAAAGGAGACCTAATTTTTGCATAGACCACAATTGGGGGGATGTCATCCCTTATACAAGTTATACAATTCTTAGAGTGTATGGCACAAATGTGACCACACATGTATTTCCAATAGTTATGCCACTAAGAACTGGTTTTCTAGAGGTCATGTGGTAGCTAGGAAAGTCTGAGGATGTACATTTGGTAGGTCAGAAGAAGGGAACTATTTCCCCCCACAATATTGTGTTCTCATATTTTTTTAGGATTAGGGATAAGGGGAAGAATATCCTTCCTATGATCACACCTTTGAATATGAAGAATTATAGACCCAAAAACCATGATCCAAAAGGTTTCATGGAAACATCAAAGGTAAGAATTAGAGAGGTGAAATTAATGCATAAATTTAACTACCTCTAGGATGTCATTAGGAATAAATTTGATCTTCAAGAGGTAGAAGATAGAAATATAAAATGGTTGGATTGTACAAAACTAGAGAAACCAAAGCAAGAAATTGATCCCAATTTTAGGGGTACGTTTATGGATATTGATGATGAAATGTTGAGAATTGAAACCATTTTGAAAAATTTTGACAAGATTTTGGGAAAGTTCAAGGAGAAAATAGAGGAGCATGATAAGGGGAAAGCCCCCATGATTGAATAAAGACCAAACTACTAGGCACCAAAGGTAAAATATGTCTTTTCAAGGCCAAAATGGATTATAAGGAAAGAAAAAACTATGGCTACTCCTACTCAATTTGAGGAGTATAGAGCCCCTTCCCCTCTACCATATTTACCACCATCTCTACCTCAAATTTCACCTCCTCAACAAGTCATTTATCTTGATTCACCTCCAATATAATCCACACCAAAAATGAGGAAGGTTGAAACAATAGGGTCGGTTGACTACCCACTAGATTCTGATGAGGAGGTTACAGTTACCACTAATGAGATCAGGCCTAACATGCCATCACCTCCAAGAGAGATAGATCTAATAGTTCCACAAGGTAGGGTCACTAAGGTAGTCCTAAATAGAATATATAATACAGATGATATGAGGGAGAGGGCCTATAGAGAATTTATGGATGATGATGCATTTTTAAAAATATATGTATTCAAAGAACTAAGAAGGATAAATTTGAGAGAAAAGTGAGAGATGAGGTAGCTAAGTCTCCAAAATTTCCCAGGGAGGTTTTTGCTTCAAGGGTGTTAGCAGAAATGAGAGCAAAAAAAAAGGAGATAACTCTTGAGGAAGGAAGATGACTTGTAAGATAAAGTGGTTTGCATCTCTTACCGAAATGGGACTTAGCATCAACCATTTCTTTTGATACTATGAGGAGTCAAGAATCACAAGTATTCACAATAGATGAAGCCATAATTGCATTGCAGGGGTCAATATTTAATCAATAGTGTGAAACGTTAGCAATTTGGGCTTTGGCCCCCAACATAAAAAAGCCTCAAGTAGCAGAGCCTACTACTGACTTGAGAGGTGGTCTCATAACAAAAAATGGTTTCAAACACCTCAGTAGTGGAGTTAGCTACATTGAATGTCAATGTTGCACAACTCACCAAGGTAATTATGGAGTCTTTATAGGAGAAATGTGATGCAAAGACTAGAAGATATAATGATTTACTGATTTCCTATAACAAAGATAAACAAAGGTTGGAAAAATTAGAATTGTAAAATGAGATGTTTCTAAATCAGCAACCAGTACAATCAATACAAGTTACTGCTCTATCTTTCTCTTCTCCACCACCTCCTCCAACTCATTCACCTCCCCCACCATCCATGGAGATATTTGTCTATGATGAAAGAAAACCACTTTGAGAAATTCTTCCAAGCACATCAGTTGCACCTCCTCCCAAGTCAAGAATAAGTAGAAGGGATTTGATCAAACAGTTGAGGGCATATCAAGAAATATTTAAGCTATATGAGGAGAGTAATGTACTAATTTCTTTGAATGTTCTTGAACATTTTTTGGGAAATGCAATTAAGAGAGTGAATAGTGTTCACTCCAATTATTCTTTAATATTTCATATAATAAAGATGTTTGAGAGGGACATGTCAATTGCAGTCTCATTGATGCAAATATGGGTACCTATGCTTGGTGCATTAAAAAGCATGTTTTTAGGGTCTATTCATGAGTTAAATAAGCTAGCAAAGATAGTACAAACTTACAAAATTATAAAAGGAATTTTTAGCTGCCAAGGATAGGTAGATCCATTGGAGAAAAAGGTTAAAGACTTTCTCAAACAATTTGATGAGAATGATCTTGGCCTCTTGCCAAACATTTTGTACAAGAATGGAGCTCTAAAACTAAATGAACAATTGAGAACACAAATGGACAATATCATTGCCACATAGGCTATCTTAATTTGTGATGGTGGAGATGTGGATCTTGCTATGTTGAAAAACAGTATTGAAAAATTGTCAATAACTAAAAAGTTCTTAAAGAACTTTGACAAAGAAGCTAACCAGGTAGTCAAGAGATATGGCCCATACAAAACCAAATTGAATGATTTTGTGGCATTCAATTGACCTTTAGAGGAGGATTATGATGCCTGAGATAAGAAATATAGTGATATTCCTGACTTGTAGGTGTTTTCCATGGTGATGTGGTTATATTTTTTATCTATTGTGCACATTCAGCAGTCTCAAAGAGTTTCAACAACGCCAACAACTGAAGGGTTTTTCTTTTACACAACAATTTTATCTTCATTTTCCAGCTTAGATTTCCCATGTTCATATCAAGAGTAATGAAGAAAAGGAGTGGAAAAGTACCAACCATCAACCCTAAAGCACTTTTAAAGAGGACAAAGATTACAAAGAGTGAATATAATTACATTTTTCCTTGAAATATTTCATCCATGAGCTAGCAAATGAAATCATATTTTAAAATGTATTTGAAATTATCAAATGAAAAGTGACAAGTGTAATTAGCCCAAATCTTGTTGCTCCCTTGTTCTATAAAATGCAATTCAAGGCCATTTACATGGGATGATTGATCTCCTAGAGAATTTTGTAATGAAAATCATAGAGAATAGAGTTCGAGTCTTGTCTTAGGTTGTTGAGTTAGCACTTCCTATATTTTTATATGTTGTATAACAACAATAGCATTTTAATACAATGATGGAATAATTTTGAAGCCAATTATCTCTTTTTTTACTCTTTGCACAAATTATTAATGAAATTGATCAAGGATCCTTCATTTGATCTTTATTGTTGTTCCAGTGGATGTATGCTTTTGTCAATGTTCTTATTCAACGAATTGGTTGAAATAATTTGACAAAAGTATAGTTTTTTGTATTTGTGTGCAGGGATTTGGTAAGAAGAGTTGGTTCATGATATTGAGTGAAATTTTGTAATGCAATATTATAAATGCTATGTGATGTTAGGATTGAAATTATTTTATGTGTCATTACTTGCATTGAATGTGAATCCATGCCCTAGGATTAAGGCACTGATCTAGAATTTGTGTCTAAATTTGCATGTTCTAGGGTCTTTCACACTTTAAAAGAAAAAATACAAGGTTTCATTTTAGTTGAAGTTTAATCCATGGAAGTTTTGTCTATTTCCATATTCTCTTTCTTTAGAATGTTAGATGTTGTAAAGGATTAGCCAAATCATTGAAGTCTTTTATCTGTTAGGAAAAATATAAGAGAAAATATTTGTTATTCAACATGTATGAGGTAGATTGGTATGGAGTATCTTAATTAAATTGTATGGGATCACCCTCCCGGGTTTTATAAGCCCAAAGTGTAGATGGAAAGTTGTTGAAACTTTCACCTATTCATTGGCCAATCACTCCAGGTAATTGACCATTGGAAATGGAAAATCCATAGGTTATCTGTGAGATCAGCTTGGTATTTAAAAACACCAAAAGTCACCATCGGAAAATGGATTGGAGATATGGAAAACTAAGAGAGGTCATTGTATATGGACCCTACATGACCCTGTACCTTCAAACAAAATGGTTGTAAGTGCCATATTTTCCAAGAAAGAGATTTTCAAAGTTTTCTTATTTTTTACACTTTGGTCTCTTACAAGAAATCATTAGTACAATGTAGCCTGCAATGTTTTGGCATGTTCGGGTGTGAAAGAGGACCTTGCCTAGTGTAAACCTACCCATTTGTATGTGTTAGAATTGTCAGTTTGGTTGCACAACAAACAAAACAAAAATTACTCCACCTTGCAACTTTCTCTTCAAGGCATTTGACACATTTTGCATCAATTAAAAACTTGTCACCATAGGAAAATGGATTGAAGATATGAAAAAATGAGAGAGGTTATTCTAGAGGGTCCCTACATGAAACTTTACCTTAATGAAGAATGGTTTTAAGTTGCATAATTTATGAGAAAGAGCTCATCAAATTTTTCTTCTTTTTGCACTTTGGTCTCTTAAGAGAAATCAACTGTGTAATGTAGCGTAAAACATTTTGACATGTTGGGGTGCAAAACAAGACCTTTCCTAGTGTGGAGCATTTTTTCTCTTTAAGTATGTTGTTCCCTTCACTTTTTTATTTTTGGCCCCAAGTCCCTCACTCTTTTGGATTTTATTTTCATCCCACCACATGTCACTTCGACACATCCTTTTGGAGGTCATGGGGCAATTTTGGCGAAAAGGTGCACAAGTGCGCCATGTAGTGGTTGTGCTATATTTTTGGGCTTCACCTTCTCTTCGGGCCCAAAGTTGTACATGTGGCCACCACACAAATATTTTCCTCTAGCTTCTCTCTCAAGTTTTGGAGAATACCCACCCGCTTGCCACATTTCCTATCTTTTATCGAGCAAGTTTCTTCACTTTCAAAGCTATTCCTTCATGGATGATATCAGGTGGTAGTGCATTTTGTTCCTTCACCACTTTTGGAGTTGGCCTTTTCCTTTTGACCACTTGTAGTAGATCAGATCAGATTTTGTCAAGCATTTACAATTGTATCTTCTTTTTGACAAGCAGACCTACACGAAGCTCTCGGGAGATCTAGGTTATTGAGTTATTACTTGTCACCATTATTGAAGCATCTCAAATTTTATTATTATATCAAATCTATTTTTTTATTAGTTTTTGAGGTCATCTGGTGGTGACACATATTAGGGTTTCTAGCTTTGGTGGCACAGAGTTCTCGGTGCTTGTATGCTTCCCTTGTCTTATAAAAGGTAATTTTCTAGGATCCTCAGGATATAGAGGTAGTGGATGATGTATCGATCAATTGATAGAAAGGTGATAGACTATCAACAATAGTATAATAGGATATAAATGATTTCTTACAGAGGTCTAATCACTATTTTGTAATTGATGTCAAGAAAATTGTTTAGATTTATTATCTAACCTTAGAATTTTCATTATTCTACAAATAGAAGAATAAATTTTATATCATATTGTACTCATGTGGCCTTTATTTTACACTTTATTCTCTACCTCATATACATTGAATGCTTTGTGTCTCTTTAATTTTACATATAAGTCTTGATATTTGATTTTCAATAGCTATTTTTTATGACCTCATAACCTAAACTTTCAAGAATTGAACCATGTTATAATACCCTTTCATTCTCCTATTGAAGTTTTTTTAGTTTCATATTATGTTGTGAAGTGGAATAGTTTTGTAAGAATCCAAACTCTCTTGTTTAAAATTGGGTTTCCTTTTTTTGTTTGAACCTTAATGGGTGCTTCCCATGGAAAGATTTGAATGAGTGCTCTGTTCCCACATCAGCCTTAGTCGCTCATTCTCTTTCCAACAATGAAGGGTCTATGGAATTTTGTGTTCACTTTATCAAAAATTGGAGATTTTTAGGGTTTTTGAAATATTGTAAAAGCTTTGGTGCAGCACTGCATTTGGTTTCCTTTCTGCATTTCCTTCTCCCTTTTCTCCGAATACCAAATAAGAGTTGAATTCTCTAAAAATCTTGGGAGTTATTCAATGAGGTGCAATCAAGTCCCCCACTCACTGAATTTCCCATAAGGTTGTTTGAGAGAAGTGCAAGCTTTCATAATCAATACTTATTTTTCTGGCACACCTGGTGGGACTAGGATCTTTCACAGTGTCTGATAAAAAACCTTGAGAAGGCCTTTCTGAATCAGATTAATATGAGAGACTGGTAAACTCATGCCTAGGGTCTAGACTAGGGCATTATCTAGAGGAAATTTCCAATATTATCAATTACCCTCTTTAGCCCTTAGGAGAAGACAAGTCACAAGTTTGGTATCACCTATTAGAATAAATAGAATTAGGAATGTTATCCTGGAGTATAGAGCCTTATCTACCCCTCCAGGTGGCCAAAATTTTCAAATTAGAATACTTGTTTACCCGATCCATAGAGCTTTTTTCCAATGGCTCTCCAAGGATCTCCAAGAAATTTTGTGATCTAGGATAGTGGTAGTCCACTAGTTCCACCCACGCCTCCAGATGTGTAGCCCTCCATCGCTACCAATTCCCTCAAAGCAATCCTGAAGTTTACCATAGAGGATTTCAAAAATCCTTCTAAACATCTCTAGGATATCGTAGATGTCTATAGAGTCCACAACATCATATAGAAAAAAATCACCCTTAAATTATTAGCCGCATCCTTTAAGGGGAAGGCTCAAGATTGGTATAGATCCCTAGCTCCCAACTCCGTTTGCTCATGGGATGATCTCAAAGGAAATATTTTTGAGAATTTTTCAAAGAAAGGAGATCACTCATCATTGTTGTAGTAGCTGATAACAATCAAGAGAGCTCTGTGAGAAGATATGATAGATTTTAACACTAGTTTCATAAAAATTGGCAAAGAATCCATACGATAGCTAGACCCTAAAAATCCATGGTGTTCATGTTCTACCTGAAGTCTTTCAATTCAGACATCACAGTTATGGTACAATCACTCAGAGGTGATACTTTTCCCAACACATATGATCTAGCTATGAAAGTAGAGAACAATTTGATAGACATTGGGAAGCTTTCACCACAATTGTTGATGCTAGTGTTCACATAAATATTTGGAAAAACAAAAGAGGAGGTAGCTCACGGTATGCCTACTTCACTCCCTAACATGTCAATTTCATTGCCACCTTTGATGTATGTGTATCTTAATACACAACCATGTAAATTGAGCTCTTCTTCATTGGTCGTGGATGTCAATGACATGAAGAATTTAATGAAGACTTTCATAAATGAGCTTGTCATTATTCGACGGAAATAGGAAACACCTCCAAAGCCCTCCCCACAAAATTATCAAGGAGGAAGACCACCTTTCCAGCATAGTATGTACCAAGGGGATCTGAGAGGAGGTAATCAGTCATAGGAATTAGGATAGATGGTCCTGATGACCACTCCATTATAGATGGCAAAAGCCAACACAAGAAAGGACTTGATCCCAGTTCAAAACAACCTTGCAAAGGAGTCAAATACATGGTGTTTTTTGTAAAATGGTGCTCATATGCCCTAAAATTTTCTAAGGAGAAATCTTCAGCAAAGGGTGATAAAACAAAGAAGTCAAGGCGTTCCTCTGAATACTGAAAGTTATCAATCTCTCAGGATTGAGAATGTTATATTTAGTGCTTAGATGTAGGGGATGTCCCTAGAGCAAGAAGCAGATATCTCCCTCGACCAAGCACTTTTTTCTTGGATGGATGCAGAAGAATTAGTGTTCACAAATGAAGTCCCGACCATGAGAATGTCATAAGTATAGTCAAACTATAATACCAAATCAAAGAGAAGTTTCACCAAAGAACACCTACCACATGTACCATTGGTACCACCAACCTGTCAACCACAGTGACCTCAGCTGCATATACCATAATTACAACTAAAAGTCACAAATAAGGTTCCTAGTCTACTTATGGTAGACCAACCTATTCCTAAAGAAAAAGAACCCCTATTCAGACCAAAGGTCTCATCGATCAGAATGCTTAATGTGGTGGATCGATTGAAGAAGGATCTCACCAATGTATCTCTGTGGGATATCCTAGCCATTTTAGAGCAAAAGACTTTACTACAGGATGTGTTGAATAGAGAGGAGAAAGCTCCTTTACCGGATCCAATCCTATCACACAACCAAGACAAGGGCAAGGAACCCACATTGGATCCCCAAACCTTGGGGGCTACAACATATGTGAATACAATGGAAAAAATAAATGCGAAAGAGGTAAGTAAGCCAAATCCCACCATGTTCTTCTTGAATCTTATCATAGGAGATAACTTACTACACAACAACATGATAGATTTAGGGGCCAGTACTATAGTTATTCCCAATCTAGTGGTTGGTGCCTTCACCTTGAAATATGAACCCTAGAGAAGGGAATTATGTAGTTAGACAAAAAGAAGGTCCCAATCATAGGTCACATTAAGGACCTCCCTTTAATTTTGTATTCTTTCCCAAGCCAAACGGTTAGCTAGGAGGTGATCATAATTGACATTCCCTCAATTTTTAGAATGTGCATTTCGAGGGACTTCACATCAAAGATAGGTGGATACCTAGCACTTGATTGGTCCCACGTGATATTAAGGACTAAGCACAGAGTGAAGATGAAGATCTTGTTCAAGCCTTTGCATCTCGAACACATCGCGGAGGATGCGATAATGAGATTTTAAGCTACACACACCTCCATTTCCAAGGAGATGTATTGTGTGGAGATGTTGGAGGATGAAGAAGCCATGAGTGATCGGAGTTTGGAAGAAGAAGCCCTATTGAACCAATTTTTTGATTTCTATCCTTTCAAAAATTTCCATGCCACTGACCTAGGCACATATGTGATCTTTGATGAATAGAAGGCCCTCCCAAAATTGGTCAAGGAATAAGAGAGCCCAAGCAAACCTGTTAAAAATGACTTATGGACTTTGTACTTTGATGGTGCTAAATGTAAGATGGGCTCCAGAGCCAGCATTTGTCTTGTATTTCCAGTCAGATCAGAGACCCTCAGGGATTTTTGTTTTTAGTTCGCATGTTTGAACAATGATGCAAAATATGAACGATTGGTTCATGGCTTGACTCTAGCAGAATAGATGGGTGTAAGGGGGATACAAGTGTTTAGGGAATCTAATCTAGTGGTAAGATAGGTCTAAGGATAGGAAGCTACAAAGAATGTGAGAATGTAGTCCTATAGGCATAGAGTGTGGGACCTGATCGAAAGGTTTGAGGCTTTCAATATCCAAGGCATTTTGAGATCTCAAAACTCTAATACAGATAGAATGGATTTTATTGGCTCACAATATGAGCCAGCCTCTGAATCATCTAATAACCAACATTTAGTATGCATCATCATCTGACCATCTATAAGCGATAATTATCAAAATTGGTAGGTCTTCAAAAATGATGTCTAGATCATTTATTTCCTCCCACAACCAAGAGAATTTTTAGATCAAGCACAACCTAGATCCGAAGAGGTTGGTGGGGAGAAAATAATCCAACTCAAAATCAATAAGCTCCTATGAGGCCTCATCACTCTAGAAAACCTCTTTGATTGTGAAGACACCAGAAATAGTGTAGTCCTAAAATTTGACAAGAAGGCCTCCAACACAAGTTTCAGGGAGGGGAGTCTAGTCCTAAAATTTAATAAATAGGCTATGAAACTAGGCCAACATGCCAAATTTGACTCCTTATGGAAGGGTCCCTTTCAAATTTCTAAATGCAAGGCTAGCTACACATATGAGCTTGAATATTTAAATGGGAACATCTTGGGGATACCAATAAATGGTATTCACCTAAAATTATTCAATTAGAGGCTTGTAGTTCTTAAAAAAATTCTCTTTATGTACCATATGTAAAAAAAAATTGTAAATACATTTTTTTAAATAAGACAAGTGCTGAAATGAGAAACTATATTATATTCATAAGATAAAATATTACATATAGTTTAAGGCACAAAGGCGTATATTTTTGGAGAGCTTATGATCTCAGAGTAGAAGTACAAGAGTCTTCTTTACAAAGGTAGCCAAAAAGTGGTATTCATCATTGTATCCAAAATACTGGAGGTAGTGGCATAGGAGAGCATGAATTTTCAACCTCTAGTCTACAACAAGCAAAAAAACAACAATATCTTTTGGGTCTCACAATAGTAGGGTCTTTATCATACAACTCCATGGAGACTAACCAAGGCTAGTCGTCAATATTTACCACCACTTCACTAGGTTGGTAGACCAAATACTCAAAGGAAGTGATCTATTCTACACCATAGATTGGCTCAATGTTGTTAACATAGACGAGGAGGGAGCTGGTGGGCCTCACCTACTGACGTTGCGACTCCAGAGTCATCATTCAAAATCTAGTCAGCAAGGGAAGCCACAACATTTTCTCAGCATTGTCCACATTCCAATGAATTTCCATAGTAGAGGGAATACCAAGGCCTAGGGAAACTACAATAATTATTTCATCAATGCCATCCATATACTCTCGACAAAACATGCTCCTACAAAGTTGCACAATCCATGGCTTCAAAATGTTCAGGTTTAGAAGAGAAGTGAAAAATCAAGAGATAGCATCCATATTAGCATGGTAGAGGTGATGAAATCTCTCCCCAACACCCATTTGAATGTCATGATGGTCAGGTCACACTACATCCTCAGTAGCCTCTTAATTCTCTTATTGATTATCTCTCCCATGAAAGCAATCTTGTTTTGATGACTCAGGAGCCTTATTCAAGTACCCATGCTTTATGGAATGTAGAATAGAGAAAATGCAAACTTAATGAATACTTTTATGAAGGAAACACACTATTTATAGAAAAATGTGAACCGAAAAGTCTATAAATGGAAAAAAATTTCCTTGTCAGAATGAAAATAGGAAATGCAATTTGATAGAAAGAACTAAAAGAGAATTGTAAATATGGGATTTTGTGAGGCTCTAAAAATTTAATGCATGTGCTATTATTAATAATCAGATATACAATATAGCACCATGTTTTCATCATCTTTGTGATCATCAACCAACTCCATCATTTGAAAAGACTATCTTTAAAGGCCACTTCTTGCTTAATTAATGTACATATCTTTTCCAATTAGGTCTCTTGTTTCTCAAGGTTGTCTTTGACTAAAAACTGAGTAAGGAATGTACTAAAAATCCCTTCCCAAATCAGAGGTTGCATTTCCCAAGAATGTAGGAATTTATACTACATGTATCACCTCTCGTTGGTGGCACTCAAGTGGCTAGCATTAGAAAACATGCATTTATTATTTAACACATGACTAAATTGACAAGCAAATCAAAAAAATTCTAATTGTAGGCTCTTTGCAGAAGAGGAATTATTTAAGTTCAGAAGCGAGTGTTGCAAAAATATTTCAATAGTTATGATAATTGTTGTTGAGGAATCATCCTCTGGTAGGGGTACTAAAATTACCTTCTCTTAGCAAGGATATATCTATATATTTGGAGATATCTCTTTTGATAAACCATAGATGCCATAGGAATGGGACTTTCCTCCTACCAAAAGCATAGCACCCAAAAACCACATCAAGCCAAAATCGATCAAAGATTTCACAGAAAATCTCTTTAACCCAAAGTTGTATACCAACCCCAAGAGTTTGTGAGAAGGGGATCTCTAGAGGATGGTTGCTAAGTCACAAGCAAAAAATTCCATCAGACTTGGAGCAAGGCTTTGGCATTGTGATTTACCACAATGCATTTTTCTCTTCATGTATCCATGCCTAGAGATGGTTGATATCTGTGCTGAGAAGTTGGATAAGGAAAACATAACCATTAGAGGTGGAGAGCTTAAAATAACCATGAATGCTATAGGAATCATGGATATGTTATGTATCCTTGCTAATATGGAGGCCGAGCTCTTCTCATGGGTCCAAATGAAGAAATTCTAGAAAGGAAGGAGAGATAAGTTTCTATTCTACAAGGATGAAACAAATCAAGGGTCTGACATTGAAGGTCCCAAATTTCCTTTGTCATTTAGTCTATTCAATTCAGACTTAAAATATGTGTTTTCAATGTTGGATTTCATGTATGGCATGGACCGTGATGATGAGGTCCATGAATACCAAATTGTTCTGGCCTTTAAGATGAAGAGGGAAAAAGGAAAATGCAAGTATGACTTCACTGAAATGATTGCAAACAAGATGCTTGACTAGTTGAGGGAGTACCACCATTTTTCTAAGTTCAGGTATTCTTCATTCTTGGTACATTTGATTTTTCACTAGAACCCTACATTTTTCTACCATTTGGGATTATTTTTTAGTAGGTGGAGTGGGTCAGGATTATTCACACCAGTTTCATTATGTACCCATGTGCTTTCAAGCACATGCGACTACTATTTGTTTACCGAATATTTTTTGAACCTCATGCTTCAAGATTTATCCCAATAGCCTCTATAAAGGTTTCCTCCTGGTTATCTAGAGTGGATGAGGATGCACATGACCCCACTTGACAGGTTCATGGGTTATGATTTCAATTTCATCAGGTGCGATGGGTTCATAGGCGAGCCTTTTTGGCTACCTAGATTTGTAACGACCAAGACACTCACCCTAGAAATATATTGATAATTGTCAATTGCATATTATGACTACGACACCAAGAAGAAAAATAAGTTCCTTCATGAACTCCCTCTTACTATTGGCAAGAGAAAAGTGACGCTCGTGAAGAGAGAGGAGTAATATGTATTAACCAGTAAGTTGGTTAGGATTATCTGTGACAAATGGAAGTATAATTTGGAAAGGAACCTACTTTTTTGACATGAGCCATGGCCATATTGGGATGAAAGATAAAATCCAGCCATGGACAACAAAGGTGCCTATGTCGAATTGGATGCTATACCATTTTTGCAGTCTCCATGACTCACTTTTTATCAAACCATGGTGGAATTCAACCCAGGCCCTCCAATGAATAAGTCTTTCAAACAAAAATTGAGGAAGAAGGGGTTGTCTGAAAGGAAAGCAACTGATTTCTAGAGATATCAATAGGAGATCAAGAAAAATGGCCCCTTGTGCGGAGCCATTCCCACATATGAAGAATTTTGAGGACATCTATGATAGGGAGGTTGAGTCTGATTCAGATTAGGAATCTAAATGGGATCCCAAACAGGAAAATGTCTAGGGTGCTGACTCACTACCCTAGGAGGTTGAAACTAGAAAATGGAAGGAAAAATAAGTATCACGACAAAATGAGTTGCAGGTCTCCTCTTCTTCCAGTATTCCTACAAAGTAAAAATGGACCTGTTGATCTACAAAGAAGTCTTCAATAGTTCAGGGAACCCAAGGTTCATTAGAGTCAACCATCAAAGGGTCTGGAGCAACCAATACACCCTCTATAAAGACAAGGAGAATCCAAGACTTGGGTAGACAAGGATCCTTAGACAAGGAATGTGAAGAGGTGGAATTTTCTCTACAAGTTTCTTTGACCCCTATAGTCTAGGTAAGTTTTGCACTCGTTCTTTCTTCTACTACATCATTAGTAGCTACAGGCCCCTCATCCATAGAACAAAATCCTTGTGTAACATCTGAACTAGATTTCATTCAAAAATAAATAAATATTGACATCATGAATATCAATTTAAATGAAAAAAATTCCATAGATAATTCCATTTAGAAATTTCATTTCAAAAATTAATTAAATCTGAAATAAATAAATATATTCACTTCCATATGGCAATAGTTACATACATGTTTGACTAGGCATTCAATGCATCAAATTCAACTCAGATTACATAGTTTTCTTGCAATACATCATTTCTTCCTTTACATCAATGATAAATTACAAATAAAATTCTGATATGATTCCTTCCAGTTAGCTTGCCTCCACTGGTGGACAAGAACATGATTGGGGTGATTTTCCACCCAAACACAAAGTAATGCTTCCCTATAATTCTTCATTCAGTCAAAGAATACCTAACTCTGCACAAAACACTAAGAAAGAGATACAGTTTGCAAGGTGGAAATTGTGTGCCTAACTACATGAATTTCTATCTATTTTGTTAGAAAATGAAAGTTCCATGTTAGGTAAATTTAATATAACAAAGAGAGGGTAAATAACATAGTCTATTTTGTATACATATATTCAAAAATTGACAACAAAGCTTGGCCAAGCTCATGCCATATGAAATATAGCTCTAGTTAGATTTGGAAAAGAAAATCTACTCTCTCTGGCACCCATTCTGGAAAATAAAGCTTATCATAACAAAGGGGTATCCCTCTCTTTAGACCATCCATTAGAATCATTCCATCATTCTATAGTCTACTAAGAATTGTTGTATCATTCCCATGGAAAAATCAACAATACTCATTCACACTTGGTATATCTATTCATCCAATATCATATGTAGTTGTAGCACGATACTGTTCCAAATTTATAGTTTGATTCCATTTGCACAACATTTATACTTTCTCAATGAGTAAATCAAGATGAATAAGAAGGTATACCACATGTATGTGAGCATGTATGAAGGAATCTTTATGCATGATCACATATATGCTTGGAGATGAATACTTTATGAACATGTGTATACATTCTGAAATTTAAATGAAAATATCTTTCACAAAAGTATACTTTCATATTCAAAGAAGAAATATAAAATAATTTCATTGAAATAATAGTATTATCTATTTTCCTATTTTGATGATTAATTGAAATAATAGTATCATCTATTTTCTAGTCTCAGATACATTGAAACCATCAATTTATTTTAGTCATGGATTCATATAAAAGAAATTCGATGAATTAAACTAGAAAAAAATCACCCAATAATGAAATACAAGGGTTTTTGATCTATTACAAAATTGAGAATTCATGCCTATTTTCATGTTCATAATAATCACAAAAATCAAATGTAAGTCTTTCCCATTGATCCAAATCTTCTAAAGGATATGATACACATCCTATCAACTCTTGATAACATGATATCATATGCCTCTCGGTTGCTACCTTTGGCCAATATCACTCAAGCCAGGGGTTTTACCTATTTTAGGATTTATGACACCTAAAATTCATGAATAAAATAACATACACCATCGATACTTGTGACCAAATTTAACAAAGTTTGGAATAAATATCAACAAGATTCAAAGCTCATACGCCTATATATGTATATATATCACTATAAATGTATACATCTATGTTGAGAAAAATGTATCAAACTTACTGGCATAAAAGGCTTCAGGTTTCAGCTTCATTGGACTGACGACACATATCAGCAAGACAAAGTGACAAGTCTCCTCGATAAGAGCTTGGCTTATTGCTAGGTGTGTGTGAAGTTTGCATTAGCCAAAGCTTCATCGATGAGACAAGTGAGTGTCAATGGGATTGAATGAGCAATCTCTTCGACAAGGTGATAAGCACTCCATAGGCTGGCATTAAGTGCTTCATCAATGATACTTCACTGTATCGAAAGGAGTTGTTACAAAGTATCTTTGATATCCCAATAGAGGGTGCTGGCAACAGTGAACATTTATGGTCTCTTCATTAAAGGGAATGATGAATTTCTTTGAGACGTAGATGATGGTACCTTCGATATGCTGATGAGGTGGGATCAAATAACATGAAGGATAATGTCAATTGTACAATGGTGACATGGATGACAAATAGGCAGTGGAGACCACTTGATCAAGGCTACAAGGTTTATCAGTGAGACCTCCTTCTATCGGTGTGAGGTGTTATAGCATCCCTTCGATGTCTCAATAGGATGAAACATTAGGCATGTCAGAGTGACAGTGAGATTTCAGAGAGACAAGGTTTGAATTCTCTTTGATGCTCTAATATGACTTCGACAAGGCATAAGGTAATGATGCTTACATCATTTGTAGCCATTTGTCTGTTATGGAAGTTAGAACAATGGTTTCCTGGAATGCCTGAGATGTATGTATGAATTACATAGTGCATTGTAACAAGGTAAAGAGTACATCAAAGTGAATGTAATTGAATTGTTGTTAGATTCATTCTATGAATTAAACACCTAAAAGAGCATAGCTCTATAACTTGTATGTAATTTAGGTTTTATAGTAATACAAGAGATATCTACTTTGGTGTGTGGGTTTTTCCCATAAGGGTTTTCCCATGTAAAATCTGGTATTCATTCTTTATTGTCTATTATGTTATTCATGTATGTGCATCTTTATGTTCTGTAATTACAAGTTTTGGAAGCTTTTTTGTCTCTCCTAAAGGTTAGTATCAGGAAGGAGTATTTCATACTTTTATATCCTTTTAGTTGGTATTAGAGCTTGACCATATTTGTTGTTCTTGTGGGTAAGACGGTTTTTCTTTTCTGATCTTGTTCAGTGGGAGTTTCGCAGAGAAATTTGGTTGTAAAATTATTGTAGATTTAAGATGGCAAGAACATCTCGAAGAATAGAGATTGAGAAGTTCAACGGTGTAAATTTTGAGTTGTGGAAAATCAAAATGAAATATTTTCTCATGGATAGAGAGTTATAGGATTTAGTGTCCTCTAATAAACCATCAACAACCTCGTAGAATGCCTAGGATGCAATGGACCGAAAAGCTAAGGGTCTGATTAGACTATGCTTGATCGATTCAATTCTCTTGAATGTCCATGAAGAGAAGACAACAAAATATTTTTGGAAGAAGCTTAGTGAAATTTATCAAGGGAAATCTTTGGTAAATAAGTTATTTCTAAGGAATAATTTGTATTCTTTGAAGATGGAGGAAGCAACATCTATGGTAGATCACTTGAATGTGTTTAAAATGATTATTTCCCAGTTGGTGTATGTGGGTGTGAAGATAGATGATGAGGATCATTGCATTCTCTTGTTGTGTTCTTTTCCTGACACATGGGATAACTTGGTAATGGCTATTGGGAGTACAAAAACCACTTTCAAGATGGAAGATGTGGTTGCTTCACTACTATCGGAGGAAATGCAAAGGAAGTCTTCTAAGATGGCCAAGGAGGCCCTTGCTATTCGAGGTATATCAAATGAGAAAGGAAAGAAGAAAGACAAGAAGTCTAAATCTAAGTCAGATGGGAGATCAAAGTCTCCTGGTAGAAAGTCCAAGGTGAAATGCTAGAATTGTGGGTAGACTGGACACATCCAGAAAGTTTGTAAAGAGGAGAATAAGAAGAAAAAGAAAAAAAATTCTTCTAAAAATTAATCTTCTCACAGTGATGTTGATGTCTTCATAGCAGCGTTGGTGATCTAGGCATCATAATATGTTTGGTTGATTGACTCAGGTGTGCCCTTTCACATGACCTCTTGTAGAGGTTGGTTCTCAAAGTGTGACAAGTATGTTGGTGGAAGGGTGTATCTAGGTGATGATTCTCACTTGTAAATTGTTGGTCGTGGAAGAATCAAAATTCATTTTCCTAATGGAAGAGTGAAGGGAATCAATTATGTGATGTATATATCAGGCCTGGCTTTAAATTTACTTACTACAAGTAAGCTTAATTATGTTGGTGTGAAAGTCTCTTTTTCGAATGATGTTTGTACAATGATTAGAGGAGGCCCTATGGTGCTGAATAAGGGTGCATTAATTGACACTTTGTATAAGTTGGATGCATGTGTAGTGTATTGTAATAGTGCTTCTATAAATTCAAGTAAATTTGATCATGTAGAGAAAGGAGGTGTTGTTCATGAGGGTGCAAACTCTTTGGAGATGAAGCTTCCAGCAGAGAAAACAATTTTATGGCATTAAAGCCTTGACCACATTGGTGAAAAAGGCTTAGAAGTCTTGAAATATAAAATCTTGGTTGAAGGGATTGATCATTGTAATCTTGAGTTTGATTTTTGCAAAAAATGTGTATATGGAAAGCAACACTATGTTTCATTTTATTCTAGTCCTCATAAATCTTCTGGAATTCTGGATTATATTCATGCTAATGTGTTTGTTCCAGTTAATGTTCCTTTATTATTGAAATCTATGTACTTTGTTTCATTCATAGATGATTATTAGAAAAGGACATTTGTTTATTTTCTTAGAAGTAAAATCAAAATTTTCAATCAGTTTAATGAATTTAAAACCTTGGTTGAAAATTAGACCGGTAGGAAAATAAAGTGTTTGAGGATGGATAATGGTGGTGAATTTTGTTCAATATATTTCGATAAGTTTTGCAAGGACCATGGAATTAAAAGGCATAAAATAACTTCTTACACTCCACAGAATAATGGAGCTGAAAAAAGGATGAATAGAACACTAATGGAAAGGGTGAGAAGTATGTTGAGCAGTGCTAGTCTGAAACAATTTTTTTGGGCTGAGGCTATAGCTACAACATGTTATCTAATTAATAGATCTTCCACTTCATTTCTCATGCATAAGACACCTATGGAAGCATGGTCTATTAAGAATCCCTCATTGATACACATTAGAGTCTTTGGTTGTGAGGAAAATGCATATGTTCCTAGTGAAAAAAGATCTAAATTGGAGAACAAGGTAGTGAAGTGTATCCTCATTAGTTATGGCATTGGTGTGAAAGGGTACAAGCTTTGGAACCCAGTTATAGAGAAGGTTCTCTATAGTAGAAGTTTGATCTTTTGTGATTTGAAACCTTCTATAGTTGATCTACAACCAAAGGTGAAAGAAGCAGAAAAGAAGGAGGTGGTTGAAGTTCCTCTTACTCCAAGGATGAACTACATACTCCTAGTGGAATTGTTAGTGAGGAGAGATCAAGCGGATTTGAAAATTTTGATCAAGATGAAGAACCTCAGCCCCAGCCTATGAGGAGGTCTACGTGTGTGAAGCAACCATCTAAAAGGTTTGGTTATTCTATGTTAGATTCTAGTTGTGCATATTCTTTGTTTGGTAACATTGATGAGCCTAAGACTACTAGAGAGGCTATGGGTATTTCTAATTCCAATTCCTTGATGGAAGCCATGAATGAAGAAATGGGATTATTGAAGAAGAATGAAATGTGGGATCTAGTACCTTTGCATGAAGGAAAAAATTCTGTTGGATGTAAATGGGTGTTCAAGAAGAAGATTGGTCTTGATGGTAGTGTTGAGAAGGATAAAGCAAGGTTGGTCACAAAAGGATATTCCTAGGTGAAGGGGATTGATTATGGAGAAATATTTTCTCCTGTAGCTAAGTTGACGTCTATCAAATTTATGTTGTCACTTGCAACTGCATATGACTTAGAAATTGAGCAGATAGATGTAAAGACAACATTTCTTCATGGTGATTTGAAAGAAGATATTTATATGTCCTAGCTAGAACACTTCAATAAAAAAGGTAAGGAAAACTTGGTTTGCAAATTAAAGAAATCTATGTATGGTTTCAAGCAGTCGCCTAGAATGTGGTACAAAAAGTTTGATACCTATGTGTTGTCTTTGGGGTTTGTGAGATCAAAGTATGATCATTGTGTTTACTTAAAGATTGAAAATGGTCATCTTATTATTATTGACATATATGTGGATGGTGTGGTGTTCATTGGGAATAGTAAGGGTATGAATTTTGAATTAAAATCTCAATTGTCAACACAATTTGAGATGAAAGATCTAGGTTCAACTAGGTATATTCTATATATTCTGGAGATGGAAATTAGAAGGCGTAGGGGAAATAGGAAATTTTGGCTTAGCTAAAGAAAGTATATAAATCTATCCTAGAGAGGTTTAATATGACATATTACAAGTAGTTAGTTATTCCAGTGTTGCAAGGAATGAAACTTTCTATTGAAGATTGTCCAAAATCTCCTACTAAGATGGAGGAAATGAACAAGGTGCCTTATACAAGTACAGTTGGTAGTTTAATGTATGAAATGGTCTATACCAAGCCAAACATTTCCCAAGCAGTGGGAGTGCTTAGTCGATTTATGGCTAATCCAAGAAGACTGCATTAGGATGTTGTGAAGAGAGTTTTGAGGTATTTGAAGGGTACTTATGAGTATGCCATATATTATCATGATTACTCTACTAGATCTCAGAGTTCAATTAGCATTCATGGATATGTGGATTCTGATTGGGAAAGGTAAATTGACAATATAAGATCCACCAATGGATATGTATTCACCTTGTTTGCTTGTGTAGTTAGCTAGATGAGCAAGCGACTTGATTTATTCACTTTATCCACTACTTAGGTTGAGTACAAGGTATTAAATCATGCCTGCAAGGAAGCCATTTGGCTTAGAAGATTGTGTTATGATGTTGGTTGTGATGTAGGGAAGATTTTTATTTTCTATGATAGTCAGAGTGCCATTTCTTTGCAAAAAATCCAACCTTCCATGCTAGGACGAAACATGTTGACATGCAATACCACTTTGTTCGTGATATAGTTGAGGATGGAAAGGTTAGTCTGGAAAATGATGATACTCTAGTGAATGTTGTTGATGCATTGATGAAGCCTATGAGCACAAATAAGTTCAAATGGTGTGCCTATTTGATGGGCCTTGTGGCCTAGAATATTCAGTGACTTCAAGAATTGGAAGGAGCCAGCAAGTTCTTCATCAAGTGGGAGAATGTTGAGAAAAATATCTCAAACTTATTGGCATAAAAGGCTTCAGGTTTAGGCTTCATCGGACTGATGTACACATATCGGCGGGATGGAGTGACAAGTCTCCTTGACAAGAACTCGTCTTAATGCTAGGTGTGTATGGATTTTGCATTGGTTGAAGCTTCATATAGAGACAAGTTAGTGTCAGCAGGACTGAATGAGCAGTCTCTTCAATAAGCTGATAAGCACTCCACGAGTTGGTGTTAAGCGATTCATCAGTTAGACTTCACCATATCGAAAGGAGTTGTTACAAAGTCTCTTCAATATCCCGATGGAGGGTGTTGGCAGTGGTGAACATTTGTGAAGGTCTCTTCATCAGAGGGAATGATGGATTTCTCCAAGATGTAGATGATGGTCTCTTTGATATTTTGATGAGGTGGGATCAAATAATATGAAGGATAATATTAGTTGTATGATGGTGACATGGATGTCGTGTAGACAATGGGGACCGCCTAATCAAGGCTATAAGGTTTGTTGGTGAGACCTTATTCTATTGGTGGGAGGTGTTACAATGTCCCTTTGATGTCTTGATGGGATGAAATGATAGGCATGTTGGAGTGATAATGATATTTTGGATTCATAAAGTTTGAAGTATCTTTGATGTTTCGATATGACTTCGACAGGGAAAAAGGTAATGACAGTTACGTCATTTGTGACTATTCATTTGTTATGGAA
This sequence comes from Sequoiadendron giganteum, assembly GCA_007115665.2. NCBI lineage: Eukaryota > Viridiplantae > Streptophyta > Pinopsida > Cupressales > Cupressaceae > Sequoiadendron > Sequoiadendron giganteum. The sequence goes on along the minus strand of CM021108.1, from coordinate 522,348,321 downwards.
GTTGGAACGATGGTTTCCTAGACTTCCTGAGATGTATATATGAATTCTATAGTGCATTGTAACAAGATAAAGATTAGATTAGAGTGAATGTAATTGAATTGTTGTCAGATTTATTTTGTGAATTAAATACCAAAAAGAGCATAGTTCTATAACTTTTATGTAATTTACGTTTTACGGTAATATAAGAGATTTTTTCTTTCGTGTGTGGGTTTTTTCCCATAAGGGTTTTCCCACATAAAATCTGGCATGCATTCTTTATTGTCTATTTTTTTATTCATGTATGTGCATCTTTGTGTTCTGTAATTGCAAGTTTTGGAAGATTTTTTGTATCTCTCTCTTCAATTTTAGTATTAGGAAGGCATATTGTGCACTCTGCTTTCCTTTCAATATATATTCATATACTCAACAATGGATTTCAATAATGGTTACCAGTTTCATAGCCTCAGAAGGCCATCATGGCTTCATCCAAGAGTTTACTATCAAACATTCAATGATTGATCTCTCTTCCATGTGCAGTGGAAGGTGAGACTCATTTTTAAGAGCGTTTGGTGCTTCACTTGGCCTCTATGTTATGAGACATTCTTTGCCACCCTAACTTAGTGTTAGGTGGTAGATAAACAAATACAATGACAATCCTTTAAATAAAATGAGACTAAGGTTATCCTTTTGGATTGTCATCTATGGCGATGAACACATAAATTTTTTCAAGGTGAAATACATCTGGATTGGTCGATAGGTCGAGACCCATATTGGATAAACTTATGCACGAAAAAATATTGCATTGTTTGTGAGGAATCCAACCTCAAACATTGGGTCGATCATTCATTTATAAAATAATATGGAGCTTCAAAATCTTGGCCCTCATGGGCTTCACGTGATATTGACATAGTCAATCTCTTAGATAGCAAAACCCAAAAACATACATTCACAATAAACACATTTTGGGTGTAAAATGAATTAGAGATCAATGGTAACATATGGAAAAACTCAAATTCGAATTACCTCCAACAATTTTTGGCTTGAATTTTTTCCTTCCACCGAATTGCTCTGTTGTTTCCCTTCTAATTGGTCGATTTTCCTCCTCTCCTCTACTTTTTCCATCTTTCTGGCTTTTTCTCCCCAATTCCCCAAATCAAATCATCCCTTCTATTTTGGGTACAATATGGAAATTTAATTTTTGTAGTCCTCATTGTGTTAGTTGGTCGTGCCCACTCCTCTACATGAGGGAGTCGACCTCCCTGAATTTGGTGGGAGTTACATGTATTTTTGAATTTTCCCATGATTTTCAAATATCATTTACATTTTCTTTTGTATGTGTGTGTATATATATATATATTTCACACACACACACACACACACACACACACACACGCATATATAAAAATATACATATATATTTATACCAATATTTTTCACGCATTATCTTGAGATTACATGCATATACAAAATTTCTTGTATACACAAATTGTATTTCAAATTTATTCAAAAGAGTGAACATAGGATATCATTTTTTTGTACAAGACAAATTGGATTTTCCTATTCAATTTTTTGTTGAATATAAATTTTGAAATAGACAAAATGAGATAAGAATGCACAACTTGTTCCTTCCATTAGTTATAATTTTCACACCAAGTATGAATGCAATTTCATCAACTTTTCAAAGATATGCAAATGTCACATTATATTGTGGTGTGTGACATTCCAGATTCCATCCTTTCTTACCATGGTCATCTAGCTAAGTGTGCCTACCTCAATCAAGTTCTCATCCTTCAACCTATTTCGTGCACACATATTCTTACACTTGTCCACTTATCAGTAACCTTCAACCGATAATCTCATAGAATAATTTCTTAAATTAGAAAATTGTATATTATTCATTTTCAATTTCATCATTGCATTGTATCAAATAAAATGCTAAATTCTAATTTTCCAATTGTTTCAATTTCCACAAATTTTAAAATGTGAAAATGAAATAGAGATATGACATCCTTCCCCACTTAAAGGATACATCGTCTCAATGTCCGGTCAAAAAAATTAGTTTGCATATGTTTATCATTTCACCTTGTTTTCAAATCAAACATCATAACATACCAATTTCCAAAATATTAAATGTCAATATATAGATATTCACAACTCATATTGTTTTCAAGCCAAAATGTCATAGCATAACAATCCCAAAATTTAGGCATCAATACCAAAAATGATCATCAATAGTCTATCTAGGAAAACAAATGAGGGAAGGAGTGATTTATTTGTTTTGCATCCTCCCATGTAGCATTGTCCTCATGATATTGGTCCCATTGGACCTTATACTGAACAATGTCCCTATTTCATAACTTGATGTTACATCTATCCAAAATTCTATTGGACTCCACTAGCACCACTCTTGGATCCTCCACCTATAAAGAACACCAATAAAGTATATAAGACACATCTAGGTGGTATGGTTTTAATAAACATGAAACACATTATGAAGTCGAGCTAGAGAAGGGGGTAGAGCAAGTTTGTATTTGACTGGGTTGATCACTTCCAGTACATAAAATGGACCCACATATCTTGGGGCTAGTTTGGATGACTTCCCAAAGGTAATAGAGCTCTTATGCAGATTGACTCTCAGAAAGACCTTATCTCTAACTATAAAGTATCTAAAGGTTCTATTTCTATCGGCATAGCTCTTTTTCCTATTTGTTGCTTCCTTTAGTCTTCTTTTGATAAGCCTCATCTTCTCTTCCATTTCTTTTAGCATCTCAAGACCCACTATGATCCTATCTTCCACTTTGTCCCAACTGATGGGAGTAAATAAATTCCACCCATAGAGAGCCTCGAAAGGTGTCATTCCTAGAGATACATGATGGGAGTTATTGTAAGAAAATTATACCAATGATAGTTATTCTTCCCATTTGACTATTGATCCTACAATACATCTAAAGGAGATCTTATACAACCTAATTTACTCTCTTGGTTTGACCATCAATCTGAGGGTGATAGGATATACTGAAGTTTAGCTTAGTTCCCAATGTTGCATTCAAGGTTGTCAACAACTTGGATGCCATTCATGCATCTTAGTCAAATATAATGGTCTCTAGAACTTTATGTAAATGGAAGATCTCCTAGAAAAAGTTCTTGTCCAAGGTCAACAATCCATCCGTAAGGTTCCCTGGGATAAAATGTGCCACCATAGTCAACTTTTTTACTACTACCAGAATGACATCATGCTTGCTCCTACTTAGACGTAACCCCTATACAAAGTTCATATTGATCACTTGTCATTTATACTCAAGTATATCATGGGGACAAAGAAGCCCTGTTGGATGCAAGTGCTCAACCTTGACTTTCTGACACTCTAAGCATCTGGCTACATATTCTACTACGTCCTTTGTGAGCTTTGGCCAAAAGTACAAAACCTTTAGTTTTACGATCATCTTTGTAACTTTGGGGTGTCTTGAATATGGAGCATTGTGGAACTCATCTAGGAAAAACTTACTAATCTTTCTAGAATCTAGGATATACATCCATCTTTGGTATCTTAAGACACCTCTTGGTTGAAACTCGTACCCATTGAATCGATGGCCTGATGAATTCTCTTCAAGGCACTTTTTCACCTTCTCATAATTCTCATCACCTTGCAAGTATTGCATCACCTGATGTTTCAAGTTGAATCTCAGAGAGGTTATAGACACTAGATGTCTTAGTCTAGTAAGATCTTTGCCACTCAATTTTATTTTTCTTTTATGTACTCAATTTTTAAGTCACACTCGCTAAATAATTCTAGCCATCTCGTCTATCATGCATTAAGGTTAGGTTGAGTAAAAATGTATCTCAATCTTAGGTGATCTATTTTGAGCTCAAATTGATTTCCCAAAAGATAATGCCTCCACATTTGTAGGGTGTGCACTATAACTACTAATTCCAAGTCGTGTGGTGCATATTTACTTCATGTTTTTTCATCTTCCTAGACTCGTACGTGACCACTTTCCATTCTTTCATTAACAATACTCCTACTCCATCTCTTGAGGCGTCCATGATTATTGAAAATTTACCATTAGGATCTGGAATAATGAGTACCAAAGCTACAATGAGTTTTTCCTTAAGGATCCAGAAAGCCTGACCACACTTCTCAGTCCACTCAAACCTCTTTCCTTTCTTTTGAAGAGATGTTATTAGAGCTGATATTTTAGAAAACCCTTGCACAAATTTACTATAATATCTTGCAAGACCCATAAAAATTTGCACTTCTAACACATTCTGAGGTGTTGGCCATTCCATTATTTCCTTTATATTTTCAGGATCCACAAAAACTCCTTATGTTGAGATGATGTGGCCTAGGTAATGCACCATATCTTTTTAGAATGAGAACTTGGATAACTTTCGAAAAAAAAAATTCCCTTAGTCATTGCAAGACTATCCTCAAGTGTCGTTTGTGCTCCTCAATGGTCTTGGAATAAACCAAAATGTCATCAATGAAAATTAGGATTGAAATCATCCAAACGGTATTGGAACACACTATTCATAAGGTTCATGAAAGTTGCGTGTGTTGATCAACCCAAAGGGTACCACGGTGAACTCATAATGCCCATACCAAGTATAAAGAGTTGTTTTCAGAATATCCTCCTTTATTCTCAACTGGTGGTAGCCAAACCTAAGATCTATTTTGGAGAATATTCTCGCTCCCTTCATTTGATCAAATAATTCATCAATCCTCAAAAGAGGGTATCGATTATTGATGGTCACCTTGTTCAACATTTGACATCTATGCACATATGCAAGGTTCTATCCTTCTTTTCCATAAATATGAATGGTGCTCCCCAAGGTGACATACTAGGTCTAATTAGACCTTTACATAACAACTCCTATAACTGGGCTTTAAATTCATAGAGCTTTGTAGTGGTCATCATATACAAGGCCTTATACTATGGCTTAGCTCCAAGCACTAGGTCAATGGAGAAGTTGAATTCTCGCTTCGGAGGCATCTCGGTGAGATCTTTGGGAAACACACCATGGAATTCCCTAAGGATTGGATAATCATCAAGGTATGGTTTCTCTTTTTTAGGTTCACTAACATGCACAACATACATTAATAACCCTTCTGTCGATCTCTCTTAAGCTACATAGTTGAGATATATCTATGTTCTTGGGGTTGTTGTACCCCATGTACCTTAGTCGGGTTTCCATAGTAATCTATACATCTCACCACCTTCTCCTCACACTTCACCATAGCCTTATGCTCATTCAACTAGTTGATTCCTAAGATTACATCATAGGATCCTAATCGTGCAAGAAAAAGGATAACCTGGGCCATGAAGGTGGGAAGCTCCAACTCACTGCAAAAGAGACATGATTCTACTACCCACTCTACTCAATTCGCATATTGAACAAACCAAGAATTATTCATATAACCAAGCCGAATGGGTAGATTTAAAATCATTCTAGGGTCTATGAAAAATTTAGTAGATCCAATATCTATCAACATGGAAATGGTTCGGCCATAGAGCTTACCCGTAATTCATATGGGAGAAGCCTAGTACTCCACTTGCCTATTGTCCACTACTGCATGGATCTTGTGTTGTGGGGTTTGTTGTTGGTTTCCTTCCTTTTGTGAACTTGGCTTCTAAGGGCTGTTAGAGGAATAATGATCTCCCCCACAAGTGTAACATCCATCACGCAATCCTCTTTATGTTCCAAACTTATCTTCTTTTATGTGTCCCTAGGTGTTGTTGTAGGCATCATTACCCTTGTTAGCCCTTTTATTCCTTCCACCTTGGTTGCCTTCTTCCTTTCACAAAGGGTCACCTTCCCTTTTAGGGTTCTGATTTGATGGGACTTTCTTCCTTTTTGTATGTCACCCTTCCAAAATCTTTTGTTTCTGAACTAGGACTTGGAGTCCAATCCTTTACAAAGATTAGACAACTATTGCAACTTTTGTTCTTTCCTTATAGCCTTTTCAAAATATTTTTCCAAAGGAGGAGGATTTTGGGGATCCACTTCAACTCCAATGTGGGGTATCAATCCTTGTATAAACTTTAGGATCCAAAAATATTCATTGGCTTGATACTGGGGCACATACTTAAGCAGATTGGTAAACTTCTCCTAGTGTTACACTAGTTCCAAACCTCCCTTGGTCAAATTCTGAAATTTAGTCATTTTCTTGTTGAATAAAAGTTGTGGTAGCCACATCTTTCTAAAATATTCAAGGAAAATTTCCCAATTAATCTCTTCTGGAAGGAGTCTTCCTTTAGATTTCTCGTTATCCCACCAAGTAGTTGCTTCCTTGGATAATTGGTATGCAACCCCAATAACCTTGGTTTGATATGATAGGTTACAAAGACCAAAGTATTTTTATCTCTATGATCTAGGCCTCAACCCCATCTCCAATATCCTATGCATCAAAATTCGGTGGTGCTACCTTCTTCAGATCTTTTCCTAATTCTTCATCAATCCAACCTCAATTATGATCCCCTTCTCCTTGGTTGAGTATCTCATTCTTGAGATTCTGATCTTCCCACAGTCCTCAGACCTCTTGTTCCAAATGGTCCATTCAAGATTCTTTTTGGTTCAAGAGTTCCAAAATTTGATCCAACCTCTTACTTGAACCATTGTCATATCCACTACCACCCGCATCTTGTCTGGTGGTCACCATAGTGACTCACACTCGACTTGCATCATAGTCATGTTTAGTGTTCAAGAACAAGTTTTTATGCTTGAGCTATTGCATATAATGCATATAAAAAGAAAGCTAAGATGGAAGAGAAAAAGAAAAGAGACATGTTATCACACAAGAAAAACTTGCAAGCTTCATTCCTTGCTCAACAAAAATTCTCTTTTATTTATATTAAGTTGGATTTACATTCATCCTTATTTACAAAGCTTTTCTACTCTAAGTAGTTCCCTCATCATCGGATAGAGGAAATTCCTAAGGATCCTCATTTGAGTTTACACCTTCCCTCTTGGGTGAGGTAGGATGTGCGTGTAGGCACTCCTTCTCCTCCTTAAACATCAGTAGCGCATTCGGCCCACATCCTACTGGCCAATCTCTAAAAGAAGAGGGTTTCTTGATCTTAGGAGTTCTTTTAGCCTCCTTTATTTTTTTGCCTCTCTCCAACTTGAGACAGGTGAGGGTATGTGATAAAGTTTCTTCATCAGGAATCTCAAGTTGGTCTTCAGGTTTGGGACTCTCCTCAATAACAATTTTCTTTTTTGTAGGCCCTATTTGTTTTCCCTTTCTTTCTTCCTGACTTGGACCTTCCCATTTCCTACAACCAATTCAAATTATTCATTTTCTAGGTAGCTTAAATCTAGTTATGGGTCCACTATTCCCTAGTTCAACATTCATGGGCTCATAGGCCTAGAGCTGAACCTCAAGCTCTAATATCAAATGTAACACCTGAACTAGATTTAATTCAAAAATAAATAAATATTGACATCATGAATATAAATTTAAATTTCATAGCTAACTCCATTTAGTAATTTCATATCATAAATCAATTAAATCTGAAAAAATTAAATATATTCACTTCCATGTGTTAATAGTTACATACATGTTTGACTAGGCATTCAATGCCTCAAAGTCAATTCAGATTACATAGTTTTCTTACAATATATCATTTGTTCCTTTATATCAATGATACAATACAAATAAAATTTTGATATGATTCCTTCAAGTAATATCACCTCCATTGGTGGATGAGAACATGATTGGGGTGCTTTTCCACCCAACAACGAAGAAATTCTTCTTAGAATTCTTCATTTAGTTGACGAATACCCAACCCTACATAGAACATTAAGCAAGAGATATAGTTTTCAAGGTGGAATCTATGTGTGACCAGCTACATGCATTTCTATCTATTTTGTTAGAATATGCAAGTTCCACGTTAGGTAAATTAAATATAAAAAAGAGAGGGTAAATAACACATTCTATTATGTATACATATATTAAAAAATGATTGCAAAGCTTGGCCAAGCTTGTGCCATATGAAATATAACTCTGGTTATATTTGGAAAAGAAAATCTACTCTCTCTAGCACCCATTCTGGAAAATAAAGCTTATCATATCAAAGGGGTATCCCTCCCTTTAGACCATCCATTAGAATAATTCTATCATTCTATAGTCTACTAAGAATTCTTGTATCATTCCAAAATCAAACTCAACAATAGCCATTCACACTTGGTATATCTATTCATCCAAATATTATATGTAGTTGCAACACAATATTATTCCAAATTTAAAATTTGATTCCATTTGCACAATATCTATACTTTCTCAATAAGTAAAGTAAATCAAGATGAATTAGAAGGTATACCGCATGTATGCGAGCATGTATAAAGGAATATTTATGCATGATCTCATATATGTCTGGAAATGAATACTTTATGAATATGCATATTCATTCTGAAAATTAAATGAAAAATCTCTCTTACATAAGTATACTTTCATATTCAAAGAAGAAATATAAAATCATTTCATTCAGATATTTTATTCAAATAATAGTATCATCTATTTTCTTGTTCTAATGATTAATTGAAATAACAATATCATCTATTTTTTGGTCTCAAATACATTGAAACCATCAATTTCTTTCACAATCATGGATTCATATAAAAGTAGGTTGATGAATTAAAATTAAAAAACATCATCCAATAACGGAATACAAGGGTTTTTGATCTATTATGAAACTGAGAATTCATGCCTATTTTCATGTTCATAATAATCACAAAAGTCAAATGTAAGCCCTAACTATTGATCCAACTCTTCCAAAGGATATGATATGCATGTTATGAACTCTGGATGACATGATATCATTTACCTATGGGTTGCTAAATTTGGCTGATTTCATTCAAGGCATGGATTTTACATATTTTAGTATTTATAATGCCCAAAATTCATTAATAAAATAACATATGAAATTGATACTTGTAACCAGATTCAATAGAGGATGGAAAATATATCAACAAGAGACAAAGCTCATATGCCTATATATGTATATATATATATATATATGTCATTATATATATACATATATTCATATGCTCAACCATGTATTTCAATAATGGTTACCAGTCTCGCGGCCTGAGAAGGAAATCGTGGCTTCATCCAAGAGTTTACCATCGAGCATTCAATGATTGATCTTTCCACCACATATAGTGGAAGGTAAGGCTCATTTTTAAAAGCGGTTGTTGCTTCACTTGGCCTCTATGTTATGAGGCATTCTTTTCCACCCTAACCTAGTGTTAAATGGTAGATTAAAAAAATATAGTGAGAATCCATTAAATAAAATGAGACTACGGTTAGCCTTTCGGCTTGTCGCCTATGGCGATGAACACATATGAGCTATTCATAGTGAAATACATTTGGGTCAACCGATAGGCTGGGACCCATATTGGATAAATTTATGCATGAAAATTTTCACATTGTGTGTGAGGAATCTGACCCCAAACATTGGGTTGACCACTCATTTATAAAATAATACAGAGCTTCAAAAGCTCAACCATCATGGGCTTCACATGAGATCGGCATAGTCGATCTCTGAGATAGAAAAACCCCAAAACATACATGCACAATAAACACATTCTGGGTCTAAAAATAATTAGAGATCAAATGGTATCATATGGAAAAACGAAAATTTGAACTACCTCCAACATTTTTTGGATTGAAGATTTTTCCTTCCACTGAATTGCTTTGATTTTTCCCTTCTAGCTGGTCAATTTTCCTCCTCTCCTCTTCTTTTTCCTTCTTTCAGGATTTTTCTCCCCCATTCCCCAAATTGAATTGTCCTTGTTATTTTGGGTACAATATGAAAAATTTAATTTTTGCAGTCCTCATTGTGTTAGTTGGCCACCCACTCCTCTACATGAGGGATTCAGCCTCCTTGAATTTGGTGGGAGTTACATGCATTTTTGAAATTTTCCATGATTTTCAAATACCATTTACATTTTCTTTTGTATGTGTATTTATATATATATATATATTTCACACACACACACACACATATATAAATATACATATATATATTTATACCAATATTTTTCACGCATTATCCTGAGATTACATACATATAAAAAATCTCTTGTATACTCAAATCGAATTTCAAATTTAATCAAAAGAGTGAGCATAGGATATCATTTCTTTTGTACAAGACAAATTGGATTTTTCTATTCATTTTTTTTTGTTGAATATAAATTTTGAAATAGACAAAATGAGATAAGAATGCACAACTTGTTCTTTCCATTAGTTATAATTTTCACACCAAGTATGAATGCAATTTCATCAACTATGTAAACATATGCAAATTCCACATTCTATTATTCTATGTGATATTCTAGATTCCATCCTTGCTTATTGTGGTCATCCAGCTAAGCGTGCCTACCTCAATCAAGTTCTCTTCCTTCAACTTGTTTCCTACACACATATTCTTACACTTGTCCACTTATTAGTAACCTTCAACCGATAATCTGATATAATAATTTCTTAAATCATAAAATTGCATATTATTCATTTTCAATTTGATCATTTCCTTCTATCAAATAAAATGCTAAATTCTATTTTTCTAATTATTTCAATTTCCTCAAATTTTAAAATTTGGAAATGAAATTGAGATATGAAACCCTCATCCATCAACTCCGACATGCTTATCCTTGAAATATCCCCTCCCATGTTTGTTGATGAGCCTCATATGGAATCCCCATGTGTTGAACATGAGTCTTCCACTGCAACTATGGTATACACTTTAGAGACTTTATCTGAGGCCCAGGTTTCATTTTTGAAGCCACCAATGCTACAAGTTTCATCACCATTGCTTGTTTCTAGGCCTATGCCACTATTTTCAACCATTGCACCTCTTACCTCGATGAGTACTACGCATTTGACACAACATTTTTGATTCATCCTACCCTTCTCGTTGATAGATTTCTACTTTTCCTCCCCCCCAAGCCCAAGCATCCAAAAGCACATCCCATACCATCCTTTATGGCCTCCCCGTTGGTGTTCCCATTTCCGTGCAAAGTATTGAATCTCCACAGGTTCTCTAGACTCAAGTAGAGTTAACCAAACAAGCCCAGAAGGAGTGAAAATAAAAGAAATTATAAAAGGCCACAATGACTCTGATTATCACAAAATTGGAGACATGTTTTGATGAAGAGCAGAGGTCCCTAATGATTTCGGCTATGAAGTTGTTGGTATCCAAGCCTGAAGGGGAGATGTAGTATGAAGACTATGAGATCCAAACTATAGGTTTGAACATGAGTGAGGTGATTCCCTGTGACAAAATAGGCCTTACCAAAGCCACACAAAAGGTGGTGTATGTTGATTAAAAAAGGCTAGAGAATAAATTGAAAAAGAGGGAGGTGGAGTTGGACAATTAAAGGCCACAATTCAAAAAAACTAGGTGGAGATAAAATAAAAATATATGGAGATTTCCCACCTTATGCAAGAACAAAATATGCAAGGAGAAGTAGCCACATCACTTCAGGTTTCCCAGACTAAAAAATATCAACTTTTGGCTGAGGTGAAAAAGATGTAAAGGCCCAGATGCAGAAGGCTTTAGAGGAATGACGAGATAAACAGAAGGAGTTGACTAATATTTTGGGTTGGAAAAACAACATATTTTTAGAATTGTAGAAAGAGCTAAGAGAAATGTAGGATAAATGTTCTAAAGCAATGAATTGAGTTAAGCAGCTAAGCGAGCAATTCAAGAAAGAGAAGAACTAGATGCAAGGTTAGCTAACTAGTGCTTGGTCTCAGGTAGCAGAGGAGCTTCAACAAACCCAAACTGAGGTAAATCAATTGATAGAGGAAATGAAAGTTAAGGAGTCTCAATTCCAACAAGAATTGACTATGGAAAGAAGGTTTGAACTCCTCTCGGTGGTGCACAATTTTTTTTTTTCCCATTGGGAAAGAATTAAATTTGCAACGACAACCCTAAGGCTAGCTCTGAGTTTTATAGTTGATACAAACAAACTAAACATAAACGCTAGTCTGAAAATCGATCAAATATTGAATACCATTACCCCTCGATCTACTGAGTTGGCTAATTTGATAGCCAAGTTGTATAAGGTGACTGAGGAGACTCTGGAGAGTGTTGGGATTCCAAACCAAAGAGTGGTATCCAATAAGATGAATGAGTTCATCTGTTGTAACAAGGCCGCCTAGAGGAGTAAGAACGGTTAGCTAGCGCTAACCAAGATCAGTGAAGTAAGAGAGGATTTCAGAGCTTTAGTTCATTTGGGTTTTCCCTCTCCACTTATTCCTAATGGAGTAGTACTAACCTAAAGAACAACTTAGATGGGACTTAGAGGCCAAGTAGCAGGACCAATCGGAGCTCAAAAAATTGAGCTCACCACCTATGGCTGAAGAGATTGAAGATGTGCTACTCCCCTTGGAGCGTCCCAAGAAAAATGGGGAGCAATCTCTTTCAAGGAGATAATTCTCCTCGATCAGGCCTCAAAAATGTTGAACACATTGGTGCTACCTTCTAATGAAAACTAGGAGTTTTAGCATTCAACATTCCTCAAACTCTAAGGAATCATAGATTTTTCTATATTTTATGTTGTTTTATTTTTCTAGGTTCATTCCTTCGTAGATGAAGGCCCCCTGTGAGTCACCAAAAATGTGGAGAATTTTTTCTCTTTAAGTATTTTTTTTCCTTTGCTTTGTTCTTTTTAGCCCTAAGGCCCTCACTCTTTCTGCTTTTGTTTTTATCCCACCACATGTCACTTCGACACATCTTTTTGGAGGTCATAGGGAAATTTTGGTGAAAAGGTATGCAAGTGCGCCACGTAGTGGTTGTGTTGCCTTTATGGCATTTTCCTTCTCTTCGGGCCCAAATTTGTACATGTCGTCACCCCACAAATATTTTCCTCTAGCTACTCTCTCAATTTTTGAAGAACACATACCCACTTGCCACGTTGCTCATCTTTTGTCGAACAAGTTTCTTCACTTTCAGAACTATACTTTCATGGATGATATCGGGTGGCAATGCATTTTTTTCCGTAAGCACTTCTAAAGTCAGCCTTTTCCTTTTAACATCACCATTACCACTTATAGTAGATTAGATCATATTTAGTTGAGCATTTATAGCCATATCTTATTTCTAAAAGGGAAACCTACATGAAGCTCTCAAGAGATTTGGGTTATCAAGTTGTTACCCATCGCCATTATTGAAGTAGCTCAAATTTTATTATTATATCAAATCTGAATTTTTATCAAATTTTGAGGTCATCTGGTGGTGACACGTGTTAGGGTTTTTAGCTTTGGTGGCATAGAGTGCTTGGGGCTTGTATGCTTCCCTTGTTTTATAAAATGGAATTTTCTAGGAGCCTCTGAATATAGAGGTAGTGGATGATATATCAATCAATAGATAGATAGGTGATAGATTATCAACATCAATAGAATATGATATAAAGGATTTCTTACAGATCTTTGATCACTCTTTTGTAATTGATGAAAAGATAAATGTTTAGATTTATTATTTGAACTTAGCATTTTCATTATTCTACAAATAAAAGAAGAAAGTTTGTATCATATTATGCTCATGTGGCCTCTATTTTACACTCTATTCTCTATCTCATATACATTGAATTGTCTATGTCTCTTTACTTTTGCATATAAGTCTTGATATTGAATTTTCAATTGCTAGCTTTTATGACCTCATAACCTAAAATTTTAGGAATTGAATCATGTTATAATACTCTTTCATTCTCTTGATGAAAATTTTGTCGATTTCATATTATGTTGTAAAGTGGAATAGTTATATAAGGATCCAAAGTATCTTGTTTGAATTTAGGTTTCCTTTTCTGTTTGAACCTTAATGGGTGCATCCCATGAGAATATTTGAATGACTACTCTATTCCCACATCGACCTTAGTCACTCATTTCGTTTCCAACAATCAAGGTTATGTGACATTCTATTTTTATCAAAAATTAGAGTTTATTAGGATTTTGAAATGTTGTAAAAGCTTTGGCGCATCACCGCATTTATTTTCCTTTTTGCATTTCCTTCTCCCTTTTCCGAAAATACCAAATAAGAGTTGGCTTCTTAAAAAATCTCAAAGGTTATTTAGTGAGGCACAATCAGGTCCCCCACTCATTGAATTTTCCATAAGGCTATTCGGGAAAATTGCAATATTTCATGATTAAAACCTAGCATAAACCTACTCATCCTGATGTTATGGAACTATCAATTTGATCACACAATGAATAGAACAAAAAATATGCCACCTTGCAACTTTACACTGCATGCATCTAATGCTTTTTCCATCAACTGAAAACTTGTCACCATGAGAAAATGGATTGGAGATATGAAAAACTGAGAGAGGTTATTATAGAGGGGCCCTACATGATCCTATACCTTTAGAAATAATTTTTTTAAGTGCCATGGTTTCCAATAAAGAGCTCATCAAAGTTTTCTTCTTTTTTGGACTTTGGTCTCTTCAGAGAAATCATCAGTGCAATGTAGCTTGGAAAGTTATAGCATGTTGGGGTGTGAAGCAAGACCTTTCCTAGTGTAAACATACTCATTTATATGTGTTGGAACTATCAATTTGGTTGCACGATGAGTAAAAAACAAATTATGCCACCTTGCAACTTTACACTACATGCATTTGATAATTTTTCCATCAACTAAAAGCTCATCACCATGGGAAAATGGATTGGATATATGAAAAACCGAGAGAGGTTATTGTAGAGGGGCCCTAATTGACCTTATATCTTTAGAAAAAATGGTAGTAGATTCCATAGTTTATAAGAAAGAGCTCGTCCAAGTTTTCTACTATTTCACACTTTGGTCTCTTAAGAGATATCGTTGGTGCAATGTAGCCTGGAACATTCTAGCATGTTGGGGTATGAAATAGGATCTTTCCTAGCATAAACCTAGCCATATGTATGTGTTGGTACTATCAATTTGGTCACACGATGAACAGAACAAAAAATATGCCACCTTGCAACTTTATATTGCATGCATAGAGGCATCTTAAGAGGCAACAAAAAGGGGTATATCATTACATAGGAAGGAGAATAGAATCATTGCCAAGTGCTAGGTGATACTACTACTGATCAACTTGGCCAAGAACTAAATATGAATCTTTCAATTATGAAGGAAGAAGTTCTTAGTGTGATAGAGAATGCACACTTTACAACTAAGACTGAAAAAATAGAAGCACATGGTAACCCTATCTTAAAGCATAATCTTGAAAATATCAAGAATAAAATGAAGTCATAAAATAATATAGTTATTGCAAATGATTCATATTTTGCAAAAAATGTGAATGTTGACATGGATACATGAATCTTACAAGATAGTATCCCATTCAAAGTGAATTATGGGGTAGTCTACGATGGATACATCAATCTTGCAATTGATAAAAGTTTGTTCAAAGTGAAATGGAAAAGGTGATGGTAGTAGAGATGGACAGGTTTCATGAGATAAGACCAAGGGAAAACAATAAAAGAAAAATATTCATGGGTTAAACACAAATGGTAGAGCATAATCCATTCATGAGGATAGTCCATACAATGAGCCATAGTGATAATGAATAGTCAATTTTTAAGCATAGTGCAAGCACAATAAAAGTCAAATCATATCAAGAATGGAGGGCAATGATTTGAGATTACAAGGAAAAACCTACAAAATATCATAATTGGATAGTAATGTCACAAGGAAGGGATGATAAGGTGATAGTCTTTCCTTTCAAATATTGAGGGAAGCCTTGTTGGTTTTCCATCCTAGAGATAGAGGGTGCATTCAAATATATGTTGTCAAAATGTCTATAATCTCCAATATCCTATACATATCCCTTTCTCTTTCAAGGAATGCAAGAGTGACTGGAGAGGTATATTACGAAAATCATTTTTCTCTTTAGGAAATTTCTTTATCTTCAAGATTTTCATTTTGAACTATAATATAACTTCCCTCTCATAACTATCATTCAAAACCTAATAATTTTCTCCTCATGAATAGATACTACTAATGCCTTCTTTATGATTCCCTACTCTATTATATTGAACTTTTGGTTGCATAGTGGCATGTGTAGTTCATATTTTTCCTTATGTCCCTTTGTTTATATCATTTTCATGAAATTTATCTCCATCATTGTAACCCTTCTACTATGTTTTCCAAAATGAATTGTATGAAGATTTTCAATAGGGGTATTGATAGTTCATTTTGGTCTCATCATGAGTTGATAATGAAACAAAAAAAGAGACAATGAATGTATTTTTTATCAAAACAAAGTCCACTATGTACCATTTTAAATTGACCTACCATAAATATGTATATAATCTACCCTCTATTCACTGTATATGTGTAAAAATGCATCACCAAGAAAATGAGAAACTTTAAGTTAAAGAGGGGCAATAATTCCTTCTTATGTCATATGAAATCTACACCCAAAACATAAGTAAAGTTGAAATATGACATTGAAAAGTCTAACTATCAATTGCAGTACATTAATATCAAAAGAAATATTGAAAACATAGAAACAAAAATAGTTTGTTGGCATATGGCTAAGGGGTTTGGCTTGTAGGTGTTGTCATTTATGGCAACCCAAGTCTTGCATCTGAAAGAGCAGTACTATTTTTTCTCCTACCAAAAGAACCTAGAGTAAAGAACAGAGGATCCAGTTAAAGGCATAAAAGGTGATCTAGGCATCCCACTAGAAACTATTTTGGGTTATGGATCTCTAAGGAAGGTCTGTAGAGGCTTGTAGTATCTTGGTTTTGATACCCACACATTGGTAAGTGATCTAGGAGGTACGATGCACTAATTTGTTAATTATCTACGCTAGAAGGCTGACCCAACAAAGGTGTTATTTGTGTATGTATAAGATGAAATTAACTATAAGTCTCAATGTTGGATTAAGTGTTATTTGGGTCCTCTCTTTATCTTAACTAACTTTGGAGGATGCGCATAAATATTTTGTGGTGGATCTAGCCGACAAGTTAAAATATCTTAATACCTTATGAAGTCGATTGTTGGATGAGTAATTATTTGATTGTGGATATATATAAGAGATTTTTTTAATCATTTAATGGTGTGAAAAGTGTGTACGAATATTAAGAAGTGTGGATTGTGAGATCTAGCAGAGCAGTAATGTGAATTTGATCATAAGTGATGTGAAGAGTAGTATAGAGAAGTACAGGGCAGAGTGAAGTGTAAATTCAAAGAGGAGATCCTGAATAAGGTGCATGAGCTTCACCATAACTATTACCTGGAATGGTTAGATCCTATTATCTCAGTTCACCCTTCAGATGGTTTTAATCTAATTTTTGTAGGCAGTAAGCCTTTCTCTTTTTGAGCAGTGAGCTCTAGGTAGTGTGCCTGAATGCAAGTGCATTCCTTTTGTAAACACTATATTTTGAGTACTCAAATTGTGGATTAATCTCCACCATGGTTTTCCCCTAACAGGGTTTCCACACAAAAATATGTGTGTCATGATGTTATGGATATTTACTTTTAATGCATACATCTTCTCTCAATGCAATGATTTCATGTTTTGAATGATGAAGTTGAAATATTGTTGAACACTGATTCACCCCCCTCTCAGTGCTCCCTTGAGTCCATTAATTGGTATCAGAGTGATATCCTCTGAATAATTTTTGCAGCTTGAGGTGGATCTTGGAATGTGATGGACTTTGGTAGTCTTCAACAACAACTTATGGTAGCTCTTGATGACCTTGACCAATCTAAAGCAAATCTTAGAGATGTTGAGAAATTCATTCAATCATTGAAGGATCAGATAGTTAAATCCAGGGTGAAGAGGAAAGATCTCTGTGATCAGATACAACAAAAGGAGAACGAAGATATGGATGATGCTCACCTAAATCAAAACTTGAAGGAGATAACCGAAGAATGTGAAAAGCTTGCTAGAGACAATAAAAACATAAAGCATGAGATGGAATCTATGATGATGAAGATGACTAAGGAGATAGAAGAAAGGAATAAAAGTGAGCAAAACCTTGCTTGGATCCTGAAAGAGAAATCTAATGAATGCAACAGAGTGAGTGGAGAATTCTTTTAGTTGGAAAGTGAATTGCAAAGAACCAGAAACAATGAAGAAGTAATTGGTAAACAAATTACTAATCTTAGGAATGATCTTGTCATTGTAAATTAATTCAAAGAAAAATTTAAGATTAGTTCAATAAAGCTTGATGAGCTAACTCAAGGACAAAAGAGTGGAGATGATAAGAGAGGTACTGGATATGAAAAGGGAGAAAGTTCCAGATTAGGACAAAATAATTTTAGACAAAACAAAAATGGAAGATATCTGATAAGACAACCCAATGCACAAAAATTCAATGGATATTATTTTTCCTGTAATAAGTTTGATCATATGGTTGTTCATTGTAGAAGTAATTTAAATTCAAAAGATTCATCATTCTCTAGTTAGTGTTTCAATTACAAAAAGCATGGTCACAAATCAATTGAATGCAAAAATATGTCAAGTCACTCTATTGGTAGAAGAAATGTTGAATGTTATGCATGTGGGAAGTTTGGGCATATTGCTAATCAATGCAGACTAAGAAGAAACCAATGGAATGGATAAAGAAACATTGTGTGCTACAACTACAACAAGTATGGTCATATTGCTAGATTATGTAGAAACAAGAACACAAATAGAAGAGGTCCCGTATACATAGACAAAAATACAAAGAAAAATGATAAAGGAAAATAAAAGATAACTACAAATGATATTAGAGATGAAATGAAGAAGACATGGGTAAAGAAAAATGATTCTGATGTTGGAAATGGTTCCGTACCAGAACCTGCTTCCGATAATTCTTCTAGTAATTGATTTGAGGCCATTGGCCTAGGGGGAGTTTTACAATAAAATATGTCCTCCCCTATCTATAGATGATACTAGAATGCAGAGAATAGTCAAGAAGACGTACTCATAGTGTACAAAAGTTTTGGATGAATTTTGCAAAGGAAATTCAGTAAATTTGTTGGTCTGCAAAAGATTTTTTTTTGTAGTCATCTGAGAAAATAGAGTCTCTAGAAAACTTAGGGAAAATGCATCTATTGTGCATATGCAAGCTATAAAAGTCAAGTTTGAGCCATCATTTTTCACTTTGCATTATCGAAGAGAAGAAGGAGAGCACTCGACAAGTGTATTTCGAAGCAGTAAAATCAAATTCATTGAAAAATCTTGAAATTTATTAGGTACTTAAAATCATTCTTGAATTATTCATATAATTTGGTGTGTAGTTGCAAACCCTAAAAAATGAAAAAATAAAATTGAGAAAACTAAAGGTTCCATCACCTTAGATGAATACAATAGTGTAAAGATCAAATCTATGATAAATTTATTACTTCCTGATGAATTACAACAATTGAGGGAAGCCAAGCATTGAAATTTGGATATGTGGAATGAGTTTCCATACCTTGAGAATGTAGAATTCATAAAATTATTATTGAGCAGATTGCATGGTGATGTTTTAACCTTGGACAAACCCTAGTCAATATCAAAGGAGTTAATTGAGAAATTAACTGGATTTTGCAAAGTCGGTGATGTTCCTAGGAAGAAATCTATCCGGAACAAGGAGGTCAAACCCTAATTGGGATAATTAGAGATCAAAGAGCTCTATTGATAGCAACAATTAGGAATATCATTACAAATTACATTGTACACGACATAACCTATAAAATCTTCTACTGAAATCGAGAAGGGGCTACATCGGCTGGCATAATATACATTGCTCATAAAATGATAATTGAAGGTCATGACTTTGACCTATGCAGATTGTTAAAAGATCAAATGATGGAGAATGTTCAACTGAAAAAGGAGTCAGGGTATCTATTCAGGTTTGGCACTTTAATTATATGTATGGTTATGTATTTTCTGAATTTGTTGCCAAAAAATCGACAATGTAGTATGGTAATAGATAAACCGGTATGCACCCAAATTTACTCTTATTCTAAGAGTTTGTCTAACTGGGATTCATAGTTTGAAAGTTTCTGTATAAATGTACTTGCAAAATGTGGATCAGTCATTTCCCCTCTAGTAAGGATAATGGAAGTTGGTTCCTCTTTTGGTAGCACTGATAGAGGATAGGAGATTACTGAATACGACCCTCTAGAAAGAAAAGTTCCCAAGATTGAAGGAAAATGGAAAGAAAAGGAAATTGTGGACATTCTAGATGAAGAACCTAAGAATTCACTAGAAAATGACTCTAGTATTGAAAAAGGTAGTGAGGAAGAAGAAGATCTGTCAAAAGAAAAACTACAACAACTTATCCAAAGTATAGGTGGTATGCAAAAAATTGCAAGGCTATGGTCAGTCAGACCATCATTCGATCGAGACTTAATTCTAGAAGTCCTAAATGCTCATATTGAGCATTGTAAGATAAGATTGGAAAGTTTGAAGGATATTCTGCCTGAAGAGATGACTGAATGTAGCAGAGAATCAATAGGCTTTGAAGACAAAGGAAAAGAAGAAGGTGAAATTATCTCTCACTTGAAGGAACAATTCAGACTATCCCTTGCCAATCTTCAGAAGAAAATGAATGAGTTGAGATAGTTCATTAACTCAGCCACAGGAAACTACAACTATTGTGTCTGTTGGCCCCATGCAATCAATAATTACAAGGAGAAGATGGATCATATTGAGACAAAACTAAACAACATTGGCAAAAGCTTCGACATATCTCAAGATCCAAATGGCATTATCAGAAGAAGAATCTGGGAGTTACAAACAACTCAAATAAAAATTCATCTATCCAAGAATGTTCTTGTGGACACCTTTTGGAAGGTAAAATACTTAATTGAGTGCAAGCTGAAATAGTTGGTGGAAATTCTGCAAAATGGTGAAAATTTGGAAGAAGCAATCACAATTCCAAAATATCTCATTGAGATTATCAACAAGACTTCCAAAAATAATAGCTTGATTATCAACATTGGAATTGCAATTGATGGTTGGAAGAAGTTTCTTTTGGAAGTGAAGAAAAACAATAAGATCATTTTCTAAAGATGATAGCAAATTGTGTTCAAGTTTTTGAAATTTTGATCAAAGGAGAATAGCTGTAAGCATATATGTGCTAAATTTTTGAAGGATTGATAATTTTGAACACATGTTTTGTCACTTTTTGTCAATTTTTTGGAATATGGGATTCCAAATTTGTCATTGATGTGAAAGGGGGAGATAATCCAGTGAAAAATGCCTTATGGATCTCAAGGGGAGAAAGTGCAACAAGCAGTTTGGCAATAAACCTATAATGATTCTGACACTTAGTCATTTTTCACTAAGTGTTTCCATCAATGCCAAAGGGGGAGATTTTTGGAATATGGCTAAGGGGTTTGGCTTGTAGGTGTTTTCATTGATGGGAAATCAACTCATGTAACCCGAGTCTTGCATTTGAATGAGCAGTACTATTTTGGCTCCTACTGACAGAACAGAGCAAAGAACAAATGATCCAGTTAAAGGCATAAAAGGTGATCTAGTCATCCCACCAGACATATATTTTGGGTTATGGATCTCTAAGGAATTCCTGTAGAGGCTTGTAGTATCTTTGTTTTGATACACATGCACTGGTAAGTGATCTAGGAGGTACAATGCACTAATTTGTTAATTATCTATGCTAGAAGGCTGACTCAACAAAGGTGGAATTCACGAATGTATAAGATGGAATTAATTATAAGTCTCAATGTTGGATTAATTGTTATTTGGGTCCTCTCTTTGTCTTAACTAACTTTAGAGGATGTGCATAAATATTTTGTGGTGGATCTAGCCGATAAGTTAAAATATCTTAATACCTTATGAAGTCGATTGTTGGATGAGTAAGTCTTTGATTGCGGATATATATAAGAGATTTTTTTTATCATTTAATAGTGTGAAAAGTGTGTACAAATATTAAGAAGTGCGAATTGCGAGATCTAGTAGAGCAGTAATGCGAATTTCATCATAAGTGATGCAAAGAGAAGTATAGAGCAATACAAGGTAGAGCGAAGTGTAAACTTAGAGAGTAGATCCTGAATAAGATTCGTGAGCTTCATCGGAACTATTACCTATCATGGTCAGATGCTATTATCTCAGTTCACACTTCAAATGGTTTTAATCTAAATTTTGTAGGTAGTAAGCCTTTCTCTTTTTGAGCAGTGAGCTCTAGGTAGTGTGCCTGAATGCAAGTGCATTCCTTTTGTAAACACTATATTTTGAGTAGTCAAATTGTGGTTTAATCTCCACCATGTTTTTTCCCCTAATAGGGTTTCCATGCAAAAATCTGTGTGTCATGATGTTATGGATATTTACTTTTAATGCATGCATCTTCTCTTAATGCAATGATATCATGTTTCGAATGATGAAGTTCAAATATTTTTGAACACTGATTCAAACCCCCCCCCTCTAAGTTTTCCCTTGATTCCAAATAGTTTTATATTTTATTCATGATTAATGGAAAAAAATGAAACATATGGATTGTGTTAGATTGAGTTAGAATGAAGAAGAGGTTATAATGTATGAAAGAATGACTCAAAAAAGTGATCAATAACATGACTTTATAGATTCAATGTACATACTTACAAATTAATCAAACAAACCATTTGGGTTTGCTCTACTCTTTATTGTGTCAAGTATTGTCTCATGGTCAAACTCACACACCTTTCACAAGTTCTTGTTCAAAGGTCTACCCTGATATTTGATCAAATGAACATTGGATGCCATGAAAAGGTTTGAGTAATGAATAATCTTATGATGTGTGTCAAAGTCTTGAAAGAACCAAATATTAGAGTTCTTAACTAAGTACCTTCTAAGCCATGTTACAATAGAAACCATTGAGCCTATAAGGTATTCTATGTTTTCTCCATCTGTAGCTAGGGCCTCCAATTTCTTTTTGACCTCAAAATAATAATATAAGTAATAATTTTCTCCCTCTTCATTGTCTTCATTTTAAATAATTGCATAAACATGCCCTACATTGATATGTGAATCAAATTAGATGAATTTAGTCAGCATTACAAAAAAACTAGAAAGTAAGATAATATTAGAAATTTCAAAAACTATGCAAGTAGATATATTACCTGGTTGAACTAGACCTGGTATAGAATCAAATTAAACCACTAATTCCATTTGTGTCAATTGTAGTGTCGTTGGGATATGTTATGTGTCAAGTGGGCTTAGAAATCTTAACCCATTCATCAACCCACTCCTTTGACTCACACTCATTCCAGGCTTGTATTGTACATGAAGAACAAAAGCATGTCATCTTTCATGGATGGATACTCCATGAACCTTAATTATAGCTTCTGAAAGAGTGTAGCTCACTTGATCATGTTAGTGTACAACAATCCTCATATTTTTCAATGTTATTGTCATTTATCAACCAAAAAAATTATGAAATGAAGACTTACCTTCATTACATGGACCCATCAAAGCATTACACCACTCTGATTCATTTCACATTTGTTAACTTTGCATTGTCTTTATACTTAACTCTTCTTGTTCTATGGCTCTTTTTATACATGCTCATGCACCATCATGTTCCCCCTTTCCATACCTGACCTCACAAAAGTTCCACATATGTTGAAAACCTATAATAATATGCATCCTACTCAACCATTATAACATTAGTGAGTTCTTGAATATTGATGCACAATTATTCGACCATATGATATGTTGATGCAATTATATGCCCATTTTAGCCAAATCATGGTAGAACACCTAAAGAAACCTTGCACGAAATCTATAGAATGTGTGTGATCATCACTAATAAAAAAATGATACTCCCTTATGATCTTTTTGTCATCCTTTGTATTGTCACTGACATGAATTAATTCTATGTGAACAAATATAGAAACCTGCGTGGAGTTGTAATATTGTGATTGTACCTCACGTTGTGGTTGTAGAATATAGTTCTCTACAAATTTGATGACTAAAATAATGCTACCAAGTGGAAATGTGTCCTTACATAACTTGAATTAGAAGTCCAACCATCAAGCTTTGGGTATTCCTTGCATACTCATACACTATACTTTCATGAAATATAGACATAAACTGATACACTAGAATCTTTTGAATAACCAAATCACACGTTTTTTCTTCTTTATAGTCTTTTGTATTGTAGGACACTATCTTATACTTCTTTATTTATACTAATTCATTTCCAACCACTTGTATACTTTCCATATGTTAACATATTGGCATACATTGCAAGCCACCACAATGTTGACATGTGCCATTCAAGCAAATTTCTTGTAGAATAATTGACCTTCCTCTCTTTCACTTAAAATTGTTTATATGAAATCTCTTGAAGATGTAGGTGGGGCATGTATGTCATAGTCCTAAAAAAAATTGTTAGTATGAAAATATAAACATATAAAATGATAAACATCAAAATGGTTAGAAAACTCAATATTTACTCTACAACAACAAGTATTGCATGTGTGAATTTTTTTTAAATAGAAAGGCTTTGGCATTTCAAAAAATATTTGAATTTTTTTAACTTGAGGATACATCTATAGAAATTTACCAAAAAATTGTGTTTGATTCCTATCCAAAAAATTATTTGGATGTGGCTCATTATTTCAACTACCAATTCCCCTTCTTATCACATACATCTCTTTGATTAAGAGATACCCTTGTGTTATTCTTCCAAAGTCTTCAATGAGGGATCTGAATGCTTCAACAATTGGTTTATCTTTTCATGGAAATCTCCCCAAGAATGCCCATAATTCATTGCGATCAATGTTCTCAATTCTTTGGCACCTTTCAATGACTCTCACTAATGTTTTTCTATTTATTCTCAATGCTTCACTTGTATTTATAATGAGATAATATTTCTTCATTTGATTACTTACTATTGTTGATATAATGACATGTCGTGTGATATTACTATCTTTGGTGTGTGAGGTGGTTCCCACACTCTCATATGCACTCATTAGATTCTTCATAATAGATTTGTCACTTGAATATTTTGATGTTCATAGCCCAATAATCTTCATAATGGACCTATACTTTAGATTTCTCATCATTTCAACAAATAGTTGACATCTTGCAGTTTCATTTGATTTTTCAAAGAAAAAAATCTAAATCTTATTAGCATATCTTCTACAAGTATGTTTTAGAATCTTATCATCCATTAGCTGCAAAATATTCTCAACATTAGGAATTTTGTCAATATTTAAATGAGATGGGATAGATGGCTTACCTTTGATCAGAGATGGAATGGATGACATACCTTGAATTTCATATGGGAAATATGGTATACCTCCATCTTCACATGTGATTGATGATGTACTTTCAACTTGATGGGTGATCCCACAATACTGGTTTACAATTTTTGGCCAAACTAGACACTGAATTGATTTTTTCTAACTAAATCTTCACTTTTGGGCACCTATAGCGGCTAAAACGTGAGGAATTTGAATATGATTCAAACTAGTGATCTGTGACATTTTTTTTGTAGATGTTAAATATATATTTTTCAAAAAAATTGGAATTAGATTGCACTTTTTTTTGCATCTCCTTCAAAAACTAGTTTTTATCAGTAAACACCATTTTTAAGGAGTGATGCTCACTATATACAACATAACTTTTTTTCTATGAAAGATAAAATTCTATTTTTTTCTAATTTAGATTTTTAACTATGATATATAACCCTTTCATTTTGTTTCATAGTGTTTTATTGAATATTCTTTCCTTAATCAAGTTTCAAAGTCAAACTAATTATAATTCAGACATAGGCGGACTGCATACAACATAAAAAAAATTGTGTATCTAAATTAAATTTTTTTTTTACTAGATCAAGGACATCAATACCTAGCATACAAATGTTTTTCAAAATTTTATTTTGATAATCTGCTATTTTTCCACATGTGCAAAATAGAGAGCTTGATTTTCGGTGAAAAACCTATGTTTAATCAAACTAAAAAACAAATACATAATAAAACCAAAACATATTAAAATTATATTCGATGGATAGCTTGTTTCGAGGACTACCATCATCCAATTGGGTCTATGTATTCTCCTCCATTTTCATCTTCAGCTTGAGCTTTGAAGGGAAAATTTTTGTAGATTTTTGGTACCAGAGGGGTAGAAGGGGGGAAAAGGTAGGTTCGATCGAACCATTGTTCGCTTGAACCCCCCTAAATCTATTCACTCAAATTGGGGTTCGAGTGAACCTTGGTTTGATCGAACCCCTACAAAATAATGTTAAAAAATGTTGGTCAAGTTGGTTTGAGCAGACTCTTGGGCGACATCTACTTGAACACTTAGCTGATGAATCCATTTTAATTTTAATTTTTTTTCCCATATGCAAATAAATACTAGCAATTGTACCTTAGTGTGCAATAGGTACTCTAAAGAAGTGTGGAAGGTCAATTAGGATAAATTTTGGTCTATTTTTTGTATAAATTTATGTAGTACATGAGGTCAATTGGTAGGCCATTTAGAAAATTATGTTTGTGCAAAAATGGTCTCAATGGAAAAGTGATAGCTTCAAATAAACTATGCATCCACTTATAGGGATCCAAACATGATTGTAATAAAACCTTTGAATCAAGAAGATAATTATGCTCCATTACCAATAGGCTCATGTTATGTTTGCAATAAGGAGAGGGTGAGAGAGAGGGAGAGGTAGGGATAGAAAGAGGGAGAGATAGAGGGGGGAAGAATGAGAGAGAGGGAGAGAAAGAGAGAGAGAGAGAGGTAAGGAGATAGAGATAGATAGGAATATATAGATAAATATGTAGATGGAGAATGAGGAGAGGGATATGGAGAGAAGGAGAGAAGGAGAGGGAGAGATAAAGAGAGAGAGAGGGAAGAGAAGGATATATAGAGATGGAATAGATAAATATATACAAAGGGAGATAGATGGATGGATAGAGAGAGGGAGACATGTCTAGAGATAAAGGGGGAGAGAGGAAAATAGAGATAGAGATGAAGAAAGAGTGAGAGAGGAAGAGGGAGACAAATAGATAGAGAGATATAGGTAGAGCTCAAGAGATAAATACAAAGAGAGATAGGGATATAGAGAGGATGAGATAGAGAGATATAGAGGGAGAGGGTGAGGGTGAGGGTGAGATAAATAGATATAGATGGTGGGATAGAGTGATAGAGATATAAGGAGATATAGATAGGGGAGGATATGGAAAGATAGGCAAAGAGATATAAAAACAAATAGAATTAGAGATAGTTAAATAGAGATGTTGAGAGGGAGAGAGAAATAAGGGGACATAGAGAAAGGGAGAAATAAGTAGGGGGAGATAGAGATATATTGGAAGAGAAAGAGAGATAAAGAGAGATATGGGAAGAGAAATGGAGAGAGAGGTAGAGATAGAGGGATAGATAGGTGGATATGGAGGGAGTGAGGGAAAGAAGAGGGGGGAGGGAGGGAGAGAAATATGTAGAAGACGCAGACAAAGAAGAATATGGTTGAGAGAGGGAGAGATAGCTCAATATATATAGAGGTAGAAGGAGAGACATAGAAAGTGAGGGAGATTTAGAGGGGGAAGAGATGGAGAGAGATGGGTAAGGAGATAGAGATAGATAGGAAGATAGAGATAGAGATGGAGAAGGAGAATAAGAGGGATAGTGAGAGGAGAGAAGGAGGGAGAGATAAAGAGAGAGAGGAGAGAAGGAGAGGGAGAGATGAAGAGAGAGAGGAGAGAAGGATATATAGAGATGGACGAGATAAATATATAGAGAGGGATAGAGAGGGAGATAGATGGATAGATAGAGAGTGATTGAAATAAAACCTTCAAATCAAGAAGATAATTAGGCTCCATTACCAATAGGATTATGTTATGTTTTCAATAAGGAGAGAGGGAGAGAGAGAGGGAGAGGTAGGGATAGAAAGAGGGAGAGATAGAGGGGGGAAGAGCAAGAGAGAGAGAGGGGTAAGGAGATATAGATAGATAGGAAGATAGAGATAGGTATGGAGATGGAGAAGGAGAAGGAGAAGGAAAGGGATATGGATAGGAGAGAAGGATAGGGAGAGATAAAGAGAGATAGGAGAGAAGGATATATAGAGATGGAAGTGATAAATATATAGAGAGGGATAGAGAGGTAGATAGATGGATGGATAGAGAGAGTCAGACATATCTAGAGAGATATATAGGAAGAGGGAGAGATAAAGATATATACATGGTGAGATGTAGTGATAGAGAGATAGAGATATAAGGATACATAGATAGGGGAGGATATGGAGAGAGACAAATATATAGACAAAAAAAGAGAATTAGAGATGGTGAGAGGGAGAGAGAAATAGGGGGAGGTAGAGAAAGGGATAAAGGAGGGGGAGATAGAGATATATGGGAAGAGAAAGACAGAGATTTATGGGAAGAGAAAGAGAGATAGAGAGATATATTTTACTTTATCTCTATCTATGTCTCTCTCCTATTCTCTCTTTCTCTTTTCCTTTATCTCTTTTTCTCTCTCTCTCACTATCTCTACCTCTTTCTTTGTCCCTCTTTATTCCTCTATATCTCTACATATCTCTCTATATATCTATCTCTCTATATCTCTTTGTCTCCCTCTTTATCTCTCTATTTATATTTATCTATTTCTCTCTTTCTCTCTATATCCATCTTTGTTTCTCTCTTCTCTCTTTTTTTCTCCCTATCCCTCTTTTTATCCCTTTATTTCTATCTTTATTCCCCTCTCTTTATCTATGTTCATCTATTTCTCCTCCTTTGTCTCATTTTTCTCCCTCTCTCTTGCTCTCTTTCTCTTTTTTTCTCTCTCCACCTATCTATATATTATCTCTATATCCCTCTCCCTTTTCTCTTCCTTTCGCTTTCTCTCTTTCTCTCTCTCTATATGTTTGTCTTTTTAAGTGTGCAATGAGTACATTGAAGAGGTCTTAAAGGTGAATTATCACATCCTTAATCAAATGGCATGCTACCTTGAGCATAACTCCCCAAGGACACATGCCATCCTTGGATTGTTGACATGAAATGACCAATCAAAAGTTAGTTTAAATTTTCTCTCTTTTCCCATGTATCTCTTATCTTTCTCTCTCATTCTCTCTTTCTTTGTCTATTCCTTTCTCTTTCAATATCTCCCCATCTCTCTCTCTCTCTCTCTCAATATCTATTTATCTTAATTTTTCTCCTTCTCTCATTCTCTATCTTTTGAGTTTTTCTCTCTTTATTAGCCGATAGGCTACATATTTTGTGAAATTTGAGGCTGAAATAAGTCTCATGCCTAAAAACCACTATTGAGTCATTGGAAAAAAAGTTTCAACTTCTATTTAATGGTAAACCAACTACATTTTAATGGTAAAATCCTTTAAATATTAGGTAAAAGCCTCTAAAATCTCACTTTTCACATAGAAGTCATATAAATATTGATTTGGCAATTGGATGGGAACATTCTATTTCCATTTGTAGTTTTTTTTGTCAATTTGATGGAAACTTTATTTTTTTATTTGCATTCATTTATGTTTTAAATCTGTGTGAAAATATTTTATAATTAGATAATACTTAATTTATTTAAGAAAAAACTTAGATATGTCTAAATTTATTTCATTCCATTATTTAACACTTATTATTAATTGTTCAATTACACCACATGCAACTAAAATTTGCAGCACGTCTAAAACACATACTCTCTAACATATCAACATACATTTAGTTTTCTATCAGTGTATTCCTTGAACCTCCTTTAGGTGCAAGTGCTAGTATATATACCTCTCTCTCTATAGAATTGTCTCCCCCTCTATAATAACTTTTCTAGCTATAAGTGGAGTTGAAATTTCAAATGAAATCAAAGATTCTTGAACATAAGAATTCCATGGAACAAATATAAGTTGTATATAATTGTAATTTAGGAAAAATGGTTTTTAAAAACTTCACTAGGTTTCAAACAAGTATTAAAAGCATTTATATGAGTTTACATGCAAGAAAAAAAAGTGAGAGATGATGCTATAAGTGTAGTTGAACTTTCAAATCAAATCAAATATTCTTGAACTTAAGAATTCCATGGAACAAATATGTATATAATTGGAGTTTACACAAAATGATTTTAAAAAACTTCACTGGGTTCAAAAATGAAATTGGAAATAGATGATAAGGAATTTAGGCAAAATGAGTTTAAAAAAATTCACTAGATTGAACAAGTATTGCATATGAGTTTACACATGCAAGCAAAAAAAGTGAGAGATGATGCTATAAGTGGAGTATCTAACTTTTTTCAAATGAAATCAAAGATTCTTGAACTTAAGAATTCCATGGAAGAAATATGTACATATAATTGGAATTTAGGAAAAATGATTTTTAAAAGCTTCACTAGGTTCACAAATGCAATTGGAAATAGATGATAAGGAATTTAGGAAAAGTGAGTTTAAAAAACTTCACTAGATTGAACAAGTATTGCATATATGAGTTTACACATGCAATAAAAAAAAGTGAGATGAGGAGCTATAGGTGGAGTTGAACTTTCAAATGAAATCAAAGATTCTTGAACAAGTACTTGAATTCCATGGCACAAATATGTAATTGGAAATATCTACTCAATTTAAGGGTTCCA
The DNA here is from genome assembly GCA_007115665.2 of Sequoiadendron giganteum. Classification (NCBI taxonomy): domain Eukaryota; kingdom Viridiplantae; phylum Streptophyta; class Pinopsida; order Cupressales; family Cupressaceae; genus Sequoiadendron; species Sequoiadendron giganteum. Next base: position 522,317,874 of record CM021108.1, on the reverse strand, counting down.
ATGTGTTTCAACCACTAATTTGTGTCCAACCAAATCTAAAATACTTGTCATCAACATATATTATAAGTAACTAAAACAATCCAGAGTTCAAATAAGTTACTATAAGTTCTCACTTGAACTTGAAAATCATGGATATAATCTAGCTCAAACATTCTAGTTCAGCCCGATCTTCAATAACATGTAATTTGTTTTTATGATCATCACTATCTAGTCTCCATTTTTTTCATCCACGTGCATGTGGAACTACACGAAGATGTAGGGATATAGCAATTATTAGGTGAATATATTGATATAACTTGTTATCAGGTTGATAGTCAACAAAATGAATCCCATGTTGAATAACTTTGTCTTGTTTTAGATATATCCTTTGCACTACAACACAACCTGCATGGTAAACATGAACCCGAGGTAAGACATGTGAACGTGTACAACATTTTTGTGCTCAAGGTTTGTATAATATATATTTAATGTCTTTAATGTAATGTACACATGTACACAATGCATATATATAATTTTAAATTCAAACTCACATATGGGGAGTAACATTCCATTCCTTGTTTTAGGTTGTGTTAGCTTACTCCTCTCTTCTATACAATGCAGTAAATAATAGCTAACACCTATGTTTCCAAGCTCTGTTATGACTACAAAAACATCTCCTATACACCAAATTTACACAATTTAAAAAAAAAAAATTAGAAATGTATCTAGACTTCAAAGATCATTATATATATAATATTTAAATTATTGAAACTTACAGATGTACCTTTTCTAACCAATCCTAAAATATGGTCATAATCAATTGAAATCAAAGGAATGTCTTCAAATATTTCTTCCTCATTTTTCTCCTATGTTTTTGAAACGAATAGTAGCACCATATCCCATTTACTAACATATCCAAGTTCTTGGTTATTGCATGCATGATATTTTTCTGCAATGCACTCAGTGCAAAAACAAGAGTAATCCCTTGTGTATAATGTCCATCCAGGCTCACTATCTAAACTCATAACACTATGCAAAGATCTTGTTTTGTCTACCCTCTTGCATCCATGCATTGATCTTCTTTCCACACCTAGATACATGTACAAAAACAAACTTATGTGAACAAACATGTATATATATAAATTTTAAATTTAAATAAATTCAAATATTTGAAAATGTGATTTATACATACCCGATATCTCCCAAAACACTCTATGTGGAATGTTTCAGTTGTTTCTTGAAGATGTGTCGACCTCATTTGATGCAAAGTGTTTCTTACACCATTCAAAAACATCATGTGCATCTTCTATAAGATCTCTCGAATAACTCATTTGATGCTTTCTTAAAGCATGTTTGATGCAAGCTTCTATGCCATCATGCTCGTCCTTTCCATACCCACTCTCAAAGAAACTCCAAACATGTGGTATTTTGTAAATTTTATGATATCTAGATAGTGCATAAAATTTTTGTGATGTTTTGAATTGTGTCACACATCCATCTAACCATACAAAATGCTTTTCAAATTTTACACCCTTGCTTCTTAAATTCTAAAAAAAAATGTAAATCAATGTTATACGAAAAGTGTGTCATGCTCTTATCATCACTAATATAAAAGTAATATTTTTTCTTAATGGATCATTGTTCATCTATACTCTCAACACCGTCCAATTCTTATTGTGCATGCCAATACCACACATGAACCATAATAATGATCTTCTTTGAAAAGTAGTATTCTCATTGAATCTCTTTTTGATGTACAAAAGAGTAATTTTTTGCAAAGTCAACTACTGATAGAACTGTTCCAAGTGGGAAAGTATCTCTTAATGTTTGAAATTGTTGTTCTTACTACTTAAAGAAAAAGGAATGTTGTATGTATGGTTGTATCAATTTTCAAAAATCTTCCATAAATTTTCCAATAGGAATTTCCTCTTCTACATAGTTTAACCTTGTGGATTCTTTCCCAATTTTTTTTTGAAACTTTACATACTTGTAAATCTTGCAATTTAATGTCTTTGTTAGGTCAGTTTCTTTGTTTCTTGAAGGAAATTTAGCCAAATTTCCACATGTTTCACAAAGTCCTTTAACACATTTTATTTGAGGTCCATTTTCATGATCACATAACATATCCTTTATGAACAAACTTACCTGTTTAGGAGGTGCATTTTGAAAACCATAAATTTCTTCTCTCATCTTTTGAAATGCCTAATAGTAGAGATCAAATTCAATATGATAATGAAAACAACAAGTTTCACAAACTTGTTTATCTTCACATAATATGGCTTAATCCTTTCAAACATTGTTTGCCCAATCTTTATATGAGGATACTTATTACAAAATTTCATATATATCTCAAGTTGTGTTATGTCTAGCCAATGTTTAATATGATTTTCATAAATATTGGGCCCCATCCCATGTCTCATAACATCTCTAGTATTTGATAATGAATGAGTCTTTTCATTCCAAAAACTTGAGATCAAGTTGCTAACAACATCTTCAATCCTATCAAAATGAGGAGCTCTACACATAATTTCCCTATTGCCTTCTAAACTATCATCCAAAACCTTTCTCTTTTTCTCATATTTTATTAGTGTGGTTCTACTATAACCAATTTCAATCGAAAGTGCAGGCATTTTTCTTTTTCTTGCTATATCTTGATTTAAAATAGATGTCAACATCACCCTTCTTGTAGTGGCCTTATCCACTAATCAAGATCCTTTCCCAATGGAATCTAAATCCTTTTTAATATTTTCAACAATATCTTTTTGTAATGACATGTGTTTCTTCTTATTTGATGTCGAATGTACACCCAACAATTGTAATGACTCTTTTAGCTCATTACGAAGAAGTAAACGTGATAACAATTGCATTTTTTCAAGTGTTTCAAGATGATTGAAATGATCATTGATTATTCCATTTATAGATTTAGTCATTGACCTCTTACTCCTATTTGCAAGTTGGTCGGCATAACATTTCATTTTCTCCATATCCATTTCAAGTAAATGATCTAAATTTCTACAAGACATTTGTTTCCTCACCTTTTTAGCTAGTTTTATATGCTCATACATACTAGTACAATGAAGTGATCCTGGCCCCTCTCCAACATGCATTGTTTGAACTTGGGCATCCTCCCTATCTTCAAGGTCCATGTGTTCTTTAGTGGATTCAATTGATCCAATATCTAGATTTGGTTCAACTTTTGCTTGAGAAATTCCTACTTGTTGAGCCCTTTCTACATGTCACAAAATATTTTGCAAAGAAAGTGAGAGATGATGCTATATAAGTGGAGTTTATGTATGCAAGAAAAAAAAGTGAGAGACATGATGCTATAAGTGGAGTAGAACTTTCAAATGACATAAATCTTGATTGTTGAACTTAATAATTCCATGGAACAAATACAATTGGAAATGGATTCAATTTAAGGAAATGGAAAAATGAATTTTCAAAGTCACTAGGTTTTGGAAATTGGATACATGAATTTACATGCAAGCTGAAAGTGAGAGACTATGAGCTATTTAAGTGGAGTTGAAAAAATAAAATCAAAGATTCTTGAACTTAAGAGTTCCATGGAACAAATGCAATTGTAAATAGATGATAAGAAATTTAAGCAAAATGAGGTTTTTGAGTTATCTAACATGGTTTTAATAATTGTAAATAGATTTATAAGGAAAAAATTGAGGTGTTAATAAAAGTCCTAAAAACACACAAGAGAGAGAGAGAGAGAGAAGAAATAAGCATGTAACTTGTGTTTTCTATGATAATTTTCCAAGTTTTGTTTGCGCCTCTTTTGTTCTTCTTCTTTTGAAAGCTTTTGTTGAGCCTTATTTTTTCTTTTTCCTTGTTCTCCCATTTTACTTAAAAATGCTAAAATATATTCTTCTCCAAAATATGCCTCCTTGATAAATGTGCAAAAATCTCTTCTCCAAAATCTTCTCTCCAAATGATATAAATGTGAATTAATATTGCAACTTGATATGGAATAATATAAAATAAGCTTGTATTTATATGCATATGGGAAAAAAAATAAAATTAAAATGTATTCATTGGCCAAGGGTTTGAGCTCAAATTCACCTTCAATTATGTTCAAATTTTCTAACATTACATGTGTAGAACTACATATGTGTATGTACATTTAATGTATTTAATGCACATTTAACATGCGTTTAACATATATAAATCATAAATACATGAGCTCATGAGTTCTCTAAATATAGATTTAAAATTTGTGTACATGTTATTGAGTGTAAACATGTACATGTACACATGTATCTATAAATGTATCTATGTGTGAACCAAGGGTTCGAGCTCAAATTCACATTCAATTATATTCAAATTTTATAACATTACATGTCTACATGTACATGCGTAGAGCTACATATGTGTACGTACATTTAAAGTATTTAATGCACATTTAACATGTGTTTAACATATATAAATCATAAATACGTGAGCATGAGTTCTCTAAATATAGATTTAAAATTTGTATAAACACGTTATTGAGTGCAAACATGTACATGTACACATGTATCTATGTGTTGGCCAAGGGTTCGAGCTCAAATTCACCTTCAATTATATTCAAATTTTATAACATTACATGTGTAGAACTACATATGTGTATGTATATTTAATGTATTTAATGCACATTTAACATGTGTTTAACGTATATAAATCATAAATACGTGAGCATGAGTTCTCTAAATTTAGATTTAAAATTTGTATAAACATGTTATTGAGTGTAAACATGTACATGTACACATGTATCTATTAATGTATAAATATTTAAATATAAGAAAACACATGTACATGTAGATAGATTCAATGTATAAACATAAACATGTTATAAGCAAAGAGGTACATGCACGTAGATTGAATGAAAATAAAAATATGATGAGGGTGCCAACCCGAGTCACAAAAATCCACACATAAAACCAGAGAATATTATTATATTTAGAATAATGAAATTCTTACATGCAGGGGATCTCAAATCCTCCAGTTCTGCAATACATGCAAATTATAGAAAACCATAGAATTCCCCCTTTCACAACATGCGATCTTCTTTCCCCAAAAACTACTGAAACAAATCAGAAACTAGCCCATAAATAGCCCCTTTCTCCGTTTGGAGCCAAAAACAATATTCTAATTATGCACCAACTTCCAGAAGCCCTAACTTAAGATCTGACCATTGGATCTTCAATCATAATACCTTTTTGGAAATCTCTTGCGAAAATGAAGTGCAAAAAAGTGGGGCCTAAAGGCTAACCACTTTTGTTTTCCGCCAATTTTCGGGCCCATACGGAACCTTTAAGTACCTCAAAATTAGCTTTGAAGATTTTATAGGGAAAAAAGAAGAAACTAAACTTGAATAAATTTTGAACCAGGAATTATCTTAGCCTAATTATTTCACCAAAGTGTTTATTTTTCTGTCCTAAAGCTTCCCTTAAATTTTTGTCTCCTCACGCCTTCAAATTCACACCTGCTAAAAATAGTAGTTGAGCAGAAAAAGCAGAAAATCAATTCTGAAAGTTGTGAATTCTTCTTCGACGAAAAGGGTATCCTGAAATGCAAAAACATCTACAAAAATCTAAATGCAAGTAAAGATATTTTTGGGTGATGTAGGATTGCCCTTACACCACTGGATGCTCCTGCATCAAAATATAAGCGTAGATTGTATAAACACTCTTGAGTGTACTAAACATGTACATGTACACTTGTAGATTAATGTATTAACATTTAAACATAATAAAACACATGTAAATGTATATAGATGAACATAAACATAAATATTATAAGCAAATCAAGGTACATGCACATATAGATTGAATGAAAGTAAACATATAAACATAAGAAAATGTGTATGTATATCATATAAGGAAATGTATTAGAGATCATCAAATGTACCTATAACAATGTATCAACAATCTAACAAATGTAAGTGTGAACCCCTAAACCTGCAACAGCACAAAGACGTCAAACATTGTTAGTGTTAGATCTAAATGCAAGCAAACAATGAGGGATTCCCCATAAAATCCATTTGTTAATAAACTTAAAATAGGAACAAGGAAGAACAACTAAGATAGATAAAAGCTAGTCCTAATTAAGTAAACAAAATGATGATCCCATGGGGGAATTGGTGCCAATGATATGTTGCAATTGGCCCTTTCCCAATTCCTTTGTAAATGTGAGTTGATTGAATTAATGGTCAGATCATCAAAGATATTTGAGCATAATCTTGTAATGAGCTATGAAAATTGATGGATGATTGGAAGCAATGAGCAAAATTAGTTCTCAATTGAAGAGAGTAACTTTGCATGTGAGTTGTGGATGAAGATTGAGGAGAAGAGTCTCCATTTTATAGATTCAAATCTTGGAAGAGATAGTGGAAATAAGCAATGTGGGACAAAAGATAGTCCAATGGAATTGTGCCACTTGTCCAAATGTGATTGGATGAGGAATGTGCAAGTTTTGGCCAATGTGCCAATAAATGCATTTAGGTGGCATTTCAAATTTGAGAAATGACATGTTGAAGAGGGAAAGGGAATGAAGTTAATGTCACTTGGCTCAAGACCAAGGACATGTAAGAGGCATTGAATTCCTTGTTGGAAGGACCAAGTCCACTTGGCCTTTTTGAATTCAAATAAGGAATATTCCCTTTTGATGCTTTGTGAGAGAAAATAGAGGAATTAATAAATCAAAGTAATTGATTTATTGTGCAACTTGCATTCTCTAGAGAATTTTAGTGAGAAGGATTAGCTTAATCAATGTTTTGATTAATTTAATGGAGAATTAGGTGATGTGACAATTTAGACTTAGATTTATGAATTGATTTAAGTCAGAAATTGAGAGGAAATGATTTATTAAATAAATGATTTGATTTATTTAATAAAGAAGGAATGTGTTAGATTAAATCAAATAAGGTTTAATTTATTTAATTTAATAAGAGGACTTTAGAGATTTTAATCAAATAAAATGATTTATTTAATTAAATAGCAATGTAAGGTTAATTAAGTTGATTAATTTAATCTCAAGAGGTGACAAACTTAATCCAATAAGTATTGAATCAAAGGATAGAAAAGTGATGAAATGTTGAGAATTTGATTTAAGAGGAAATGTTATTAGTAATCGAGATCAGGTGTGCCAAAATGAACTTGTACATTTTCCATGTCTAAAGTAAATAATATGTATCACCAACCTAACAAACAGGTACTAGAGATCATCAAACATGTAGCCCAAGTCATATATATTTTTAAACAACTCATAAATCTAGTGCAACCTAATATGAATGTTGACTCCTAGTCGAATAATCATTTGAATGAGAACCTTTCTCTGATGGAAGTGTCGAGCCTTGGAGATAAAATTGTGTACACAATGTGTTAAATACATATAATATATTATAAATTTTATGAAATTTATTTAAGAATGTACATGTATTTTTAAATATCTGTCTAGATCTATGCATACATATGCATGTATATATACATGTGTATATATAAACATTTAAAACTCACATGTCCACTAGCAGCAATATCATCCAAGAGTCACATCGATATCCATGATCTAAACCAAGGCTAGGAGTAACATGAGGTATGTCCATCTACAATATATATACATATATATTACATGAATATCTAGTTAAAACTAAAATTTAAAAAGAATTAAAAAAAAGAATTGAAACATGTACATGTACACATACATGCACATCATTTGGTATCAAATGATCAAAATCCTCTGCAATGGTCGTCTCCACCAAATCAACCAAATGCTCAGTCGACATGTCAAGATATACATCCATCTAAGTCATCACATGTGCCATAAATCATGAGTGAAGGGAACTATGCAGATGAGATGGCATTAGCGATGATGAACCAAGACCGGTCAACATATCCATAAAACCCATAGTTTGTGCAATAACTGAATGATCTGTAGGTTGATCTTGATGTGCACTAGTGCTAGGTTGAGAATGATGGGATTCTAGATGTAAATGAACTCCTAAACCAAAACAAAATTTGGCATGGTCTATAGAGATCCCATAGTCTGATGTGGTGAAGGCATATGCCTCCAAGAGGTCCTCAGCCAAAAAAATCATAGTCCTACGTGCCAAATCTCCTATAAGTTCGTCGAGCTCTATGGGTTTATGGATTCTCGCCGTTGTCAAAGGATCAATTATATTATGTTGTGATTCAAATAGTTTGGATCGTGAACGTCTAGACATCAAATACTGACCCACACAATCAACAGATATCCTAGTGGTCGCAGCTGAAATGTTGCCTATATTGTCAATTGCTTCCTTTTGGGAAGCAATGACAACTTGATCTGCTAAGGGGGCTAGAGTTAGGGTGAGAGCATGAGACCTACCACCAACCAATACCCTAATTTTCACCGAGGCTGGTCTATATTCTTGATGATAGGTGGGCCTATCGACAATCCTACCATGCCCCTGACCAACATATGGTGGAATTTCTAGGTACTTGACTTTGAGGCCCAAATGGACCTCAACATACAACTGCTGAACAAAATATAATGGAAGTTGGTAATTGTTTGGATATTGAACATGTGCTACAAGAAATCGAGGGAAGATCAATTGGGCCATAGCATCATCCACATATTTGGTGACCTGGTATCCCCTCACCTTATATTTAGTTTGATAGAATGGAAAACATTGGTTTTTAATCATATCTTTGGTCACAACATCATGCATTTGTTTCTAGGTAGCCTCACCATGTACATCTTCTCACATGTGGGAAAGAATATCAACTACTCTATTAGAGGAAAATGCATTAGTACCCCCAAGTTTATCTCTTATTTGTTCTAGGCTTTGTAATATGGACATGCAATTTTTCAAATATATGCATAGGTTTCTACCGTTAGTTAATGACTCTCTCAATCTCGTAATCTCTATTGAAAATGAAGGTGAAATTGTAGCTTAAAACTTGTAAACCTATGTGACTATAGATTTAATTAAGTGTTCTTTGTCACAATTCCTTGTGAATGATTAATCTGTTTAGATAAATTCTTTGTGTATGATTATTTTGTTTAGATCAATTTTACCAATTATAGAAAGAGAAAGAATATTGTAGAAGAATGAGACAAGAAGATAGAAGTGACATAACATATACTTGGAGAAACCCTTTTGAGAAAAAACTCCACCAGAATCAATAGTGCTTGTATTATTTAACCTTAAGACAAGATTACAAAAATACTGTATCAATCCTTGATTGATATGCTTCCTTGCATTCAATAATCCTTCTTCACAACCTGCACAAAACTCTCATAGACTTTCTGCAGCACAAGCTATCCATGCATTTCATGTGACCAAGCATGAATCCACACATCCCATGCCATGCTTCAAACCCTCACATATGCACAAGCTCAACTTGCTAACCTGCTCCAAACTCTGATGCAATTTCTGCAATAAATAGATAATTAATGAGCATGTAAACTCATAAGAGTTATCAAATACAAGAGCATAAATCTCCTCCCAAAAAACCATGCCTAGATTGTGCGATTAGAGTTCCACAATATAATATGAAGTCAAACCAACATCTTCCTCAATTTAGGTTCCCCAAACTAAACAATTAACTGAACTCTAGTCAAGAAGATATCTTGGAAGCTTCACCTCAAATTTGGCACCCAAGAATGGGCCCACTTAACTAAGCCTTGTAAATAACTTCTCATGCAAAAGGTGTTAACTCAAAATTCCAACTTGGGAACCCAAGGTGGACCTAAGTCAATCTTAGTTAACTGAAACATATCTCTCCACCAATTCATGCAAACATCATGCATGATTGATCATCCCAACTTAACTAAAAGTATCGACCTATTATCTAGCATGCAACTAAAGTCATTAGTCATGCAACTCAAGTAAACTAACATGCAACTCAGATCAACTAGCATGCAACTGGGTCAACCCACATAAGTGGTGAACACTTTTGTGGAGGAAGGGAAAAGTCATTTTTTCCCTCTACACAAAGTGAAGGGGTTCGGCTGAACCAAATTTTTCACTCAAACCCCTTTGAGATGTCAGCGGAAATATTAAAACCCTAGTTCGCTCGAACCCCCTTTAATAAGGATTTAAAAAAAAAAAAAACTGTCATTTTCTCGGACCCCGTGAATTTTTTTTATTATTTTAGTGTAAAGGAGGTTCGGCCGAATACCCTTTCTCCCCTATCTCCTAAAAAAAATGATTTTTTTTGTAAAAAATTATCATTCGAAGCTCAATTTGAAAATGAATATGCAGAAAAATTCAGAAACCCAACTAGATAATGATAGTCCTCAGAATGAGCTATCGGTACAATATAATTTTAATATGATTTGCTTTTATTATGTATTTTATTTTTTAGTTTTATTAAACATAGGTTTTTCACTGAAAATCAAAATCTCTGGTCTGCACATGTGGAAAAATAGCAGATTATCAAAATAAAATTTTAAAAAATATGCTAAGGCTGGGTATTGATGTCCTTGATCCATTAAAAAAAAAAAATTGAATTTCGATTCATAGAGAAAAAGTTATGTTGTATACAATCTGCCTATGTCTGAATTGCAATTGGTTTGACTTTGAAACTTGGTTAAGGAAAAAATATTCAATAAAAAACTATGAGACCAAATGAAAGTGCTAGATACCATAGTTACAAATCTAAATTCGAAAAAATTAGAATTTTATCCTTCATACAAAAAAAGTTATGTTGTATACGATGAGCGTCACTTTTTAAAAATGTTGTTTTCTGAAAAAAAACCAGTTTTCATGGGAGATGGAAAAGAAAGTGCAATCTGATTCCAAATTTATTTTTTTAAAATTTATAATCTAGAGACAAAATGTGATGAGACTCTAGTTTGCATCATTTTCAAATTCCTCACGGTTTAGCCGCTACAAGAGCCCGAAGTGAAGATTTAGTTAAAAATAATAATTGCAGTGTCCAGTTTGCCCAAAAATTGTAAATCACTATTGTGGGATCACCCAACTCAACTCAACTAGCATGAAACTCAAAATAACTACATACAATTGAAGATAATCGAGCCATAACTGAACTGAACTAAACTAAACTAAACTGAATTGAATTGAACTGAACTAAACTAAACTAAACTAAACTGAATTGAATTGAACTAAACTGAACTAATATTGAACTAAATTGAATTGATACTAAACTGATATTAAACTAATAGTGCCACTCCAATCTTGTAAATATCAATCCCTATTTTGTAGGAACAAGAAATGCATTACTGAAGTGTTATCAATCCTCCAAACAATTAACTTAAGCAAGGTGGGTTCTACCTTCCATGTGGGGGCCCCATGTGCTCCTATTATTTAGGAACTCATCTTGGATTCCCCCACATGTTCCTATTATTTAGGAATAATTACAAATGTCAATTTACATGTTCATTTCATTCAAATTTAATATCTTTCTAATCCTAGTGTTGGTGAATAGTTTCCAAGGACTTAGGAGATACATGAACTATGTTTAGGATTGTAATTAAATGGCATCCTATTCCCAACATTCTCCCACTTGACATTATACATTGCAATTATTCTAAACAAGGAATCATTATTATAAATCAAGTACAAGAATCAAGGCCAATGGCCTTCCTGCACCAAGAGAACTTATCTGCAACATTGATCAAAGTGTCAACGTTCACAATCAATACCTTTCCCAAGTCTCTATAACCAAACTATCATAGGTAGAACTTCATGCTATCAACATAACAACCCAAATTTGCAAACAAGTCCTTGTATGTACACCATCCTACAAAATAAGACTTAAAGGTAATAACACAGATAGACATGCGATAAAAAACCTCTAAAGTAACTCATTGTAGTAAAGTGTAACCAGTCCAAGAGAGGTGCCCTTCTCATACATAACACATATACCTTCTGGAACTCCCATTGCATAGGTAATATCAAATCTGAAAACAAGATCACAACATTAACAAGTCCTCCTATAGCACTTCACATAGAGGATGTTGCTAACTCCTCTATCATAGTGTCAAAGAAGCATACAATGATATGAAAAATACATCTCTCTTAACAAAAGAACCTTCAAGAAGAAGACAATTTCCCACAAAGAGAGAACCTACAAATCAAACCATGTTCCTATACCACACTAACATGTGCCAGACTGTGTAAAGTAAGATCTCCTTCAACACTCCCAAACTAGAAGGATATCAACATCTAACCATTCAACTTATAATAAAACATGGCAGAACTTAGATGTAAACCTGTCACATAAAGTAGATCAAACTTAGCCAAACATTGCCACAAAAAAAGGGAATATTCCCAAAGCAACTAACTATCTCCTGTACCTATCCTACCCAAATCCTCAAAACTAACTCAAGTTCAAGATTGCAAGGAGAACAATGGAAATACATAAAATCATGCATCTACTTCTCAAGAATCCCTTGGAACTCAAATTTCAAGACTAATGCATAAGATAAGTCAAGATACATATAAATAATGCATCTAATAATCAGGTGAGAAACACCTCTTAGATCATTTACCTACTGAGTAGGCCAAGAGTGGGATACAAGATTGTCTTGTGCGTACAACACCAATAAATATATGATTTCCATAAAGATAACCTTCTCATCAGGTCTATGATGGACTCACATCCATTTCCAGGTGTAGGCTCCTTGGTCTTTACTATTTAAAAACTTTTATAATAAGTAACCATTCCAACAAATATATCTTAACATAAGAAATGTCTATCCTAACCCAAGTCTCTTTAGTATCCATAAGAACCCACCAATCAATCCATGCAAACTTCAAATGCAACCCGCATAATTATGAAGCTCCAAGCAAATGATTAATACTCAAAACAAAAAAGATCTACATCCTCTCCAAAGGAAGAACAATAATACCTTTACCAAAGACTCTAAGGGTACTCCATGAAACAAGATCTTAAAACCTCTTCAAATTACATGAAGATAACCATATCCTACCAAAGATCCCACTAAACTATGATACTGAGCTATACATGGCAACAAGATAAACATCAAACCATCACTATCAAAAACTCCCACTAAAACATGTAACCAAGCTATCCATGACATTGTGATAACCATCTCCTAAATGAAGATCATACATGACCTCAACATAATCAAAGAATCTATTTCTAATAGAACAACTCCCAAAAGGTCAAGCATAACCATAATCTCTAAACCAAAAAGATTAAAACACACTTCTTTTACAAATTTGTAATACCACAATAGTACAAGCTCCCACTACAACCAAAAAACCTTCAAACTTTTAAGAAAAGGTGTCCCAAATCTACCCAACTATTAGCTTTGATACCAAATGTTGAAAATGAAGGTGAAATTGTAGCTTAAAAATTGCAAACCTATGTGACTGTAGATTTAATTAAGCATTCTTTGTCACAATTCCTTATGAATGATTAATCTGTTTAGATCAATTCTTTGTGTATGATTATTCTGCTTAGATCAGTTTTACCAATTGTAGAAAGAGACATAAGATTGTAGAAGAATGAGACAAGAAGATAGAAGTGACATAACATATACATGGAGAAACCATTTTAGGAAAAAAACTCCACTAGAATCAATAGTTCTTGTATTATTTAACCCTAGAACAAGATTACAATATTATTGTATCAATCCTTGATTGATATGATTCCTTTCCTTCAACAATCCTTCTTCACAACCTGCACAAAAGTCTCATACACTTTCTGTAGCACAAGCTATCCATGCATTCCATGTGACCAAGCATGAATCCACACATCCCATATCATTTTTCAAACCCTCACATATGCAAAAGCTCAACCTGCTAACTCACTCCAAAATTTGATGCAATTGCTACAATAAATAGAAAATTAATGAGCATGTAAACTCATAAGAGTTATCAAATACAAGAGCATAAATCTCCTCCCAAAAAACCACACCTAGATTGTGCAAGTAGAGTTCCACAATGTAATTTGAAGTCAAACCAAAGTCTTCCTCAATTTAGCTGCCCAAAACTAAACACTTAACTAAATTATGGTCAAGAAGATATCTTGGAAGCTTCACCTCAAAGTTGGCACCCAAGAATGGGCCCAGCTAACTTAGCCTTGTAAATATCTTCTCATTCAAAAGGTGTTAACTCAAAGATGCCAACTTGGGCACCCAAGGTGGACCCAAGTTAATCTTAGTTAACTGAAACATATCTCTCCACCAATTCATGCAAGCATCATGCATGATTGATCATCCCCACTTAACTGAAAGTATACACCTATTATCTATCATGCAACTAAAGTCATTAGTCATGTAACTCAAGTCAACTAACATGCAACTCAAGTCAACTAGCATGCAACTCAAAATATCTACATGCAATTGAAGATAACTGAACCATAACTAAACTAAACTAAACTAAACTAATCTAAACTAAACTAAACTAAACTAGACTAAATTGAATTAAACTAAACTAAACTAAACTAATACTGAACTAATAGTGCCACTCCATTCTTGTAAATATCAATCCCTATTTTTTAGGAACAATGCATGCATTACTGAAGTGCCATCAATCCTCCAAACAGTTAACTGAAGCAAGGTGGGTTCCACCTTCCATGTGGGTGCCCCATGTGCTCCTATTATTTAGGAGCTCATCTTGGACACCCCCACATGTTCCAATTATTTAGGAATAATTACAAATGTCAATTTACATGTTCATTTCATTTGAATTTAATCTCTTTCTAATCCTAGTGTTGGTGAACGCTTTCCAATGACTTAGGAGATACATGAAATATGTTTAGGATTGCAATTAAATGGCATCCTTTTCCCAAAAATCTCACTATTAGTATTTGCAAAGAGCATTTGCTAAGGTGGAATAGGTGCATTTTCCATGTGATATGTATTTACCTAAAGGAGTGCCAATGAGACCTTGGTTTAATATATCTAGGTCTAGAGAATAGAAATAAAATGGAACATGTGCATGTGTTCAATTTAAATTTAAAACAATTCTAAATAAATACAAGTGTGCGCATGATATAGAATACATAAATTAAACATGAACACTATATATATCTAGATAATAGTTCTCAAGTGCATACATGTACATTCAATAAATTTAATGTAACTTCTATCTAAATTACTAAACACTTGTGAAACAAGTAAATTAAAATCTTACAAAATTCAAAGTCATGCGTGAACTCATTTCACCAAAATGTAGAAACTTCTAACTATAAATTTAAATATATATAAAATTATCTTAAATATATTCAATCCACATGAGCTACAAATAATAAGGGGACCAACAAGTGCTAAATTAGCTTGAGATTTGAATGCACACATATATTAGAGATAAGGTCTACTTCAAACTATTTAATAAAATATGTTTCACATTTCTTATATAGAAGTTTCAAGCTAACATGTATGTAAATTGTAATTATCTATGTTAAAAAAAACAATATTTAAACTTCATAAAATCAAAAGGCATATCAAATTTAGATAATAAATTTATCAAATACAAAACTTTCATGTGTGATGCCTTACTTGAGAGTTATTGGTCAATCCACACTAGAGTTTCAAAAAACCTTCCTATAAGTGCATGCAATGTAACAATATTTAATTATTCGATTAAGAGGGTTTAGTGCAATTTAAAGGAATTTGTCACATGGTATAATTATGAGGTGAAGATCTATGAAAATATCCTACCATCGACATCTTAACCTTCACTACTAACCCTAATTTTTACAAGCTAGTTTGAGACAAGAGAGGAATACAATGACATTTATCCACTCTTCAATAATCTTATACATTTGGTAAAAAAACCTATACCTCCTCCATAAACCTCTCTCTTTGACCTCATCATGGACAAATCTCTCCCGTCCTAATTAATCATGTAAAAATGTGAAATGTATAATGGAATAAGTGTTCCAAATACTCATGTATAATCCTTTATATTTTCATGCATTGATCACTATTTTGATGATTATTTGATAGATAATATTCTTCCCCATTGACTTAATGAAAATTCCTTAGAGTGATTCTACTCTTTATATATCCACTCTATTGATTCATTTATCTAACTCATTTTTATTTTTATATAACACTTTCAAGTCAACATAGTTGTACAAGTTGGTTTCACTAACCTTGTATGGTTCAAGAATGATCAAAATAAAAAGGTGATAGGGTTTATTATTTTTCCCAATTCATTCTCTCTCAAATATCCTATCCTATTCTCAACTATCATAAATAAAGTGTACTAATTGGAAAGCTTGTCAAAAATCTTCATGATAAAATTGTCTTACATAAATATCCCTCCTCTTCCCTCTACATCATGCTAGATGATTATATGAAAATACTAGAAATTTTTTAGGCAACTTTCTCTTCATATTTAATTCCCTAACTTCTTCATCAACCTCATTCTCTTCTAAATACCTCATAAATAAAAAAGTAACTTATGTGATCCTAAGATAATTGTAAACCAAGTTTACCCAAAAATCCATTAATCCCCCTTAGCCTTATTATCTCCTTTTATTCACAAGCTAAAAATTAGTAGATGAATGCATCCAATCCACTCCATTCCATCATGATTTTATTTTCAATAATATCATCCAATACATCTTATATAACCCTTGGAATCTAACCTCCTCTTACCAATATCCTATCATCAAAAACCATTTTACTAATAACGTGATGTAAACAAACAAGAAACTAAAAAATTGAATACACTTACAACAATTAACCTAAGATTTTATTGACAATAATAAAACCTAGGTATAAGAGGTGAATAATTAAATAAATAAGCTAGTGCCACATCCCAATGCTAACTTTGAAAAAAAATCAGTAACCCATTTCCTTAATACTCAACTACCAATTGTGTTGATTTGGTGGTATCTTTCTCAATTGAACCTACCCTCACCTCTTTCATTTCCATCATAACACCTACCAAATCTCCATTTCCTAATATTTTCTCATTCTTAAATAGATAATAATTGCTCTTGAGGCTCAACCCTCTCATTCCCATTATGTTCTAACTCCTAATCCATCTCTTATATCTCTTCTTACCCTCCTTCCATTAAATTTTTAGGTAATTTATTAAGTGTACTAAAACTACCAAATATAAAAGAGAACATATTCTTGTTGGGTTGCAACTATAACTCCTTTTAATCATTTATTCACTTACACTATTTACTAGGTAAGAGGAATCACCAAATTATAAGGCAATGAATACTTTCAATATGAGTACAAGTGTGTGTATTCCCTTAACATGTGATAAGTTAAGAAAAGAGAGATGAATATAGGTCACAAATAAAAGAGTATAGAAAAAATCCTTTTCTATTTGTATGAAAAGGTAAGGAATATAAAATAATTCAAGGAAAGAAACTATTGATCTAAATAAGGATATAAATCTATATGTTTTATAAATTTAACTAAGGTAGAGGAATTATTGATTCATTTGAATGAACCAGCATATTATTAACTATCAAAATAGATGTGAGATGGTATATATTTCCTTCCATGTGTTCTCATGCTATTAGAAAATATTATCAAGAACATTGGTTTTTGTTTAATAGGTTCAATTAATTGAACAATAATAAGAATGTATGTATTGAAGCACATAAACTTAAAAATTATATATATTTTGATAGAGACCCATACAATAGATTTTTAAGTTAGTTAGAAATTATTGTACCTTAGGTGCTTACATGCACATCCTTATTACTCTTCTCTAGGGTGTTACTAAAGAGATCAGTTCATTTTTTCATGGTCATTATAAAGCAATGTTTATGGATTGATACATAAGGTTGTTATGGAGCATTATATGAACTATAAGGATATCACCAATTCAATATGATCTTTTGTATTTCAATGAAGACACACAATAAACCATAATGATTATTTTTTAAGATCAATTCATATGAAATTATGATCAATGGACTAGAAGGAGAAAATGAAGTTTCTCTAAATTGTATCTTACCCACAAAAGTATTTTATGGATTTGTTGAAAAGGTTTTATAAACTTTCAAAAAAATACAATTGGAGGGTGTAAAGCCACATGCAACATCATCCTAGAATAGGAGCTCCCATTTTCACACAAACAAGGAGGATTTTGCATGTGGCTTTACACCCACCAACTGCATTTTCTTGAAATTTTATAAACCCTTTTCAACAAATCCATTTTTTGCATGATATTTTTAAGTGCTATAAGGAATCATATTTCTCTATCCTGTGGAATAACTATAAACAACTTGTGGGAAACATCATTTATATGAAACATAATTAATCAATTATGATAATTTTGGGCATCAAGTGGTGGCTTTTATTGACTTAACTAAGAGCTTTGGAATAGGGTATGGATGTCCATCATAGTATAAAGGAAGCTTTGGAATAGGGTATGTGCATTTCAATCATGGAAATTTCCCTGCTAAGGATTGACAAGGCAAGTGATCTGTTTGACTGATAGCCTCAAGAAATGTGTTCTCATCAAATGAAATGATTGAAGGATATGCATAAAATGGATTTGTTCAAAATAGTTTAGAAAATTTCAAGAAAATGTGATTAGGTGTGTCGATGCCCTGTTACAAATCTCATATTTTTGCAGAGGAAAGGAGGATGTTGCTTGTGGTAGAGCTCCCATTTTGTCATAGGCAAGTAAAATATTTGACATGTATGTGAAATGTGGAATCATTGACAAGGAAAGTGAATTTTTTGATATGCAAGTGAACTGTTTGACAAGGAAATTGAACTATTTGATATGCTTGAAGACATGTATATGAAATGTGGAAGCATTAACAAAAACAAAACAAAGTAGAGGAAACCAACCTAGATGGAGTGGTGCCCTGGTCATGGAGGGTGATTCTCATGGAGGGTGGAAAATTCTTCAGTTGCCTTGAATATTCTTTTGTTCGCTTAGGGTTTGAGGGTTCGTCGTTGTAACAGTGAAGGATGAAACTATCATTTTCGACAGTAAAAAGAATTATTAATAAAAACCCTAAAACAAGGGTTTGAGTGAACCCCCATTCACTCAAACCCTATTATTTTATTACAAAATAATCCGCCTACATGGAGGGGGGGTTCACTTGAACTAGGGGATTTGAGTGAACAACAAAAGGTGTTCACTCAAACCACTTAGTTAGAGCGAACCCCCTTAAAATTTTTTCCCACCGAAAATGCATTTTTCCTTCCTCAATAGAATTGTAAACTAGTATTATGGGTTTACCCTAATATGTGGTAGATGGTGTCCTTGTTGCAAGTATGTGTAGTTGGTGTTGTCATTGATGTCAACAAGATTTGGTGTTCTCATTGGTGAACTATATGAGCAAGAGATTGTTGCAAGAGTGTGAGCAGATGGTATTGAGTTGATGTTGTCTCTAATGATGCTTTGATTGGTTGCATTATGTTGTCATTAGTAAGCTATTGGTATCAACATCTAGTATTTCTTTGATAAGGTTTTTTCTATGGATGTATGGTTGAGTTTCTATGTTGTAGTAGGCTTGGTGGTGATGAGGAAGTGTTGAAGATGTTGGGGATATGTCTCTGGTGCTTGGTTTCCAAGTGCTTTTGAGAAAATTTAAATAAAAAGAGGAAAAAGTGTGTTGTAGTAGTGTTTTGTGTTGTGTTGTAGCATTTTGGCTTTGCTCTACATTTCTTCTATATTGAATATTTTCTCGTGTGGTTTGGATATGTTGATCAAAGGTGTTGCATCCAAAATTTGGTGTGTTGGATCATTGTGCAGATGAAGGTGTGTTCACCAATGTGTGAACTATGTATTATAGAGGTTTTTGGGAGAAATGGTTTTGCTCCACATTTCTCCACAAAGTGGTTTCAAGTCTTGCAAATCTAGAAGGGTGTTGATAGTGTTTGTATATTTCTTCAATTGATTTTTTTTGAGGTTTTGTGCTTCAAAATATGGTTTCTTGAGTTTTAGTGTATGGAAAAATTATCTGAGTCTACTAAGTGTGTATATTTTTCAAGTGAAATTTGTTGCGAAGGAATTTTTTGGATTTCAAGGTGCTTGTGGAATATTCTGAATTATGTTCAAGTGATATCTATTGTTCGTGATTTTTTTTGGATATAAGAAGAATGTATTTAATTATTTTATGGTGTTTACATGGGTTTGGTCAACCTTGGGTGTTTACACTAATTACAAAGTTTATTTAGTGTTTTTGGAAGCATGGCATAGAATGTATGAGTGGATTTAGGTTTGAGTTAAGGTTTGTTGTGGTCTTCCTTCATTCCTTTCCATAGCAAGAATGTTTTGGTGCCAACCTAATTTGAATTCTCAAGATTGAGGTGCATAGCCAACCTTGGATAATATTTTCAAGGTTAAAGATGGTATAAATATGTGTTGAGATGTTGAGGGATGCCAAGATAGATGTGTGTGATGCGAATTATATGAATTTTTTTAGTGTAGGGAAATATTTCATGTTTTAGATTATTGGATGTAGTTAGAAAAAGGGATCTACAATCTTCAATAAGACTACAAAGGTGCTAGTGATGTTAAGGTGGACTTTTTCGTTGCATTGAGATGGATTTCTCACTGTAACATTCTTCTCCATCTTCTTTCCTATTCTGAAGTGAGACTTTCTTTCTTTTGGGAAGTGATCACTCCAACAGTGAGCCCTTTGTAATTGGTGTTGATATTACTCTATATTGTGAGCTAATCCTCATTGTGGTTTTTCCCTTCTTGGGTTTTCCACATAAATCTAATGTTTCTTTATGCATGGTGTTGCTTTGGTTCTATTTATGTTATCTACTTTTATGATAAATCATTTTATTAGATTAAGGGTTAATTGATTTTTTGTGGATCTAAATGTTTATGAGGTTTTTGAATTTTTAAGGTACATAATTCACCCCTCCCCCCTCTTAGTTGTCTTGTGCATTCAATGATTAGTATTAGATCAAGGTTCCTTGGAAGAAATCATAACCACTTGAGGTAGATCTAGGATGGCACACAAGAAATATTTTCCTCTATTTGATGGATTATATTATGCATTCTAGAAGACAAGGATGGAAGGTTTTCTGGTTTCTCTTAAATTTAAAATCTAGAAGTCTGTTGAGACTAGATATACTATACCTACAAATGGTCTGAGAACTGATGATGAGATTAAGGCCTATGAAAATAATGGTAAAGCAAGGTATGCTCTCTTAAGTGGTCTTGCTAATTCTAAATTAGTGAAATTTATGAATCTAAAACCTGCTAGAGAAATTCGGGTAAAGTTAGTAAGAATTTATGAAGGAGATGACAAGGTCAAACAAGCTAAGATGTAGAACCTAAAGATCATATTTGAGAAATTGTGGATTTATGAAGATGAAAACATTACAAGATACATGAAAAATGTGGTTGAAGTTGTCGGTTCTATCAGAGGTCTTGGTGGAAAACTTAAAGAACAAGAAGTGGTAAAGAAGGTACTTAGAACTCTTCTTAAATATTATATTCATAAAGTCTCTGCTATTGAGGAATCTCAAGATTTGAGAAGATATACTATAGATCAGTTGTACGGCTCCTTAACTAATTTTGAAATGAGAGAATTTGGTCCATAGCAATGCAAAAGTTGAGACTACTTTTAAGGCTAGAAAATTAGAGAAGTCTATGGAATTAAATCAGGAGGATCTTGATGATGTGGGAGCTAAATTTTTTAGAAGAATGAAAAAGGGTACTAGAAAGTATGGAGGTAAGTTGCCTTTCAAAAATTTTAGTTGTGGAAAGATAGGTCATTATGCTTCAAGATGTCCAAATAGAGCTTTGAATGACAAAATTAAGGAGAAAAAAGGTAAGATAATTAAGAAAAGTTATTATGTTAGAGAAGATGCCAGTATATTTGATGATGAATCTGATTATGGGGATGATGAGGATGATGAATTCTTGTTTATGGCTTTAAAAGATGGAACTAATTTTGCTAACTCTAAGAGATGTGTAAAGGAAAGTGCTCCAGAAGTAAGTGCTAATACTAAATGCACTTTGGTGTCTTCTTTTCATGATAAATAGAAGAAGAACTATTGGATCATTGAAAGTGGATGCTTTAATCATATGACCAGTGACAAGAGTAAGTTTGTTAAACTTGAAAAATATGAAGGAGGGGTAGTTAGGTTTGGTGATGATACATCTGCTAAGATATATAGAAAAGGTTCAATCAATTTTTATGGAAAGTATAATACTAATGATGTTATCTATGTTAATGGTTTAAGAAATAAACTCTTGAGTGTTGGACAAATGTGTATCAAAGGATACAATCTTATGTTGTAGGATAATGGTTGTGAGATCAGAAAAGGCTCCAAAACTGTGGTTGTTATTGGAAGAAGGATAGATGGAAATATTTATCGGCTCAAAGGTGTTGATGGTTACTTTTTCATGACTTAGATTAATGAGAGCTAGCTATGGTATAGAATATTGTGACACATTAATTTTGATAGCCTAGTGAGAATAAGTTCAATTCAAACTATGAGAGATCTACCAAAGATTACAAATCCTATCAATGTTATTTATAAGGAATGTCAAGTTGGAAAGCAAGCAAGAAGAAGTTTCAAAGTCAAATAGCACTCTCAACCCTTCACCCTATACCTTATACCCTCAACCCCTCAACCTAATACTTAAGCCCTAATCCCTCAACCCTCAACCCTATACCTTAAACCCTAAACCCCACAAAATCAACTCTAATCCCTATACCCTCTACCCTCACCCTTATACCATAAACCCTAAATATTATCCCTCAACCCTATACTTAAACCCTAAACCACACACTCTCAACCCTTCACCTTGTTCCTTGTACCCTAAATCCAAACCATAAACCCTAACCCAATATCTTAAACCCTGATTCCTATATCCTATGCACTTAACCTTAGTCACTCAACACTAAAAATTATCCCTCAAATGTAAACCCTCAACCCTATACTTAAGCCATAATCCCTTAACCCTCAACCCTCAACCCTCATCCATATGCCTTATAACCTCAACCTTATACCCTAAACCCTAAACATTTTTCCTCAACACTATACTTAAACCCTAAACCATACACTCTCAACCCTTCACCCTATGCCTTATACCCTTAATCCATCAACCCTATACCCTCAACCCAATACTTAAGCCATAATCCATCAACCCTGAACCCTATACCTTAAACCTTAAACCTTAAACCTTAAACCTTAAACCCTACAACATCAACCCTCATCCCTATACCCTATACCCTCACTCGTATACCCTAAAACCTAAATATTATCCCTCAACCCTATAATTAAATCCTAAACCATATGCTCTCAACCCTTCACCCTATGCCTTATACCCTCAATCCATACCCTAAAACTTATACCAAATATTTTAAACCCTAATCCCTATACCCTATACAGTTAACCTTAGACACTCAACCCTAAAAATTTTCCCTCAACTGTAAACCCTCAATCCTATACCCTCAACCCTCAACCCTCAACCATATACCTTAAACCATAAACCCTACACCCTCAACCCTCATCCCTATGCCTTATACCCTTAACCTTATACCCTGAACCCTTAATATTATCTCTTAATACTATACTTAACCCTAAACCATACACTCTCAACCATTCACCCAATGCCTTATACCCTTAATCCCTCAACCCTATACCCTATACCCTTGACCCAATACTAAAGCCTTAATCCCTCAAGCATCAACCCTACACCTTAAACCCTAAACCATAAACCCAATATCCTAAATTTTAATCCCTATATCTAACACACTTAATCTGATACACTCAATGAGATGAACATTATCTCTCAACTATAATGCCTCAACCTTCAACCCTATACCTATACCCTATACCCTATACCTTATACCCTATACCCTATACCCTCAGCCCTATACTTAAGCCCCAATCCCTCAACCCTCAAACCAATACCTTAAACCCTAAAACCTACACCCTCAACCCTCATCCCTATACCCTATACCCTCAACTTTATCCTCTAAACTGTGAACATTGTCCCTTAACCCTATACCATCAACCCTTTACTTAAACCCCAAACCCTACACTCTCAACCCTTAAACCTATACCTTATACCCTCAAACCATTCCCTAAACCCTATATCTAGTATCCTTAACCCTAATCCCTATGCCCTATACACATAACCTTATACCCTCAACCCTCAACACCATGCTTAAACCTAAACCATATATTTAACCGTGTACCCTCAACCCTCAACCCTCAACCCTATATAAAATATCCTAAAACCTAATCCCTATATTGTTGGCCCATAGTTGTCATTGCACCAAAAGATTGACATGTTAATGCCCGATACAATTGCCAGAGTTAACGGATCCATGAGAGGTGATTAGTCCATTTCACGAATCTTGAGGGGAGAGCTGACCATTTTTCCAACAAACTCCCCCTCAGCATTACCTGAGGGGATTCAAACCCGACACCTTTGGCTCTGATACCACTTGGTGTCCCACAGTTGATGTTGCACCAAAAGATCAATCTGTCAATGCCTGATACAACTACCAGAGTTAACGAATCCATGAGAGGCGGTTAGTCCATGTCATGAATCCCGAGGAGAGCACTGACCATTTTGCCAAAATATACCTATACACTTAACCCTATACCCTCAACGTTGAACATAAATTCATACATTCATACATACATACATACATACATTCATTCACACATACAAGCATACTTTCACACATACAAACATGCATTCATTCAAATACACAAACATACATCCATACATACATTCATACAAGAATACATGCAAATATACATAAAAACATACATACATAAAACATACATTTATACAAACATACATAGAACATAAAGTGATCCATAACACGAGCATGTTATAATGCACTCGTGTTATAGCATGCTCGCATTATGTGAAATAAAAACATGCATACACAAGACACACATTTATACAAACACGCACAAAAACATAAAGTAAGGTATAATTTGAGAATGTTATAATGCGCTCGTGTTATGTAAAATTACATAATGTGAGAAAATTATAACGTGCTCATGTTTTACCTTGCTTTTGGAATCCCCAAGCCTTTAGCTTGGATTTGCTTTGGATTTCCAACCCAAAGGCTTGGAGTTCCTTTCCAACGTCCAAAAAAATGTTTTTGCATATTCTACAAAAAATCACATAATCTCGTTTAGGCTAACCATCAGGCTTACATTTTTTTCAAGCTCGAGTAAAAAAAACACTTGGTTAATGTTAAGCTCTCTCTTAGCTATTTAACGATGTAATTTTTTTCATATTTGGACTATGGTAAGGCTTTCATATTTAATTTCTTTTGTTTGTGTGTTTGATTTTTGTCAAAAACCAATGCTTGGTATTTTTTACTTTATTTTTTAACCATTCATTGAAATTCCAAATGAATTGTATTTTTATAAACCAGACTCCATTCTACACATATTCAAAAAAGATGATTTTCAATCAGCTTTCAAAAACTATAGGGGTAGCATGACCAAATTTCTATTTTTTAGGATGTTTCCACTTTCAAAATTAGTAAAAATTATATCTATTTTTAGGTAAAAAGGATTATAGCTGATATATTATATTATATAAGATTTTAATAATTACCTATACTCTCCAAAAAAGGCAAGAACACAACAAAATTTGTTGGAGATTACAAAGGTATATCAGTTTACAACCTAGCAGCCAACACAAAATTTGAGCAAAATATTATATATCATACTATCTTTTGGTGTTATTATATCCTAATGAACCTTACATTTGTTGAAACCATAAAAAATAAAGTATTTTTGATAATGTATTACTATAAGATAGGGGGACTAGCCACACCAAGGCTCTAGGTCATGGAGAGCCGAGAATGGAGGGTTGCCCTAACTTACCTCAAGCTAGGTGAATGTTTTAGGTCAAGGATAGAGAATGAAGAGCCTTTTAAGTTCTTATGTCACTCTATTGATTTGAATGTTTGGATGGGGAAAAACGATCCAGTTTTTGGAATCTAAACTGTACCTCAAATAGCTCACTACCTGAGGACAACAACGCGGGTTAAGGATGACGTTGGCATTTGTACAACTAGAAAGTGTAAAAGAATAGTATGAAATGCCAAAAAACCTACTTATAGTCTAGCTAATGAAGTTTAATGAATTAAATAGAATAAAAAAGTACAAGAAATGACTATAAAGCTGATAAAGGAGATAATGAAAAAGAAGGTGATGAAGATCAAATCACTAGGAGTTCAATTCACTAGCAAGCTCCACACATACACATACCTACACACAACCAAGAGAGGAAAAATGGTGGGGCTGTATAGGGTTTTCCTTAGTCAAACCCCCACTTTGGTGTTTCCAACTCCACGGATAGCTAGGAAAGCCACAAGGTAGAAAATATGATAAAGGAAATAGTAGGAAATAGTACTCAATAATCATAACAACATTATACTACATAAATCAAGAAAAAATATCACCTTCTCAATTGAGGTGACCTCAAGCATGTAGAGGAGGATGCAAGCTTGGTAAGGTCTATGTTGTCATAACAACAAAGAAGCAGTCACTCAGGACACCAAGTCACAACTCCAATGGTGGCCAAAGGCTCGACAAGATGTGAAGAAGATGTGTTGAATTTGTCAAGAATTGCTCCAAATATCAAGCTAGTGTGTATAATTTTTCCAAGAGATTATAGAAGATGGAATGAATATGGAATGGATTCATTTGAAGATCAAAATGGGAGGGAAAGAGTCGTTTTTGGGTTGGTTGGTCGACACAGAGGCATTACTCTTCATCCCCAATGGCAAACAAAATGTCCCTATGGATTCTAGAGGTAGGAATCTGTCAGAGATGGCAGCACACCACACAAACGTACATTCCAAGTGCAAGAACCTAACAGAAATTCCCCTACTAACACAAAGTTCAAGCGCTAAATGGATGCATTGTAGATAGGTGATGTGGAATTTCTTAGTCGGGTTTGATTTTTCTAAAGTAGGGGGTGTAAAAGGGGGATTTGAGAGAGGGGTCAAAATTCGCTCCTATACAATTACATAATTAGCCTTCACACACCTTCAACTGAATTATCCCCTTGTTTTTCCTATAACTCTTGCACATTATGGTAAGTAGGAGAAGCTTGAGAATTGATTGTCACATTAATGTTTGGTGGAGGGTGAGGGATTATATTTTCCATGGGTGGTGAGGGGGGAAGTCTCACAGCCCCATCCTAAGGAAACTAATGCATTAACATGAAATTTATTGCATGATATTTATTTTTAAAGGTTTTTATTCTTTCACCCTCGATTTCATGATAATGGTAATGCAAAGCCCTGTAAAGATAGCTTGAAGAACTCATCTCAAATGACATTTTCAAAGCATCATAAATGGAGACATATATCATTTTATGTAAAAGGTAATGTATGGGGAATATGCCTCCTATGTACCCTTCACCCTACAAAAAAACCTTTTGTTGAATACTCCGGAGAAGAGAATTATTCTCAAGAAATACTTCCTTTACTACCTTGACTAAAATTACATGCACTGTATGGAAGCATTGTACCATATCCACTAAATTGGAAATGAATATTGAAACCAAATTAGAAGTAAAAATAATCCTTTGTGCTTGTGGATGTAAAACTCCTTCCCCTATTATGGACTTAGTGCATTTGTGAGCTATGGGACAAATTACATTAAATACTTGTTCAAGCTAGTCTTTGTCAATACACCCTAAGAACGGTCATTCACATGGTAAAACTGAAAAATTCACTCTATAATTGCTTGGGTTATCATCTATTTTGTTGCATTTTAATTTATTGGTAGACTCAAGGAAGCCACTCAAAGAAAAAACCACTACCCTTGCAAGAACTCACCACTGAAACACCACTAGAAAACTAGAGATGACCAAACCTAGGAACCACTAAGAGAGCAAGTCAGATTCCAAATTGGATGCAATGCATAACACAGAGAAGGGAGAAACAAATCCCCCTATTTAATAATGACCAATAGACCACCACCCACCAAACTGAAAAAAGAAAAACCTAGGCACAAAGAAAAACACTTAAATATCAAAACAATACCTGAATTGGCTATAATGCATACCAAGTACATCCAAGAAATAACACCCTAATTTGCTTATAATTTTAGTTGACTCCTTCCCAATGAGTGAAACTACTGAGATAGTAGCACCTGTGAAATAAATTCCACCACCTCACCCAAAAGATGCTAGAAACAATGGCCAAAATACCTTGGCATGGTGTTTTTATAGGAAGGTAGCATGCTTAAAGATAGCTCAATGATCAAAGATACCTTAGAAAACAAACTCTTGTCATGTCAAGCTTAAAGAAGGGTTTAGTTAACATGTATTAAAATGCCACATAATGCCTTAAATTTACCACCATATGATAATAGGTTAAGATATGTACAAAGAACTAAATACCTGCAGTCAACCAAACACAAGCTAGTTGTAAAAATATATTCCTTCTTTGTAGCCTGTTTAGGAATTTAGCAGTGAACATCTTAGTCTGTTTAGGAATTTAGCGATGAACACCTTTGACGTGAATTACCTCATGTGAACAATATAATCCCCCACACTAATTTCTAGTACAACTATTAATTTAGCTCTTTTCAAAATATTTAAATCACTTAATTTTCTTAGAATCAACTAAATAGTCTGAATAGGCACGAATTAGGATCAAACATATTTTTATTGTCTAAAATTTGATCATATTTTCTTTAAATGTGACCATACACACATCTGAACCACGGTACATATACCCTAGTGATACTTTAAAACATGTGATTATGCCAACTTCTTTCCAACTTTATTATGTTTACCAACTCCTTATCAAGATTATTTGATTCCTTATCATAGAAGATCTTTGCCTACTATTGGTCACAACCTATATTTTCTAATATATCTGCCAGCTGATTACCCTCTTTGTATGTATGTTTAATCTAGAAAGCCCTCAATTTATCAATTAACTTCCATGTTTTCTCCAAAACATACTTCAATTTCCAATTATATATCTTTCTTCATCTACAAGCATTAATTATGATTCAAGAGGCACCTTTTATCTATAAATCATTGATATTTAGGTGTATGGCCAACTGCACTCCATTTAGAAGAGACTGAGATTCAACAAGGTTATTTGAGCCAATTGGAAGATGGATTTATTTGGTCCCAACGAGTAAACCCTTATGATCTCTTATAACTACACCTACCCCTAAGATCCTCAAATTACCCCTTGATGCCCCATCAAAAATTAGCTTGTATCTACCTAACGGTGGAGGGACCCATACTACTTTATTTATATCAATCTTTTGTTTGGAATTTTGATGTAAACATCATTTGAAAGGAAGTACATGTGTACTCTAATGTTGCATTATCTTTTAGTCCCAAACTATAAATGAGGAACCCATATTTTTTCTTTGTGTACATAATCATTTGTTATCTCAAATACTAAAGATCCTATCTTCCATAAAACTTGGTCCACATTCATCTTTTCTTTTCTAAAAATCCATTTATTTCTTTCCCACCAGATGCTCCATAGCACAACTGATGGGATCACTTTCTAGATGCTTGAAAACAAAGAAAACTTATACAAAATGGTTCATCATGTAAATAAATCCCAAAGGTTTCTTGGCAATGGAGAGTACCAATTTAATTTGATTTTGATGAATGACCAACAGGTAGAATAAAAAGGACAATGCATAAATAAATTATTTACCTCCTTCATAGCCTCTTTACATAACACACATTTGAATTGGGGTGATATGTCAAGCTTTGCTAATCTATCACTTGTCAGGATCTTGTTTCTCAAAGATAACCATGAAAAATAACCTGCCTTACGTAACACCATTGGGTACCAAGAAAATGACAAAGCTCTTTTAGGTTCACTTCAAGCACCATTGCTCATGACTACCTTATAATGCATTTTAATTGTATAATTACCTATTTTTTATGCTGCTGAAAGTATCCTATCTACAACGCCTAAGAATTATACAATTATTTCCCTTAATATGTTACACAATATTTCCTTATGTTCACTTGGAATAGAAAGGAGAGAAATTTTTCCAAGTTATGTTTCCCGTATGCTCATCTATGATTTGGAAATAGTCTTTGACTTTAACTCCCCCCCTTGGGCTCAAAAAATCTTCTATTACCTGAAAACCTTGGATTGTATTTTAAGGAAGGGTACCCATTCTAGGAATCCTTCAAAAAAGTGCCTCTTGTCCATTATGTATCTCCTAGGTCAAGTAAGGAGTAATTACCTTCCTACAACTTAATAGAAAATTCCACATTATAGATCCTTGCAAAGGATTTGAAATTGTAAAAATCCTATTCAGAGAATTTTCATCTAAGTATTTTTCTTGTATGATCTTGCACCACTTAGCTTGAGGCTTTGAATACATATGCCAAAATAATCACCTATAGATAGATTCTTGGCCGAGATACTATAAATTCCAACTCAACCTTTCAACTTCTCCACATAGATGTTTTCTAATGAGATAAGAGGAATCTTCTTTTTCTTATCAATATTTCCTTTCCACAAAAAATTCCTAATTAATTTATCAATTTCAGCAATAACTAATTTAGAAGCTTTTAACACCACCATATAATAATTAGGAATAGTAGAAAGTTGTTGGGAAAGTCTACCTCAACTTTCTGGTCCTTTCTATTGAAGACTTAGGCGAATTCTCTTGTTTCTGGCCTTTACCGTCATACCACTGCAAGGTTGCCTTGGTGGCATAGTTGTGCAGTTTACCACTTCACCATGGGTCACCTTTCTCTATCTGGTGGTTGGGCGGTGTTACCTCCATATCGAGGGGTGCTCCTGTTGGTGGTGAGGTAATGCGGTAAGCAGCGCAGTGGTGGCAGGCTGGTAGAAGGCGGTTACTGCCCTACTGCGGTTGGTCCTTAGAGTGACTGCGGTGGCCATGGTAAGACCACCTACAGCCTAGTTGGTGGTTATTGCCATACAGCATCCAGTGCTTTTGCTGACCACGATGGCCGCGGTAAGATCGCCAATGGCCTGTTTGGCGATCACCGCCATACTGCCGCTAGTGTTTTGGCTGGCTGCGGTGGCTGCGGTAAGACCATTGATGGTCTAGTTGGTGGTTACCGCCATACCACGATGGGCACATCCAAAGCCCAGCGGTAGCGCGGTGGAGTCTCAAGGTGGGCTCAGGGCAGAGTTTGACCGAGTTGGACTCGGTGTCAAAATGACAGGTAAATGACAGGGCAACACGTGGCAGTTTGGCAACATTTGGTTGGCTGAAGACAATGGAAGGACTGAGCTCGATGAAGACTTGGGCCAGGGCTCATGGGAGCTCAGATGGCTTACCACATCTGGGCTGTGGTAGATCGTGGAGTGAGCTCGGGCAAGCTCATCGCCCTACCGCGATAGGTTCTTTTGAGCTCAATGGTAGCACGGTAGGAGCTCAAATGAGCTCAGAACTCGGTTGACCGAGTTGGACCAATTTGACTAACTGTCAAAGGTGTGACTACGAATGAGATGGAAACACATGGCAGTTTCTTTGAGATCCCTTTGGCCAGAGAGTTATTTCCTGATTGTAATAGAGTTGTATTATTGATTGAAGGTTGACGAATGCGTCTAGGCTTAGCAAATGATTGTGTGGCTCGATGCAGCTATATAAGTGATGCACATTATCAGGGAATGGTTAGTGCTTGCAAGTGGATAATTTATTATCCTGTTGACCGTTGCAGGAAGGGATGAGCTGAACAAGTATGCACACAGTGTAAGATTATAAATAATCTTGTGTGCAGTTCGAGACAGATGATGAGTGATATCAGAGAGAGACTGAGAGTGTTTGAGCTATTCAACAGTGAACACTTTGACTCTCAGATCTGATAATATGTGAACCTATGAGGCCAAGAGGCCGGTTGGCCATGAGGCTAGCTA
This sequence comes from Sequoiadendron giganteum, assembly GCA_007115665.2. Classification (NCBI taxonomy): domain Eukaryota; kingdom Viridiplantae; phylum Streptophyta; class Pinopsida; order Cupressales; family Cupressaceae; genus Sequoiadendron; species Sequoiadendron giganteum. Next base: position 522,286,141 of record CM021108.1, on the reverse strand, counting down.
TAATAGTCTTTTGAGAGGAGCTGAAGGGAATCTACACAGTATTTCATGAGGACATTGTAACTGTGTGATGATTCTATTTTGTGTTGCCTATATTCTTTCTCCAAATGGATAAGATGCAATATCCTGAAGAGCATAGCTTTGTGTTTGTATTGTAACCTTTTTTGTTACTGAATAATACAAGTGAGTTGAATGTTTTGGAGGTGGGGTTTTTTACCTGAAAAGGTTTTCGCCATGTATATCTGTGTGTTCATAGTTTTGTCTTTCATGGTTATTTGTTTATATTGAATCTGTTATTTTTTTGCATCCATTTCTCTCAGATGATCAATGAGGGATCAACTATGCCTATTTCTACTTTACGAAATTGTTGGTTGTGTCTTTGTTGTAATTTTGGATTGAAATCACTAAGGCACTATTGTCTTAGATGCATATCTTGATGACAAAACCGAATCCGTATCCCCAACAAGTGGTATCAGAGCGAGTATCTTGTTGCTCATGATACCAATAGTGGTATCAGAGCATGTCTTTGTTGAAGTTCTGGGTTTTCTCCTGTGAAGATTTCTTAGCCTGGAAAGTTTGAGGAATTTTGGAGAATTTGGTTGGTGATTGATCCTTCGATGAGTGGATGTGTGTGCTTCAATGTTTCAACACACAGTTTGAAAGATGCTGGAGATGACTGGAGTTGGTCATGTTGTGGCAACATGGTTTGAAGGTCCTGGCCCGTAGCAAATTTCTTGATGCAAAGGGGGTGAGATGTGTTCATGGCTGAGTGGCAACGAAGCATGGTGTTCATACTAGGTGTCTGTGTGAGAGGCTCCCTGGCGGTATGGACTTACTTGTGTTGTTGATCAGCTATGTTGACTTAGCACTGAAGGCAATTTCTCTAGTCCTCTGATTGCATAAAGGCTACGAAGTGATCTTGGTAGTCTGCAACTTCTAGATAGCCTGGTTCTCATTTGCTTGTGCATGATTGTGGCGTTGGAATTGGTCTGAAATGGTCCTGTTGTTCCTGTGTACCTGTTTCTTGCACTTGCATGGTTTCAGATTCATGTCTTTGGCTCTAAAGGTTTTGTGTAGATTTATCTAAAAATTCTATGACGCATATTCATGTTCTTTCATTGTTCTAGTTAATTGTGATGGTTGTGTGCAGACTCCTGAGTCATCCAAATGAGCAGTGAATATGGAGGTGCGTGGGTGTTTTGGGAACACAGTGGTTTTGCAGGTTTTGCATGGTCAAGGAAAATTTTTGTTATGTGTGGAGTTGTTGTCTGCTATTTTCTAGATCTTGGCTTCTGGGGTGTGACTAGATGATATAGTTGCAGTTCAACATATCTTTGAGGAGGTGTGATGTCTTCTCTACATGGGAGTGTTGGTATGAGTTTCTCTTTCAGCATTCTTGTGGTATGCTTTGATGGTTTCCTAGACTATGGTGCTTGAGTTGTGGACGTAACTGGCAAATCATATTTGTTGTTGATCTGGTGTTTGAGTCATGTTTGTCTGCTTTGGTTGTTCTCTTTGATTATCTTAGTTTTTCTTTTTCCAATGTGATCATAGATTTGCAGGGTTTACATTTCGTTGCATCCACGAGTTGTGCAAATGTTGTGGGCTATCCTTACCTACATGTTTCTTGTGAGACAACTCGGAAGTGGACTGTCTATATCCATGAGGTTGTAACTGTGTTGTGTAGATCTATTAGTTGACCTTTTCTGTGGTCACTTGTGCATTGGCTTGGCTATTTTGAGATGAGAGGAGGAATGGCATTTGAGTACCTGAATAGTCAATGATGGGGATCTGAAGCATGTGAATCACGATGTCATGGAGAGCTGGATACACTAGCTAGTGTAAACTTTTGATAGTGATGGTGTGGTCAGTCATGGTGCTTGGAAAGCTCGGTGTCATAGTACAGTGGGAGCTTTAGCAGTGACCAGTGTTCTTCTTTGGTGTTGTAGTTGTTGTCTTCTTTGGCTTCTGCATGGTCACTATTTGAAGATGTTCAGCATTTTGGAGCCATGAAGGACCTTGGTAGTCTTTGGCTAAGATTTTTGTGGTGCTTGATAGGTGATGTTGGTTTAGAGTTTGTTTTCTTTATGTCAGTGTATACCCTTGCTTCTGCATTAGAGTTTTAGCATGTTTTTTTGCTCTTGAAGACCATGGACAGTTCACTTGAAGCATGGTATCTCTGATTGGGGATGTGAAGATCATGGTGTCATGATAAGTTCTTGTTTTAGGCTTGGAGCTTTGACAGTGGTCTGGTATTTCTCTATGTTTTGAGTGCATTGGTCATATGCTGGTGAACTTCATGGTTGTTGTAGTTTTGCATATTGGAGTCAGCATGAGATGATAGGTTGCTGATACTCATGGATGCGTGGAGAATAAGGTGAGGCTGGAATTCTTTTGGAAATGTTGTTGTTACAACTAAAAGTCTGAGAAGCCTGCACCTTGGTTGAATGTGAATTCAACAGAGACCTTGAAGGAGAATGCTCTTGGGTAAGTCACTTTGGCTTGTATATCTTGGATGAGAATGTTTCTCTTTTCTTCTTGGTCTACTTGACAGAAGTGTTCCTGTGAAAGGTATTTTCCCATTATACTTTTCAAGTGTGTTATGCTTTATCTTTCATTGGTATGAATCTTTCTGGAGGATTCATAGTGGAAGATGGATAGCATTGTTTATCTCCTTGTGATTTTGAGAAATAATAGGAGATGGTTATATGGGTAAGTCTGGTCTTCTTTGAGGTGCTTACATCCATGGTTTTTTTGGATGTTGTTAAGGATTTTCCTTTGGGATGTGAAGAATATCATTCTTGACACAGTTGGCATATAGAAGTGTTTGTAGAAGGGCATCTTTTGATTTGTTGTTTCTCTCTAATCTGGTCTTGTTCTTCCTGATTGTTCCTTTGACTTTAGATGTGTGTTTCCTTTGTGGGGCCAAGTTGGTCACAGTTTGTGGTCATGTGTTGTCACTTGGGTGATGACACAAAGGTACAGGTGCTTCTTTCTTCAATCGGGTTTGGAAGAACTATGGAAGATAGTTGAGAGAAATTTTTCTTGTAGTAGGTGGTTGCAGGTGTTGCAGATCGGTGTGGATGTTCCTTGGAACTACATGGTTACATTTATTTGTGCAAGGATTGGTGGAATTGGTATGCCTAGATCATGTGTGATGGTTCTATGTTTGCATTCATCTAGATAGTACCCTTGTAGTGAGAGTACCTGGACATGTTTGGTATTTTGACTAGTTGACACAGGGTGCTCATTTGCTATTGAGATGGGTGGTTTTATGTGATGGCATGAGTTTGCTGCTAGTTATCATACCTTTGAGGTATGGGTGGTTGGATGTTTCAGCATGAGCTATGGGTGCTGGTTTTCAGTCACGTGGGTTTGATCAGTTGGATGGAGGGCAGTCAATTTGTGGTTGTTGTTCTACCTGATGGTTTCTTGTTCTGGAGAATGGTTTTTTGTGTTCGTGTGGTGCCTTGTTGTCTGCTGCTATTTTTCTTTTGCCACCTGAAAGGTCATTTTCTTTCATTCCTGAGACTGGTGCATATACACCTTGGCTTGTTCCTTTTCCTATGTTAGATGTTTGCAGTTGTAGCCTGAGATGGTGGAAATTTTTCAAAGGTTGTTGCAGGGGTCTTGGTTGGAGCGTGAGAGCATGTTATGGTCCTTGTTTGAGTTTTGGAGGAATCTTGAAAGTCTTTGGCAAGTGGGAGATTGTTGGGAAAGTTTGCCTCAACTTTTTGGTCCTTTCTATTGAAGACTTAAGTGAATTCTCTTATTTCTGGCCTTTACCGCTATACTGATGCAAGGTTGCCTTGGTGGCACGGTTGGGCATTTTACCACTTTACTACGAGTCACCTTTCTCTGTCTAGCGGTTGGGTGGTGTTACCGCCTATACCGCGAGGTGATCCTATTGGTGGCAAGGTAACACGGTAAGTGGCGTAGTGGTGGCGGGCTAGTAGAAGGTGGTTACCGCCCTGCCATGGGCGGTGTTCAGTTAAGTCACGGTGGTGTGGTTGATGGCGATAGGATGGCTGGCAGCCAGCGCTAGCGGTTACCACCCTACCGCGGTCGATGCTCAAAGTGACCGCGATGGCCGAGGTAAGATTGCCTATGTCCTAGCTAGTGGTTACCGCCATACCATGGCTAGTGCTTTGGCTAACCGTGGTGGCCACGATAAGACCACCAACGATCTGTCTGGCAGTCATCGCCATACCACGACCAGTGCTTTGGTTGACCGCAGTGGCCACAGTAAGACCGTTGATGGTCTGGTTGGTAGTTACTGCCATATTGTGATGGGAAAAGCCAAGCCCATTAGTAGCGTGGTGGAGTCCGAAGGTGGGCTCAGGGCAGAGTTTGACCGAGTTGGACTCGGTGTCAGAACAAAAGGCAAATGACAAGGTGACATGTGGCAGTTTGGCAGCATCTGGTTGGCCAAAGATAATGGAAGGACTGAGCTCGGTGAAGACTTGGGCTAGGGCTCATGGGAGCTCGGATGGCTTACCGCCATACCACGAGGTGAGTCGGTCTGGGCTGTGATAGTGCGGTAGATGGCAGAGTGAGATCAAGTGAGCTCAATGCCCTACCACAACAGGTTTTTTGAGCTCGGCGGTATCGCAGTAGGAGCTCAAATGAGCTCAAAACTCGGTTGACCGAGTTGGACCAATTCGACTGATTGTCAAAGGTGCGACTACAAATGAGATGGCAACATGTGGTAGTTTCTTTGAGATCCCATTGGCCAAAGAGTTATTTCTTGATTGCAATAGAGTTGTATTATTGATGGAAGGTTGATAGCTGCGTCTAGGTCGAGTTAATGATTGTGTGGCTCGATGTAGTTGTATAAGCAATGCACATTATCAGGGAATGGTTAGTGCTTGCAGGTGGATAATTTATTATCCTGTTGAACATTGCAGGCAAGGATGAGCTAAACAGGTATGCACATGGTGTAAGATTATAAATAATCTTGTGTGCAGTTCGAGACAGATGATGAGCGATATCAAAGAGAGGTTGAGAGTGTTCGAGCTGTTCAACAATGAACACTTTGACTCTCAGATCTGGTAAGATGTGAACCTATGAGGCCAAGAGGCTAGGCTAGCCATGAGGCTGTCTATGATAGTATTTTGAGAGGAGCTGAAGGGAATCTACACAATATGTCATGAGGACATTGTAACTGTGTGATGATTTTGTTTTGTGTTTCCTGTATTCTTTCTCCAGATGGACAAGATGTAATATCCTGAAGAGCATAGCTCTATGTTTGTATTGTAACCCTTTTTGTTACTGAATAATACAAGTGAGTTAAATTTTTTGGAGGTGGGGTTTTTTACCTGAAATGGTTTTCCCACATATATATGTATGTTCATAGTTTTTTCTTTCATGGTTATTTGTTTGTGTTGAATCTGTTATTTGTTTGCATCCTTTTCTCTCAAAGGATCAATGGGGGACCAACTATGCCTGTTTCCTCTTTATGGCATTGTTGGTTGTGTCTTTGTTGTGATTTTGGATTGAAATCACTAAGGCACTGTTGTCTTAGATGCATATCTTGATGACAAAACTGAATTTGTATCCCCAACAAAAGTATTACTTTTACCATTAAAATTCTTCTTAACAATGATAACCATTTCCCTTTCTAGCCAACAATTTTGGATTATATGCTTTGTATAACCTTGTCCCAATAAGAAGTCTTATTTGCACCTATAGAAAAAGGTATCCCAAGATACTTAGAGGGTAGTTCTGCAATTTGAAAACCTAACAATCTCACAATCTACCTTTTTAAACCTACCTTAGTATTGAAAATATATATCTTTGACTTAGCAACAATTATCTTTTATCCTGAGGTGAGTGAATTCTTATCCAATATGGATTTGATCTATTTAGCTTCCAAAAGTGTTGCTTTACCAAAAAAAATAGTATCATCAACAAACAAAAAGTGAGTTGTTGACATAATAGTTGATGGAATGTCTATTCCTTTCCATAACCCCTGATTATGTGATTTATGAACATATCCACTTAGGGCCTCTAGTGGTATTATAAAAAGAAATGGTGACAATGAGTCTTCTTTCCTTACACCTTGAGTTGAACTAAATAATCCTACTAGTGAACCATTAATGCGTATTGAGAATTTTGCACCTTCCAAGCATGATAGAAACCACTTGCACCACTTTTTTGTAAGAACCAAATTTATTCAACACTTGTAACAAAAAGGTCCAATCCACTCTATCATATGCTTTCATCATGTCCAACTTAATGATCAAAGAATAAATGTTATGTGAGGAAATAGAGTGTAAAACCTCATGAGCTACCAGAGCTTCTTCCATTATCTCTCTACCAGGCACAAAAATTTCTCTCTTCTGATATTATTCAAGGAAGTATAGGAAGCAACCGAAGATATATAGCTTTGGTAAAAACAATGTATTCATTATTACAAAGAGATATGGGCCAATATTTTGAAAAATATTTTGGATTCTATACCTTTGGGATTAAAGATACATGAGTTACATTAAACTTCTTTAACATGGTTCTTGAATATCTAGATTCTTTCAAAGCCTTAAGAAGTTCAAGACCTATGAAATCCCAACATTTTTGAAAGATGGCCATCAACCCATCATGACAAAGAGCCTTTTTTGGAGGTAATGAAGAAACTACCGACTTCACTTCTTCTAAGGTGAAAGGCTTTAGTAGATCTTCATTTTCTTCCTAAGATAAATTAGTGTTGGTATAGCTTCCAAAATCTTCACCCTTTCCTTCTCAACCTGAGAAGACTGAACTATCGGTGTTGACAGTAATTTAGAGAAAAAATTGACCCCTTCTTTTTGAATTTCTTCTTCATTTGTCAACCATGTTCCTATTGAACTGTCCTGGATTGTAAAGATTGCATTTTGCACTTTCTTTATTTGAGTGGATATATGAAAAAACTATATTTTTGTCCCCCTCTTTCAACTAGAGGTCGTGATATTTTTTCCTCCAATAAATATCCTCTCTCAACATCAATTATGTCCATTCTTCTTGCAATTTATTCTATTGCTTGTAAGAATCTAGTGTTAAACCATGAGAGATAATCTATTCATTTATATCTACAAGTTTTTTAGAAATAGTTTCCTTTGGCTGAAAAATATTCTTAAATACATGCACATTCCAATGCTTGAGTGTCCCTTTAATATACATCAGCTTTCTACAAAATATGAACAAATGATCCAGTTTCATAAGGGGCCTATAGCCACCAACTTTCAAGAGGGTGAGAAATTCATGATGCCAAAACCACATGGATTCAAATTTAAATGATGATTTGTATTTGTAAGAATAAATATTAGCTATAATGCTCGAAGATGTTGGAAAAGGATTTTTGATTCCCATGGAAATATATTTGAAACTAACACATACCTCTCTATAACCCAATTGGAGGATGCCATAAATCTATCCAAACATTTTTCTATTTGCAAAAAAAAATTCCTTCTATTTTTCCAAGTAAATTTATCATTGGCCGGTTGAATGTCTAAAAGAGCATTATTTTGAGCAAAAGTGTTAAAATCCTCCATTATCTTCTAAGGAGATACAATACCACCTTCCTTTTCATGCAAAGATAAAATTGCATTAAAATCACTACCAAGAACCACTTTTTCTTCCCTTGACTACTCCAAGATTTGGGTTAAATCATCCCATAGAAACTTCTTGCCTACCGGAGAATTAGGATCATATACATTTAATAGCAAGAACCTTAAATCAAAATGAGTAATCTTTAGTAATTTCCAATTTGATTCATTAGAAATGGACTCCACCAAAACTAATTTTTAATTCCAAAGTGTCAATAGTCCCCCCGAAGCTCCTTGAGACTGTGTGTGACATGATTTCCACATTGACCATTTACCAATAACTGATTGAAAATTATCATCAAATAAATTTGTTTCCTATAACACCACAATATCTTCCCCACAAGCATTTATATGTTGCTTGGTCTAGGCCCTTTTGTTAGGGGCATTAATTTCCCTAACATTCCAAGAGATTATCTTTATAAGGATTGAGGAGAGCAACCAACTCTCCTCAATCTTTTCTTTATGTTACAATCTAGCATTGAATCAATTTCTACTTCGATCTCCTCTTAAAGTTTGGTTGCATTTGATTTCCTCACTCTTTTACTTTGTGATTTATTTGCAAGAGGTGAAGAGAGGTGTTTGGGATATGGTTAAAACTTTTGAAAAATAATACTCACCCTCTTCCCTCTCATTCTCAATTTCCACTTATGTTTCCTCCACTACTTTTGACCCTAACATTGTACCCTCTGCAAATTCTTTTTCTACATCTAATGTCATTGGGATTGAATGAAAATAAAACATATATGAGACAGACTACCCATCTTCCCTCACAACTTCCTCTATAATTTCATCAATTAACTTTAAGCCTACCATTGTGGTAATGTGATTTTCCAACCCTTCCAGCTTGCCATTTTCAAACATAGCTTGAAATTCCAAAATTTATTGATGTTCCATCTCATATTTACCCCAGAAATCTTGCTCCATAGGTGTATCAAGCCCCATTTGAGGAATAGTTGAACATGTTAAAAAATCATATATTCATTAACAAATTATCAAAAAAATCGAGCATAAACTACATGATGTTAGCTAATTTCTCATCGAAGTGATTTTAGAAATACTAAAAAAAATTTAACCTTTTGAGGGAACCACAATAGACGCTATGTTATGTTTTTTTGACAAAAAAAAAAACTAGTTTATGTGGCTTCCTTTTTAAACCCCTTAATCTCTACCATTTTCAAATAAAATTAGTAGTTTAGAAAGTAGATTCAGAGCACTACAACCCTTGTTTTTGTTGCATCTTAAAAAATTTAGTGTAACTATCCTCAATTTCTCATCCAAGATCAGTATTTCTTGATTTTAGAAAAAAGGTGGCCACTTAAGACCCCTTTTTGGCCCCTCATCTTTGTACACTTACCCAAGATCATACTCTTTACCATTATGTTGAGGAAAGCTAAGTGGGGGTGGAAGATATGGTTGGGTTAATGGAATGGATGTAGGAATTTGTTTTGGTTTCTTATTATTTCAAGTGTTATATGTGTGAGAAACTACATGATAACTTGGTTTCTTCAACACATCTTGTTGCACATGGTTACTTGTGATTTGTTTTGAAAATTTTAGAATATGGCCATCAGGTTTAGGAGGTCCTATAATGAGAGGTGGTTTAAGAGGTCTAATAGTTAAATGTGGGTTTATAACTTAAACTTGTTGGCAATCTTCTATCAATGGAGGACCTAATGTCAATTGTGAACCTTCATTCATGCAAGCCACCTTTCTATCATTTGAAAATGTATCAATGATTTCATCTTCTTGTGCCAAAATATCTTCCCAAGTAGGAGAGGCACTGGGAGGGAAATAAACATTATTCTCATAATTCCCAATGATTGGATCCTCTTGCACCAAGATACTCTCACAAGTAGGAAAGATATTGGGAGAAGAACAAACATAACTGTCATGATTGTCAATGATTGCATCCTCTTGCACCAAAGTAACCTCACACATAGGGGAGATGTTCAGAGAAGAATGAAGATTAGGTAAAGTGGTGTTAATAAATATAACTAATAATTTTATTTTGCTCCATCAGAATGTTCTCATAGGTGGAAAAACTATTGGTCAATTGAATGTTGGCGTATATCCCTTTTGATAGCATGGAATGGGGTTTGAGGTAGTGCCCCAATTTTTTTTAGATAATCCATATTTCACTATATCAAAACAATAATTTTGAAAATAAATCATCTTGTTGCTGTCCTTTTTTTTAGGGGGTATTGCACCGAATTATGTAAATTAGGGAAAATTAGCAATGCATAACAAAATCTGAAAGTTTTAAGACAAATGACTAGAAATAAGAACCAGGTCTAAACAAAGACCACATACAAGGTTTCACACATAAAATTTCAACTAAAATGACTAGACAAGGGTGCAATGTTCCCTAGACTAGACAAGTATTTTAGAAAATTCAAAATTTGGAAATTTCCTATAGTGTTTTAGGGTCCTATGTTTCAGAGGTTCAAGTGTAGAAGTGGATAGAGTTATGGAAATGCACCAAAACCTATTTTTTATATATGAATCACATATATGCATGCAATTTTTAATATTTTTAGGGAAATTAAATATGTTCAAATGATAACTTTTAGAAATTGAATACTGTAATTAACTATTTTTTCCAAAAAATATAGAAAAGCAATAATTTTTTATCTCTTGGAATGTATTTTTTTTACTTTTTCAATGTTTTTCACTAAAATATGCATGAATAAATGATAGAATAATATTGAAATTAAATTTCCCAATGAAAATAACTTAGATCTAAGCCTTAACAAGGAAAAATCTGATCTAAAAATATATATGATTTAGTTCAAATGATTTGGAAAATTTTCTTTATTAAAATGTATGATCAACAAATAATGCAAGTTCCTAGATTTGGAAATGAAATGAATGCAAGATCTTCAAAGCACATAGGTTTTGAATTAATTTTTAGAATTTATGCTAATGAAAATCAGAAAATTGCAAGTGTAGGATATGGTGGGTTCATCAAAATGTTGAGTTGGAAAAGTGATCCTAAATCCAATAAGGACAACTAAGATTGTCTCATTTTCACTTGACTCAACATTAAACATAAATTGACTAGGGTTTGATGATTATATTTTTGCCACAGTGGAGAGCCAAACCCCTACTATTTATGTTTGATTTTGATATTTTTGTGATTAATTTGGTTTGTGCTTTGATAAGCCTATTTGACATACAACCCTAGATCTAAAAATTTAATTTAGTAGATAGAAAATAGAAAGTAGAAGAACTGACCTAGATTTGAGAAATGACAACATTGAGGAACCCATGACTAAATTTTGGGCCTGATTTGTAAGGACAAGGGCACAATATGCCCTAAATTGGATTGCTTCTTTCCCGAATCTTTAAATTCTAGATTGTAAGTTACATTCTACACTATGTTTTCTCAGACTGTCACTTGATGCAACTTCCATATCTAACCTACACACATAAAAATAGGGGAAAAGATTATGTTTTATAGGTGATTTCCTAAGTGAAAGCCTATGTTGGTATTTATACCTCCACGTACAATGATTTATGATGATCAATAGGGCATGCCCTAGGCTGTCCAAAGCCCAAAACAACAATAATTGACTAAAATTGATAAATGATAAATGATAAATGATAAAATACAATGTTACATTGATGTGAAACCCTTGATGAAGTCATGTCACTATTGACATTTTATGCCCCCCTTTGATGACCCATCATTGATAACTGATCTGAGTGATCCTACATGTGCCATCTTGCATGACTTTTCCTTGAGGCCCCTCAAATTTGCTAGGTTCCAGGTTTTTGGTTTTTTGGACTTTCACTTACCTACTTACTTGCATGCTTTCTCCATCACTCCCACTCCTTCTTTTCCTTCCTTTCTCCTCTAAGGTTTCAGGTGTTGGCCATCGGCCTTCCCCTTTATCTTATTGTTTTCCTTCATCAAACTGCCACTCGACGGTTCGAGGTCCAATCCCTGAGGGTCCGATGTCATCACCCGTCAGACTTCATCTTCGACCTTATCCTTCCATTTTTCTTCTCACTGATGCCTTGATTCCAAAATTTAACTAAGTGTCAGGTTTTCACATGTCAACCTTCGACCTTCTCTATTGCCTCTTACCTTTCTTTAGTAAGAGATAACCCATCTCCCTGATCCCCATTGCTTATTCACAGAGGGGTTGTTTTCAATGGTTGTGGTTTCCTTCTTTGTTTGGTATGTGGTAAGTTGCAAGCCCAATGGCTGACTTTCAATGGCCTGAGGCTCAATCTCCAAAGGCTCCTCATCGAGGAGACAATATCAGAGTGAGTTTTTTTGTTGTCCCTTCGACATTCTGATGGAAGGAAAGATCTCTTCATCAAAGGGAATGATGGATATTGGTAGGACCTTGATGCTTGTCCCTTCGACATTCTGGCAATGCATTTTTGGGGCTCAACACCATTTAATTCATATGCTTCCAAAGGAAAAATTTTGGACCCAACACTCTGATGATCCATGGATTGGCATGTTTTTGCTCAATGACACCATTAATGTGCAATTACCTCCCAGCTACCAAGCTTGTTTTCTAGGGTTTGAGGAAAAAAATTAATGCATTCCATGACTTCTTGAGGTGATTTTGTAGGCACCATGCTCATTTATTGTTGATAGGTGTCCCTTTTAACCATTTCCATACCCAAATCATAGATTTCATGGAGGATTTTGGATGACCTTTTCTAGGAAAGTCTTCACAGCAGGTATGGTGACCATGCTTGTTCTAGGCATAGATTTTTTGGATAGATCTCATCCTTATTTGATTAGATCCACTAACCCTAGCTAGGTTAGGGTTTGGTTAATGTTCATCTTAGTTATGCCTAAACTATATATAAAGGCAAGAATTATATATTTTTTCAGAGTTCTTCTTTTGGGCTCATGTCACAGTTTTCTTTTGCAAATATTATATCTTGCATTCTTCCATTGTAAAGTATGGATTTTATGCCCCATATCAATAAAATATTACTATTATCATAGGTATTTCTTGCATTTTTGAGTAAAAATATCTTACCTTCATGTCTAAATGCTTGTTTTAGTTGATTTGTTATATTTTTGTGCAATCTGAAGTAAAAAAGAAACACATTTCTATCTTGGTTCATCACCTCTATTTCATTTTCATGTTCTCCTTCTATCCCTTTTCCTTTGTGAGTTGTTAGATTAGGGTAGTAATAGGTTTCATGTATTGGGTTAGACCAACAAATTTTCACTTAGTTTAGAAGAGTAAGCTGGCCTTCTCCAAAGATTCAACCTCATTCACGCAAGGTCCCAGACCTTGAGGTTGTTTCCATTTTGTCATTAGAAAAATGAACTCTTGTTTAGTAGGTTGTAGTTTTATGTGACAATAGTTTTTGCCACACCTATTGGGACAACTTCTTTCTGTTGAAGAATCTGGTATTTTCTTCAACACATTTTTCCTTTTCATGCATATTTTCAAATACCATGGCAACTTTGTGATAAATCTACTAGTTCAAGTAGTGAAAGTTCTCCTCACTAGTTGTGACAAAAAAATTTGGCATGCCCAAAGGGACACAAGAAGAAATTTCACTTCATTTTGTTGAGATAATGGTACTACTCTCAACATTCTAGCCTTGAAGAGGCTCTTAAACAAGTACTTGGCTACTCTGCAATCAAGGCAGGACTCTATATACAAATTGATGACCCTACTACTACCCAAAATTCTTGGTTCAAGAATAGACCTACACATTCATGCCAAGAATCCAAACAAGATCATCTTCTAGAGGTAATTTCCAATACATCCAACTCTCATTTTCTACTTCTAGAAGAAGAAATAGACAATATTTGTCACCTATAAGAAGAAATAAGAGTGCAAGTCCTTCTCCTAGAGTGCTATCTATGCAACCTATGGGAAGATTATTTCAAGATAGAACACCCATTTTCCATATAAATAAGAATCCATTCCAAATGGATTTACCTAGAAATCAGCCTTTTGTATCTTTTACTAGTGGAAGCCCCTTGATTCTAGCCTAAAAGGATGATATACCAATCAATTCCCTCAAAAGTATTCCCTATTTTAGTGGTGAAACATCTACAACTCCAAAAGAGAACATCATAGATGTGGCAAACATATGCTCAGTGCATTATGTACTAGAAGACAACGTGGTCATTAGGTTGCTAGCCACTTCCCTTAAGGGTAAAGAATTGTAGTGGTATAGAGGACTGCCACCCAACTCCATTCATAATTAGGATGAATTAGGGGAGAAATTATGCAAACATTTTAAAGATAAGAGTGACCATTTTTCCCTAGTAGAACAACTAACCACAATTAAAATAAAACCTCATGAATTTATGTATGATTTCAACTACAGATTCCAAAAGACTTGGGATAAAATACATGTTTTGGTCAAGCTTTCTCCTGAGCATGCTTTTCTATATTTCTTGAGCGCCCTTAACAGTGATATAGTTGTTAGGGTTTAGTCAATGGGGGGATACACCTTACCAGGTGTATATGATGTTTCCATAAACACAAAAAAAAAAATTAATTTAGGTTGGGAAGATAGCTCCTAGGCCACTAATGCCTTTATTTCCAGAGCTTCCTTGACAGCCAATAGTGACTCCTATTCTAGTGGCTCCTATCCCATTGGTTCCCAAAAACCAACCTTCTACTTTTTTTCACTTCTAGAAGATTGCTGCACCATGCTCTGAAGTATGAATAATGAGTTAGTATCAATGAAGAGGCAGCAAGCTCAAAACAATAGGCCTTATCAACCTCAAAATTTGGGTTATCAGCAAAATAGACCACCTTATTAGGGACAAAGTCAATGGAATAAAATTAAGCACATGAATATCATGCACACAACTACTACCAACACTTCAAAGGATTTGGTCCCAGTGTAAAATAATATAGCACAAGAGAAGGACTGGTATTACCCTTGTGAGAAAGCTCGTAATCAAAATGCTTGTCAAAATGGAGATTTTGTGCAAACTTTGGTAGCTCAAAATGAAACCTCCACTTCAAAGTAGCTGATTGGCACAATCCAAACAACTGCTAGTAATCAAAATCATACACATGAATATTCCTCATTTTTCATTTGGGGTCAGGAGGATTTTTGTGGTGTAAATCAAACATATGATGATACAATAGCCTATAATACAAGATCAAAGACTAGAGAAATTGAGGGTGATACATATTCCATGGTTGGGCAAGCATCAGTCCCTCAGCAACCTCAACAAAGTGCAAATAATGGATTGGAATGTAGAAAAATAGAGGTTCCACAATCAAATTAGTCTGTTAACAGGCCTAAACAAGTGGTGGAGTAACCTAAGATCACACAAGCAATGAGAATAGAATCTATTACACAGGTTCCTTATAAAGTTAGTCATCTTCCTTTCAACATAGTGGAGCAAATGAATAAATCCAATTTGAATGTTACTATGTGGGAGGCTCTATCTATCCCATCACAAATTGATTTGCTATAGTAGGCTATAAAGGAAAATTAAAAAATAGATGATGTACAAGAAAAAGAGCATACTACTTCATCAAGAAGCTTGGTGCAACCCAAAGAAGAAGGGAATTCAAGCAAAATCAGTAAGCCACCTCCCTTCTATCTTTCTCTAATTATTTAAATCATATAGTGCATAATTGTAATATAGATTCAGGGGCAAGTAGTTTAGTCATGCCTAAGGGGATTGCTAACATGTTTGGTATCTAGTATGAACTGGTGGCTAGATTTTTTTTACAATTGGATGGCACTGCTATCAATACAATGGGAATAATTAAGAATTTAAAGTTGTCCTATTGTTCCAGATAATCAAGATCACTAGCAAGTCTTTGACATTGACCAAAATATATTGAATTTTTTGCAAGATGAGGTAGAATTTTCTAAAATAAATCAGTCCAAGTTGCAAACTTAGTATGGTGATCATATTGTGAAGCTAAGTAGCAACAAGCTACCAAATGGTATTATCACCCTTGAAGGTATTTTCAACCTTGATGATTAGTTAAAGCAAAAAAGGATGAACTTAGCTACAAAGAAGGGTGACTTCAAGCCAATAGAAATTTTAGAGGGAAAGTCTCTAAACTTGGGAAAGGTATGCCTACCATTGAACATGATGTTTTCATAGATCTTTGAAATAGATACAATTATGTAGTTGCTTGGAATTATGAAGACAAATTATTTTGATCCTAGCCTTTCCCAACATACTATTGAATCAAATCCTGGTGCCAAACCTATAAGGCAAAAACAAAGGCCTATAAATCCTAAGATTGAGCCTTTGATGAGAAAGGAGTTGTCCAAATTGATTGAGGCTAGAATCATTTTTCCCATTAGGAATTCTTCATGGGTTGAAAATCTTGTTCTTGTCAGAAAAAAAGAATGGGGAAATAAGACTTTGTGTATATTTTAGGGATCTAAATAAAGTATCCCTAAAGGATCATTACCCCCTCTCCTCCATGGATCATATTTTACAAAGATTCAGTGGCTCAGAAAGGTTTTCTTTCTTGGATGGCTATTCAAGATATAATCAAATTTTGGTCCAAGAATCAGATCAGCATAAGACAACACTTACTACAAATTTGGGCACCTATTCTTATTGTAAAATGCCTTTTGTTCTAACCAATGCAGGTGCCACTTTTTAGAGAGTCATGGATATGGCATTTCAAGGTTTGTTTAGAAATTTTGTTTTGGTCTACTTGGATGATATCACAGTTTTTTCAAAGCATGCAAAAGGCCATTTTAGTTACCTTGAGAAAGTATTTCAAAAATGCAGGGAATATGGTATTTCCTTGAATCCAAATAAATGTGCCTTCGACACTGATCAGGGGAAATTTCTTGGAAACATTAATTCACGAGATGCTTGGTCATTGATCCTGCAAGAGTAAAATATATTTTGTCCATCCCACTTCCTAGTCACAACAAGGGGTTACAAAGTTTCTTAGAAACAATTAAATTTGTGTGGAGGTTCATTCCAAACATTGCTACTTTGGTAAATCCTCTTACTTCTATGCTTAAGAAAAATATGGTCTTCAAGTGGACCAAAGAAAGTAAAGATAGTTTTGAGGCTATAAAACAAGAAATTTCTCAATCTCCTACCCTTGTCAATCCAAATTATGACAAGGATTTCATTCTTTATACTTTTGGAGGTGAAACAAGTATATCAGTTATCCTAACCTAGCCAAATAAAGAAAATCTAGAGTAGCCCATTGCTTTCTTTAGTGAAGGGCTTAAAGATTATGAGGTCAAGTATAGTTATGTTGAAAAGAAAGCGCTTGCTGCTATTAGAGTATTGAAAAAAATTAGACACATGTTTTCTAATAATAGGATTCAACTAATGGTGCCCTATGTCAACATTAAAGAGTTCCTTTTGAGCAGAGATATCAATGAAAAATGGGTTGGTTGGATCACCAAGGTGATGGAGTATGATGTTGACATTGAGATCACCAAGCTAGTGGGAGGAAAAGGGTTATGTGAGAAACTTGTCTCAACATTTGAGACTCCTACAGAGGTTTCCCTTATGCTATAGGAACAATAAGCACCAAATGAAAACATACAAGGCACCTAGGTGCATGATATGACTATCTTTTTACAAGAAGGTATATATCCTTCAGGTCTAGATAGGACCAAAACAAGACGTTTCAGATGATAGTCCATTCCCTATGTTGTAGTAGATGGCATACTCTTCCAAAAGGATTTCAATGGAGTCCTATTAAGATGCCCATAAGCAAATCAGGTCAACATAATGCTAAATGAATTCCATGATGGCTCTTTAGGTGGTCATTTTTTTGCAAGGACTACTGCTGCAAAGATTATGAGGGCTAGTTATTATTGGAAAACTTTGTTCAGTGATGCTCACAAATGAGTGAGAAATTGCAAAAAGTGTGCTTTCTTTTTTGGAAAGAAAAGGTTGGCTGCCCTCCCTCTTCACCCCATTCAAGTTGATTATCCATTTACACAATGGGGTTTGGATTTTATTGGCATGATAAATCCACCATCAAGCATTGGTCATAGGTGAATTTTAATAGCAATGGATTACTTTACAAGGTGGACAAAGGTAGTTTCCTTGAAGGATGCCACTGATGCTTTAGTTTTAGAATTCCTTGATGGAATTGCTACCAAATTTTGCACTCCTTCCACCATTATTTCAAATAATTCCAAGGCTTTTACTAGTGCTTAGATCCTTGATTGGGCAATGAAGCATGGAATTTAGTTGAACACCTCATCTAATTATTATCCTCAAGGTAATGGCTTGGTTGAGTCTTCAAATAAAAATCTCATCAAGATTGTCAAGAGGACCATTGAATACAACCAAAGGTTCTACATTAGCAAGTTGAAGGCATCCCTTTGGGTTGAATTACTCCTAAAAGGGAAATTGGTAATTCTCCTTTCATGCTAGTTTATGGAAGGGAAGTGAGGTTACCATTATCATTGGAGTTTCCTTTACTTGAGTTGGCACATCAGCTGGAATTAGAGGAAAGTGATGAGCTATAATTGTAAGGATGGTTGAACTCTTGGAACTGAAGGAGACAAGGAACAAATCTATGCAAGTCATAGAAACACATCAATCATAGGTCAAAAAAAGTTTTGACAATAAGACAGTTCATAGGATGTTCCAAGAGGGAGATCTAGTGTTGAAATGGGATGCAAAAAGAGCCAAAGTTGTAAGACATTCCAAGTTTTATTCCATGTGGAGTGGTCCATACATCATCACTAGCTACAAGGAGGCCAATGCATTCCATCTTTCTAGGGTGGATGGTGAGGTTCTTCAAATCTCAAATCAATGGGATTCATCTCAAATCTTATTTCTAATAAGTTTTGAGTTTTCAAGTACATACTATCAATATTTTTTGCTCTTCATTAAGTTCTTTGCACACGCTACATTATCCTTAAGGGAATGTGTGTTCCTAGTTTCCATTCTTTTCTCCAAATGCAATCCTGCACATGTTTTGTTTTTCCCTTGGGAGACCCAATTTTGCAAATCCCTTTCATGAATCTATGCCCAATGGACTGATAAGGCCTTTGGATTCCATGATTAGTAGGAAATCATCCCACATAAATCACCAAAATGTTAACATTTTATGCCCCCCTTTTATGACCCATTATTGATAATCGATATGAGTTATCCTACAAGACCCATCATTGATAACCGATTCCATAGTTTTCCTTGAGGTCCCTAAGATTGGGTAGGTCCCAGGTTTTTGATTTTTTGCACTTTCACTTGCTTGCTTACTTGCATGCTTTCTCCATTTCTCCCACTCCTTCTTTTCCTTCCTTTTTCCTCTAAGGTTTCGAGTGTCATTTGCCTTCCCATTTAACTTCTTCCATTCCTTCATCAAACCATTGCTCGACGGTCTAAGGTCCAATCCCCAAGGGTCTAATGTCATCACCCATTGGTCTTCATATTTGACCTTCTCCTTCATTTTTTCTTCTCACCAATGTCTTGATTCTAAAATTTAGCTAAGTGTCAATTTTTTGCATGTCGACCTTCAACCTTCTCCATTACCTCTTACCTTTCTTTGGTCAGAGGTAACCCATCTCCCCAATCATCAATGCTCATTCAAAGAGGGTTATTTTTGGTGCTCAAAATTTCCTTTTGCCTTCGGTACACGATAAGTTGTAGGCCCAATGACTGAGCTCTGATGGCACGACGCCTCGATCTTTGAAGGATCCTTGTTGAGGAAACAATATGATATTGAAGTGAGCTATTTTGTAGTCCCTTCAATATTCCGATGGAAGACAAGACCTCTTCATCAAAGGGAATGATGGATATCGGTGAGACCTTGATGCTTGTCTCTTTGAAATTTCGATGATGGATTTTCAGGGCTCAACACCATTTAATTCATATGCTTCCAAAGGAAATTTTTTAGGCTCGATGCTCTGACGATCCATGGATTGGAGTATTTTTGTTCAATTATGTCATTAATGTGCAACTAGCTCCTAGCTACCAATGTTTTTTTATGGATCGAGGACGACATTTAATGCATTCCATTACTTCTCCATGTGATTTTGCTAGTGACATGCTCATTCATTGTTGATGGGTGTGCCTTCTAACTATTTGCATACCCAAATCATGGATTTCATGGAGAATTTTAGACAACTTTCTAGGAAAATCTTCATGGAAAGGTGGATGGCATGCAAACCTTGTCCTCTCTAGGCTCTTCTTGGTGTGGTTTTTCACAGTAGGTATGGAAACCATGCTTGTTCGAGGCACAAATTTTTTGGATAGATCTCATCCTTCTTTGATCAAATTTGCTAACCCTAGCTGGGTTAGGGTTTGGTTAATATTCATCTTAGTTATGCCTAAACTATATAGGAAATACTTGTATATTTTTTTAGGGTTCTTCTTTTGGGCTCCTCTCATAGTTTTTTTGCAAACACTATATCTTGCATTCTTCCATTGCAAATTCTAGCTTTTATGACTTAGATCAATAAAATATTACTATAATCATAGGTATTTCTTGCATGTTTGAGTAAAAATCTCTTACCTTCATGTTTCAATGCTTGTTTTAGCTGATTTATTGATATTATGTGAAATCTAAAGCAAAGAAGAAACACATTTCTATCTTGGTGCATCACCTCCTTTTCATTTTCATGTTCTCCTTCTATCCCTTTTCCTCTATGAGTTGTTAGATTAGGGTAGTAATAGGTTTCATGTGTTGGTTTAGACCACACATTTGCACCTAGTTTAGAAGAGGATGTTGACCTTCTCTAGAGATTCAAACTCATTCGCACAAGGTCCCACACCTTGAGGTTGTTTCCATTGTTTCATTAGAACATTGAACTCTTGTTCAATAGGGTGAAAATTTATGTGACAACAGTCACATAAGTTTCCACAAAAGTTGATTGATGGAAGCCTTGATTGCTTGGTAGACCTACAAAATTTTAACTCCCAAAACGCAAAAGATTGTTGTAACTATCATGTAGAGGATAAATCAACATATTCACTATTTTGCATGATTGATTATGATAGCTTCTTGCACATAATTTTTTCCTTCATCTTGATGTCTTGCAAGATAGATCTTGATTGATGAAAATGTTGTAATAATGTTGCTAATTTTTCTCTTGATTTCCCTTGACTAATTTTAGGATCTTCAATTTTCCCTCTAAAATTGCTAAGTGTGCTTGTAGGATTTCAAATGATAAAATGACTAGTATTTATATGCAATTATTCTAATTTCCCAAAAATCAAATATCAATGATCAACAAATGAAATTAGAAATTCAAATAATAAAATTCTGACACCAATATATTCAAATTTGGAGCCAAATGAGGTGGCCAAACCCATCCTTTTCGAGGCCAAAATTTTTGGGGGAAGACTATTAAATGCATGAAAGGTTGATTTTTTTTGGCTCTTCTATGCTAGGGAGATAAAATAACAAAATCCAATACTCTCATTCAAGAACAAACCCTAGAGATCTCAACCTCAAGTGTGTAAAGGAGAAAGAGATCTTGCAATAGGGTTTTCCTAGGGTCTGATTGTAAACTAATGAAGGGTTCACCACCAAGATAGGGCTTGGAAATAAAAATGCAATGTAAGATGTAATGCTTAACCCTAATTTGATGCAATCTTTAACTAAATGACCTAAAAATGCATGTGAAACAGAACATAAAGCTATAAGATAAAATGTGTGCACTTGGAAATTTGAAGAAGACTGAATGAAGACCCAAAGTGCTAAAAATAATGATTTTAAAGCCTTTTGGGACTCATATGCCATTTTGGGCAATTTAGTCCCAGATCTTGGTTTCTGTACAGAAACTAAAATCTGGCAAATGGGTATCTGAAACTACAAAAACCTAGAAAATGACCTAAACTAAGACTCATGTGCCAAAACTGGTGTATCAATCTAGTTAAGGTTTTTTGAAGCTTCAAAGTCTTAATATGGTATTCAAGGTCTTCTATGCACTTCCTGATTGATTTCTAGATCCGAAACCCTGATTTGCAACTTGTAGAAGTCTTCCAAGTATCTCCAATGCAAGGTGACAACTTTAAGCACTTTGACAACTCTCTCCAAACTTTCTCTTCAATGTGCCTTCAATCTAAACCTAAAAATCACACACTAAAGAGAGGGGAAAATGTTGTTTTGTTATTGAATAGGGGTTTTCCTTGGTCAAACACTATTTTGGTAATCAAACCTTAAAATGAAATGAAATAGGAATGGAGAATGATGAATGATGAATGATGAATGAATAAAATATGATGTTGCAACTCACCAAACCCTAGCAATAAGAGTTTTTAAACATGTATGAAATGGCTCAAATGGATATAGATATTGACTCTTTCTTGAAAAGGATAGATCTTGAATAAAATGCTAGCTTGAATCATAAAATAGTACATAACAATTGTTAGCTAAAAAAAAACATGATCCATGATGATGATTGATACTTGAATAATACTCTAAAATTCTTGATAATTTTCCCTTGAATGTTATTGAATTCTCTTGTGAACTCAAAATTTCTATATGCATGAATACTTGAATGCTTGGGGTGAAAATGAGTGAAATAAACTTGTTATTTATACTTAATTAATCAAAATTATTGAAATTGCAACACTACAAGCCGACATCAGATCTAGGAGGATAAAATCCCATTGAATTTGAATTATTTTTAATTTTGGGCCACACGAGACTCATACGCCCAAGATGGCGTATGAGTCCTATTAGGCATAATTTATGGGAGAATTTTAAAAAATGCTTAGAAAGATGTAAAATCCATATCGGGACCCAAAACCCTAGGTGGGAATCATATGCCCAAGGTGGTGTATGAGTCCCAAATCACTAAATCTAGGCAACACAACCTAAAAATACCTGAATTATGATTAGATGTTGATTTGTGTTAGGATTATCCTTGAAAATTTGCATTAAATGAGGCTTGTGGATGCAAAATAAGGCCAATTAAAGCACAAAGAAGCCTAATTATTAATGAAAACCCTAGAAAAATGTGAAAGTGGGTTACAACACTCTAAATAAGGTATGATTATGTTTATTTAGTTCACAAGGGCCCAAGACCTAATGTGAGCATGTTAAACAGATTGCAACACTAAGTCAATGCAACATTAAGCTTAGTTTTATAGGAAGGCCCAAACAAGTGTAAAAAGGTCATCGACGACATTTTTCAACACTACAGAGCATAATTTCATTTTCCATGTTTGATTTTTTGAAGATGTATGATAAATATTTTGGTAAATCTTTCGGTAATATCTTTCCCTATTATATCTTTGTTGATAAGTAAATGGATGGTTGTGGTGTTTTTAATTTATTTGTGAAAAATTATATTGAATTCCTTGTATTTATGATTTTGAGTTATATGTTGAGATTTGCTTAATTTGGGAATGATTATTGTGTACAAATTGTTGTATAGATAAATTTTATGGTGTATGAAATTGCTAAGTGGTCCTTGTGAATAGTAGTTATGTGTGTGGGC
This sequence comes from Sequoiadendron giganteum, assembly GCA_007115665.2. Taxonomy (NCBI): domain Eukaryota; kingdom Viridiplantae; phylum Streptophyta; class Pinopsida; order Cupressales; family Cupressaceae; genus Sequoiadendron; species Sequoiadendron giganteum. Next base: position 522,263,192 of record CM021108.1, on the reverse strand, counting down.
AAGGGAAGAGCTATGTGGCCCTTAGAGCTTAGGGGTGGATTGAATCTCAATCCTATGGTTGGGTGGAGAGTCCATTGGCCAATATTATCTTTTACTTATTTTTGGATATTTGTATTTCAAGTACATGTGTTGAATAAGAAATGTTATCTTGGGACTTTCAACCTATGGATTTCAAGAGAGAAACATGTTGGTCTTGTGAGGGTTTACAAAGTTATTAGGAACCTATGAATGTTTTATCATTTAGAGCTCAATTATGGTTGAGGGTGTTATACTCTACTTGTTAAAATGAAATAGGGAGAATAAAGGTTAGTTTATTTTATCTTGGAGGATTATAGAATTCAAAGGATAATATTAACTTAAAAAATCCAAGTTTTAGTGAGATATTTTGTGTATAGGAAGTTGTTATGTACATACATTTTCCAAACTATGCTTAATTTTATTTAAATAAATTTTATAATATATTATTGTTAAAGAAAAAATAAATAAAATTATTATAAAAATAAATATCAAATACTCATCCTTACCCACTTAATTAATCAATTGTTGAGGTTACAATATTGTTGCCCCTATGCCAAACAATAATCTGTTTAAAAGTAGTTTCACATATTTGATCATAAGAACTGATAAACATACTATTGAAGTGTATAATTTAATGGGATTTTAAATTATTAATCTCAAAAAAAAATATTCAAAAATTGCATTAACCCAAATCACCAATTATGATTTATTAAGAAAATATTGACATTCTTATTCACAATAAATATCTGTCATAAAACAGTTTTACATATATGTTCACAAAGAATGAAAGACAAAGAGTTATATGGTAAAATTTAGAGGGTTTCTACAAATCCAAATTTTGTATAACATATCATAAAATAAGAGAAACCCAATAAACCAAATAAAATTTCTTATTAAAACATTAGTGTCTCCTACTATGAAACTAAAACAATAAATTAAAAAAAAAAACAAATTGAGTGAAACCAAGTTAAGGTATCATGAAGACAAGATAAATCAAAAGGAACTCTTCCATCAAAAAGATAGAAACATGATTAAAATCCCTTGCATGGATTCTTAAGTTTGTTTTTTAAAATTAATTTCTAGTTATTCATTAAGAGCCTTGATTGAATAGTGTTTAGAAATAATTGTTACAAATTGTTGATTCTTTTCTTTTCAAGATTATGTTCTTGTTAGAGAGTAATTATTTATTTGGTTTATTATTGGTTGAACAATGTCTCCATTTTATGCAAGAATAATAATTTTTAATTTATATTAATATGATTCAAACAACTTATCAAAGAAGAGTCTAGGTATAGTAAGAAAAGTTGGTAATTGAAATCACCTAAGAAGTGTTGTAAGAAGAATAATAATTTGGGTAGAGTCATGAAGTAAAGGAATAAGGTTTAATTTGTGAATTATAACTTTCAAGCTTCTAAATCCATTAAAGTATAGTTAGTAAAAAATGTTAACGAATTAAATAGTCATGAATTATGTTTATATTTATATGATTAGTTGTGTGCATTTACTGCAAATATACATAATCAATCTCGAGTTGTTGAGTTATTAGTCCTATAAATTTAGTGTGTTCAATATTGGATGGTATAGTTCTTGTTAGCTTATTTCTTGCATGTTTATGCTTGTAATACTGGTTTAAAGAATTATTGTCTTCATTTCTAATTATTAGGCATTAAATAGCTCACTTGAAAAGGTAAATAGATTGAGGTTGATTCACCACTTACGATGCATCTTTAGTATTTGATTCTATTACATACCTCAACCTTTATGTAATCTTGATTTTACCTTCACTAATAATTCTAGATGTCCTATTTGATTCTAATTTAATGGTATAGGAAAATAATCGAGTAATAATATCTTTTGGGGTTAAGTTAATGTTATTGTGGAGATTTAATACTAACCTTATCAATAATATGTTCCATCTTTGTGTGTAGTTTAATGATTATTAGTGTTTATACGTATTTAAAAAATATGTGATTGTGTATTAATAATTGTGAAACAATATGGGGCATGACATAAACAATATTAAGAATTTTACTCAAATCAATAAAATTTATAGTAGTTGGAGGCTTAAAAATATCATTAGAATTAGTTGTCTCATGATTAGATTAGGTTTCCCATCTTTATTTTCATTAAATTTCTGAAAACTATTTTCCTTTTGAATCTTTGAAGGATATGATGTAGATGGAATAAGGGAAGGACCCTATTTAGAAGCATTAGAAGAAAGTAACTTAAGTTTCACACTATTAAAATGAGAAAAAAATGTCATAACATAACTATTGAAATAAATATTATCATGAATAGGCAATAATAATCACTTAATGAAAAAAATATTGTTTAACTATAAGGTTATAAATTGTCTACTTTGTAACATGTTCACCTTATGTCTCTACATTCATTTTTATGTCCACCCGAGTCATAGACTTGTTTAGGTCTCATTTTTCATATTTCTTGACCTAAACATATCATTAATATATTTTACAATCACCTTCCTCCATATCCTAAACATCATCAACCCACCCCCAAAAAAATAGATTCTAATTCTAAAAAGACACTTTGACACTTGGATCTTTCAAGGACACCTAGATATGTTGCATTAAGTTGCAAGACACATAGACACTTGGATTCTAGATTTCAAATTAAAAAAATAATAATAATAATTTAATTATTTGATAATGATTGATATATAGATAAATTAGGTTCACGAATATGGAACATAGAAGAATAAGGTTATGATGGACCTATCTTTCTATATTCATTAGGAAATTAGATCCCCACGAAGAATTGACTAACAACCCTTAGGTGAATCAACTCAATGTGAGAATATTCATGTTTCTTTATGCTTGAGGACGGGGGTCAAGGTCAAACAACATTTTGGGAGAAAAATTAAAAAATAATACATCAACTCAAAAATGCAAGCTAACACTTGGATCTTGTAGATTAAGCATAAAACTGGGAGAAATAACAAAAAAATTAGCAGATTTGGGAAGGGGAAAACACTATGCACCTATCACAAAACACTATTTTTAGAAGCTATCCTAGAACTCATTTTCCCATGGGTGAATAGGTCTAGGTCTCCTTTTCTGGAAAATTAGAAACTAGGATCTGGGTCTTGTATCTGCACTTCCTTCCTACACTTCAAAAACTTTGCTCATGGATCTATACCTATGATAATTCTACAAAAAAAAATTGTTCTTTGGTGGTGGATGGTGGTTTGCCTCGGTCAAACCCCAAGTTTGGTAATTAAACCTTGATAAAAAGTACAAATCTGGAACATAAGAAGTGTGTGCAAACCCTAATCTTAAGTTTTTCTAAGATTACAAGAACTAAAATGCAAAGAAATTTTATTCAAATGTGTTAGATTAAGATCCCTAAATGAAACAATGAATAATGGTGAAGACCTACTTTGGGAGATGTCAAGTCACCCTAATAGATCATAAATCTAAATATACCCTCCTTTAAACAAAAGTAGAATGATAATAGAAGATGGAATCACTTAGGAAATAAGTCATTAGGCTTGGTCAAATGGCTTGGTGTATCTCCCAAAACCTAAAATCCATCATGATCCTCCATAGGCATCTATCGTCAATATTTGACAATGCCTGATCTTGTTGACAAAAAAATTGTGCACCTGTCACAAAACACTATTTTTGGAAGCTGTCTTGGGACTCATTTTCCCATGGGTGAATGGATCTAGGTCTCCTTTTTTGGAAAATCAGAAACTGAGATCTGGGTCATGTATCTGCACTTCCTTCTTGCACTTCTAAAACTTTGCTCCTGAATTTGTACCTATGATAAATTTTCAAAATAAAATTGTTGTTTGGTGGTGGATTGGGGTTTTCCTTAGTCAAACCCCAAGTTTGGTAATTAGACCTTGATAAAAATTATAGATTTGAAACATAAGAAGTTTGTGCAAGCCCTAATCTTAAGTGTATCTAATTTTACAAGAGCTAAAATTCAAATAAACCTTATTCAAATGTGTTAGAATAAGATCCCTAAATGAAACAATGAATAATGGTGAAGACCTACTTTTGGAGATGTCAAATCACCCTAATAGATCATAAATTTGAAAATCCCTTCCTTTAGGTAGAAAGTAGAATGATAATAGAAGATGGAATCACTTCAGAAACAAGTCATTAGGCTTGGTCGAATGGCTTGGTGCATCTCCCAAAACCTAGAATCCATCATGATCCTCCATAGGCATCTATCATCAATCTTTGAGAATGCTTGATCTTGTTGAAAAAATGAGATTGAAGACCTACAAAAATAAATAGAATTTTGCTCAAAGAATTGAACTTTGAATGCTTGATTGACTTCTCCTTTCTCTTCAATGTAAATTCTTGTGATCTCATGTGAATCTCTCTCTTGTCTAGTGAAAAATGATTGAAAGACTTAGGGCTATAGGCTTCCTTTCTAATTTCCCATTTATTAAATCTTGAAAGTTGACACTTGGAATTTGAATTTAGGACCTTGAAATGCCACCAAAAACATATTTTAATTTGATTTTATGAACTTAAAGGGGACCCATTCACCCATGGGCGAATGGGTCCTAACCTAAAAGTTCAGAATTGAAGTTGTATTAGGGCATTAAATTAATTAATACCATTTATTCAATATAGGTTACATTGTCAGAAAATGATTAAAATAGTCCTTTGGATGCATAATAAAGGGTATTAGGGGCCTATTAATGAGGTTTAAAAATTATTAAATGCAAGGTCATTAAAATAGGTCCAAACTAAGTGTGAAATTATACTTTCACTTAGAAAGGAGTACAATTTTCTAGACTACATTTAGCCACCACTTTAGCGGCCATATGAAACAACATGCATATGCAAGCTAAAGGAATTTGAATAAAAAGGATACTCATATGGATTTATTTTCAAATAGGGAGAATGAAGCCCCCATTGTAGCCATCTACAAAACCACAATTTTAGGAGCTGCATCTCGCAACAACAATTTGTTAGTTGTTCAAAAATCCTCTTATCAAACTTCTACATAGAATCAAATTCGAGGGTATATGTATGGCCCCTCAAATTTCTCTTACTTTATGGAGGTGGAATCAAGGTAGCCATTTAGAAATCAAATTACTTGGTTTTGATGATGTGAACGCTTACAATAGAGTATTATATTTACAACACTACATATTGATAGGCATTATATTAGATCAGAGATGAAACCATGAATCCAACAAAATAAACAGTGTTAAAAATAGAGTTCACTAGCCCCCAATATGCTGGTTTGAATAAAATATATAAATAAAATATACTTTTCTTTAATAGTGTTTAGTATAGATGAATGAAAATGAAACTTTTAACTATCATTTTGAAATTTACCTTTTTTCAATTTACCTTGATGTAGAGTGCTTGAAGATGCCTAGTAGATGATCATACAATTCTTTGAGACTTGAGATTATGTGTGACGAGGTGGCACAGGTCAAGCTATAGCACATGTTGAGTGGATTCTACTCCGCTTTATCTTCACATTCATGTATAATTTATAGTATTTTTTTATGAATTTCTAGAAGTTTTAGGACCTTGGCAAAAATTTCACAAAGCATCCTCTTTTGTTGCAAAGTGTCCCTCTTTTGTCGCAAAGTGTCCCTCTTTGTTGCAAAGAGTCCAACTTAGTTGTAAAGTGTCCCACTTAGTTGCAAAGTGTCAAAAAATGGCTAAAGTGTCTAGGGCCTCCCTCGTCGAAAAATTGCCCATATGTCCAAGTTGGTCACAAAGTGTCCTAGAGCAACTTTAGTGTAATTTTAATTATTTAATGCATATATTTAGGAACTTTAGTGATGATTTATTTTTCTTGTTATTCCTTAGGCCCCTCCCCAAGCCCGCTAGTGTCTAGGAGGTAGACAATTTTATTGCCTCCAATAGCAGCTTTCACAGTTGTCAAAGGAGGAGATTAGTATCTTACAGGAGACAAGATTATTTTGGGTATACCTCATGCCCACCATGAGGCATCATGATGTGATGCTTATGGCCCTATTAGAGAGGTGGGATGTAGATATATGCACCTTTCACCTTCCTTTAAGGGAGAAGACCGTTACACTGGAGGAAATTCACTGCATCCTGCAGTTACCTATCTGAGGTGTGATCATCCATTCATCAAAGGAGCGGTCTTATGAGAAGATGTGGTAGGATATTGAGTATTTCCTAGGTTGTCCCATCCAAGAGGTGTGCTTTGGACCCTGCATCGAGCTTAGATGGCTACTATACACATAACTACTGCTACTAAAGCACAATATGATAGTCACTACAGCAGTAGCACTAGTTCATGATGGTTGAGGTAGACACTTAGATAGAGGATTATTCCACATCATCTAACATATGGAGGAGCATTAGACTATATATGCATGGGGTTGTAGTATGCTAGCACATTTATACTATGATATCAAACACTTCATCTACTAGAAGCTAGACAACATAGTACATTGTATGTTCTTTGCAAGTGTGGTACTTAGAGCACATCATATGTAATAGGCTGACATGGTATCCAACCATGGTAGCCATGAGATATCCATGGGCCTATAGCTACTCTTTGAGATGTTCTTGGAAAGATGGATATTTGTTACATTAGAGGGTCAAATTCGACCACTTAGAGGATGATGAAATATTATTGAGACTGTATCTCATGATACCCCAGTGGGCAGATGAGACACGTTGGTTAGTTAGGATGCAACAAGATCATTTTTTATTGGGGAAACATGATTACATAGTGAGACCCTTCTACTATGATAATTTTATATGACAGTATGGATAGATTCAGTTTCCACTAAGACCATGGCTCAGGTATCTATAGTCAACATAGAGTGCTTCTAGGCTCGAAGACAGTCATCATCTCACCATTGATGATATTGATTTTAGTGATTCAGAGGATGAGGACAATGACATGCCCCCAATCTTCAATGGTGATGACATAGGTACTATAGTGGCCTACAAGCAGTGGTGGATTAGAGCATGACTAGCTCATGTCTTTCCTAGGAATCACCCTACGAGCCATGTAGGACCTCTCCTAGGTTCTAGAGATGATAGGGATGATGCGGAGATTGATGGGGATTCAGATGATGAGGGAATAGTACCAGATATATTTCTTGATGAGGAGGAGGATGTCTAGCTAATGAGTGATGAGTTTGATGAGGTAGATGAGGCCCCAGTTGCCCTTTAGAGGAGGGATTCACCTCCTACCTGTGTCACTAGAGCATAATTAGTGGTTGTAGTAGGCATCAAGACTTGTGAGCATGGGGAGGCCATTGGTAGAAGACCATCCATGCTTCCTATGTAGGATGGATCCGTTGTTACTTGAATATACCCCAACTGGTAGGCTGGAGACCCAAGTCATGATTTTTTATTTATGCTTTCATTATTATTTTATGTTTGTGTATATGGTTTATATATCATGATGTGTACTAATATCTTTTATGATTTCCATCTTGCAGGGTCCATGCGAGAGTGGTGTGATCTCTATTAGAGGGTGAACACAAAGATGATGCATCCTTTTCCCCCACACTAGGATATACCTTTAGAGCATTTCCCCCGACCTTCAGTGGGGTGCCATGTAGATCTCTTCAAGCATGTTGTGAGGTTAAAGGTAGCATATGAGAGTGCAACAAGGTCCGCTAACCTATTTGAGTCCAGAGAGGAGCAAGTTGTAGGACAAATTTCAATACTATAGATTTTATATGATGAGCTCTGAGCATCTCAAGTTCTGACAGACAGTCAAATGAGGGTCATCCTATGGTCAAATGTTTTGAGGCTAGAGAGAGAGGTTACGAGGCTATAGGAAGATAGAGACCGCATAGAGTAGGAACACATTGAGGCACTCATATGGGAGGCTAGAGTGGTTGGAGAGGTGCAAGGCCTATAGGCAGCTATGAGATCAATGAGAAGATCCTGGTCACATTCTATTGTCTCATGATGGATGCCACCAAGGCCCTGAGGAGCCTACCAATCATAGGCCATACTAGCATTGTATTATTGATGATTATGTACTTGAACTTTTGATGTAATATATATGAGCATTCATGTTTTCTTTTTTTTAATGAGTTGTTTTAGATGTCGATGTGATTTACTAAATAGTATTAGTAAGAATATTTAATAAATATCACCATGATCCAGTATATGTGATCTAATTAAAACACTTTTATTTTGCATTAGATACTACATTGTGATTGAGTATACTATGTTAAATTAAATGCACATATGATCTAATTTTATAAAACATTAAATGCATATAAGGATCTAATCTAATACAACACACAAGATAGATTTCAATAATATGAAAGCTTAAGTAGTAATCCAAACTTATTGAACAATTACTCTATTTTCTAAGACATCCAAAGATTGTTTGTCAAAGAATGAAGCAATGCAAGATAAAAATAGAACATTATCTACTTAGTCTAACAACACTGATTTAATATACATACTATTCAAAGTAGATTTTATGTATAGTACCGTTGCAAATGAATGACATTGATAGTTTTTTAAGAGGTGTACCATCTAGTTCTTTTAATTTTTAGGCTCCAAACCCATAATTTTTATCAATTACATAAGGTCCTAACCAATTAGGGTTGAATTTTCCTTTTTCATTTGGGGCAGCATTGACATTTTGTTGATTCTCATATAACACCAATTCATCTTTACTAAATGCACAAGGAATGACATGATTATTATAACTACATTGTATTCATTTAGAATAAGCTTGGAGATGCTCAAGACCGTTAAAGTGTTGTTCATCAAAAAAATCAAGTCGATGCAATCGTTGTTCTTTATATGTATTATCATCAATAATCCCTTTAAGAGAAATTCTCAATGAAGGAGTTTCTAACTCTAAGGGAATTATTGCCTCAACACCATAAACAAGGTTATACGGAGTGTTTCCTATAGATGTTCTAATACTCATACGATAGGCCCACAACACATAAGTTAATTGAGTGTGCCAATCTTTATTATGTTTACTTACTATTTTCCTTAGGATTTTTCCAAGAGTTTTGTTGGTTATTTTTCTTGACCATTTCATTGTGGATAATAAGGTGTTGATAAGCGATGTTGAATATGAAAGGTTTCCAAAAATCTATTCACATCATTATTCTTAAATGGAGTTCCATTATTTGAAACCAATGCAAAAGGAAGACCAAACACGACAATAATATGTTCCAATATGAAATGATATATTGCATCAGTGGTTGTGGAATGAAGAGGGATAGCTTCTACCCACTTCATGAAATAATCTATTGCCGTAATTATAAATGTATGTCCAACAAAAGAAGGTGGTGATATCTTTCCAATAAGATCCAAACCCCAAACTGACAATGGCCAAATAGGGACATGGGCTAGAAGCTCAGAAGTAGGAGCATGAATCAAATTATTATGTTCTTGACATTTATGGAATTTATTAACATGATAAGAAAAGTCTTGTTCCATATGTTGCCAATAATATCCTATACGGATCAATTTTTGAACTAACAATCTTCCTCCAAAATTCCCCTCACAAGAACCCACATGAGCTTCTTCAAGGGCTATAAGTATTTATGATTGTTTAAGGAATCTAAGTAAAATACCGTCAAATGATCATCTATATAACATATTTGCAAGGATTATGTATACAAATATGAGTTTTCGAAGATGGGATCTAGTTTTTTTAGTCATTGGCTCCAAAAAGGTACCTTCATGTAAGTAATTAAATATTTGTGTGTACAATTGGGGAGGATATTCGATGTTGGTTGTAGACATTTCTTTCACTTTTTCATCTATCGATGGTTTTAGAATTTTGTGAAGAATAAATGTTAAATCCATAGAAGGATCATTAGGGGATATAAGGGAAGCAGTGCTTGTCATTGCATCCTGAAACATCTAAAAATGGATATGCTTCTTATGGTTTAGTACACAGAGAAAACACATCTCCCAATCATTTCATTGAAGGAAAACCCTAGAGATCTCAACCTAATGTATGCAAAGGAGGAAGAGATCTTGCAATAGGGTTGTCCTAGGGTCTAATTATAAACTAAGGAGGGGTTCACTACCAAGCTAGGTCTTAGAAAGATAAATGAAATGCTAATCAAAATGCTTAAACCTAATGTATTGCAATCTTTCACTAAATGACCTAGAAAAGTATGTAAAACATAATAGAGAACTACAAGATGGAATGTGTTCACCTAAAAACCTGAAGAAGACTGAATGAAGCTCTCAAATGCTGAAAAATAAAACTTTGGCACACTGGGACTCATATGCCATTCTGGGTGTATTAGTCCTAGATTTGGGTTTCTGGCTTGGAACAAGTTTCTGACAATGTAGATTCTGGATCTGTAAAAATATGGAAAAATGCCTATAGTGGGACTCATACACCACTTCTGGCGTATCAGTCCTATTCTTCTTTTTCAATAATTCAAAGTCTAGATTTGTGCTCCAATCTCTATGCTTCTCTTCCAAACTGATTTCCAGATCTGAACCTATAAAAATACCTGCAAAACATAATATAGACTTGATTTTCTTATGGGGGGTTGCCTCGGTCAAACTCCTAGTTTTGTAATTAAGCCTTCATAGAAATAACAAAACTTGAATGTAAGTGTAAACATAAACCCTAACCTTAAGTGTGTCTAACATTAGGAAATAAAAAATGCAATGAAACCCTATTCTAATGTGTAAGAATGAGATGCATGAATGAAGCTTGAATTTAATGAATCACTTTAAGAGATGTCAAATCAATCTAATAAGTCATGATGATGCATGTACCTTCCTTAGGTTGAAAGTAGAGTGATGATGGAGGATGGAATCACTTAGGAAACAAGTCATTAGGCTTGGCTTGATGGCTAGTTGCATCTCCCCAACCTAGAATCCATCATGATTCACCATAGACAACCATAATCAACCCTTGACAATGCTAGATCTTGAATGAATGTGAGCTTGAAGACCTGAAAAAACACTCTAATGCTACTCCAAGACTTCAACTTTACTTGCTCTTGAGATTTTAATGCTATTGTGAAAGAATGTTTGAAGACTCTTGAATGCTTGGATTTTGAAATTGCTTTAAAAATACTTTCTTAGATTAAAAAAAATGACTTCGAAGCTTGCTTACATAGGAATTTACACCTAATTTACCATTATTTAGGTCTCAAAAGATGACATCAACCAAAAATTTAAGTAAAAAAGTTGAATTTCCCACTCAAACCCTAGAAAAGCCCCAAATGGGACTTATACACCACCTCTAGCATATGGGTCCCAACTAGGGGGACTCATAAGCCCAAGGTAGTGTATGATTCCCACCCTATATTTTTGGGGTGGGTTGCTAAATTTTTTATGCTTTTGTGGATTTTGTCGGGTTTTAGTTGAAATAAGCCTCAAGATCCAAAATAAAGAGTCTTAGGGGCCCATTAATGATGAATTAAAGGGTATTTAATGCAAGGGTGCCAAAATAGGTCCAAATTAGGTAAGGGATTGTACTATCTCCAAGAAGGGAGTAAAATTTTTTGTTGCCACATTTAGCCCCTACTTTTGTGCCCATATGACTCTATGTGCATATGCAAGCTAAAGGACTCGAGAAATAACCTTTGTTTCATAAAAGGATACTCATATGGATTTATTCGCAACATGAGAGAATGAAGCCCCCACTATAGCTATCTACAAAACCACGGTGTTAGGAACTGCATCTTGCAACACGAATTTGTTAGTTGTCCAAAAATCCTCTTCTCTAACTTTTCATAGAAATCAAATTTTAGGGTAGATGTATTCCCCCCTCAATTTTGATTTCTTTTCAGAGGTGGAATCAAGGTAGTAGTTTAACCACATCGAATAAGGTAAGTCATATCATAGGGTATTTCCAAGTACCATACCACATAATGATAGATGAATGATGAGGAAGGGAACATAATCATGATTCTAATGCAATAAACGACATAGAAAATAGAGCTCTCTAGCCCCCATTATGTTAATTTGAATGAAAGGCACTTTTAACCCTAATATAACTTTAAAACCCTAAGTTTTAACATATATGAGTAAAAATTGAAGTAATTTCTAATTATTCTGTCTTTTACCTTATTGTAGTTTGATTTTGATGGAGAGTGAATGAAGATGTCGAGCTAACAAGGGTATGATCTTCTGAGACTTGATGTCCTATGGGAGGAGGTAGCTCGTGGTGAGCTACAATATTAGGTGAGTTGATTTTTTGACTTTAGCTTTGTCCTTACACATTTATTTTTTATTTTACGCATTTCTAGATAGATTTAGGACCCTGGAAGAAAAATTTGCAAATCATCCCTTTTTTTGCGAAGTGTTTCCTTTTTTGCAAAGTGTCCCCTTTTTTCGCAAAGTGTCCCTTTTTATTGCAAAGTGTCCTCTTTTGTCACGAAGTGTCCCACTTTTTCGCAAAGTGTCTCATTTTTTCACAAATTGTCCCAAGAGGGAACTAAAGTTTCTAGGAACCTTAGAAAAGTACACTAGAACAACTTTAGTACACTTTTTTGATTGTTGATGTATAGATTTAAGATATTAGAATGCTTATAGGGCATATTTTTTATTTTTTGTTATATTTCCCCCTAGTCGCTACGTCTTAGTGGTAGACAATTTTGTCGCCTACAATACTTAGCCCCGACTTTATTAGAGGAGGACACATAGTTAATACAAACCACTAGATTATATTGGGTGTACCTCATGCCCTCCATGAGCTACTATGATGCTATTTTGATGGCATTGGTAGAGAGTTGGGATGCATATACTTGCACATTTAATCTTTTGATATGTGAGATGACGATCACCTTAGAGGACATCCATTGCATCCTTCAAGTTCTAATTCAAGGTGATAAGGTCCATTTTCTAGGGGATTGATCATTTTGTGAGATGAAATATGACATATAGTTCTATCTTGGAGGTCTAATTCTGGATGACATCGTGGGGCCACGCATTGAGCTCTCATGGCTACTTTATTCATGAGCACCACTTGTGGGATGGATTATGATGTTCATCGTGGCACTAGTACTCATCCCTAATGTTTGGGGAGAACATCTAGAGGGAGAAATAGTTCACATGATTCAACGGATGGCAGGGAAAAAGACCATATATGCTTGGGGGTAAAACATGCTTGCACACTTGTATTATGATCTAGAAAAAATTTCATACCACAAGGTCGATAATATGGTGTACTATACACTACTGTAGGTGTGGTCCTTGGAGCATATCACATGCACTAGGCTGATAGGGTTTCCATGTACATCATCCCTAGGGTATCCTCACACATTCAATTACCCTTTGAGATGGTTATGGTAGTACAAAGATTTTCACTTTTGGATGGTCAGATTCAACCGACTAGATGAGGAGGAGATCTTATGGAGACCATACCAGCTCATACCATAGTGTTCGAATGAGACCCGTTAGTTAAGGAGACTATACATGGACAAATCTCTGGTAGGTAATATGTGTAGTGAAAATATTTAATCTAAAATGCAAAAAAAAAAAAAATGCAATGGAAAAGGAACACAACAACACATCGGATTAGGCCTAGTTGAAACTAAAAAAAAAAAAAAGAAAGAAACAAGAAGTGTTATACCTTTTCCTATCTAGCTTGATGGAGTGGTTGGCCCTTGATGATATTCTTGATGTGTGCTCCTTGATTGCAAGCTTCCAATAATGATGGTAGTTAAATGATGGAAGATGGTAGGTGGGAGTGCAAATGGTTTTGAATGAAAATTCTTGAATGCAAGAGTGTTGCAATAATGGCTAGAATGCAAAAAGTTTTCAAAATATTAACAACACTTAACCTCTAACTTGAGACCAAGGCCCTCCATTTAAATAAAAATGGACAGTTGGGATTGATCCACCATAGACAATATGAAGGATTGTGATGAGTTGAAGACTCACAAGACCTCACATATTTTCATGTGGAGGGTGAGATGGAAGAAGTATAGGGTGACATGGAAAAGGCCATGTGGTCCCAAGGTACTTGCAAGTACCTTGGGATTTAAGAGGATTTCCTTAAAAAGGGATTTACTGTCCCCAAGTGGGGCTGAAAGTGACAAGTGAGGACTTTTAGAAAGTCCACTCTTGTCACCATGGGGATTGGAGAAGGCATTGGAGGAATAAAAGTGAATTTAAAATTCACAAACTTGGAAGGAACCCATGGATAAGACAAGGTCCTCCAAAAGGAGGTCCTTGTCCCATGTACTTGATGTGACCTTTGAGAGGTCATGGGAAGACAAATGCATGGGGGGAATAAATGTGAATTTTTAATTCACATGGGGAAGAGGTCAAACTGAATAAGGTAAGTACCATGAAAGGTTGACTTAAGGACATGCTAGTAAAGGGAAGTGATTAGGATTAAAGTTGTTCAAATAGTTGATTAGGTAAATTAATGAGGATTAGAAGTAAGTGGCTAAATATGGAGGATATGACATTAATCCTATTTAAGGATATGCACATCCTAATGAAGGATTAATTAGATTAACCTAGATTAGTGAAAAGGTTATGGAGGATGGGACAAGGAGAGAGAAAAAATGAATTTAAAATTGAAGAATATAATTGACTAAATTAAATAAATTGATTGATTTATTTAATTTAGAGAGGAAATGGTAAAGGATAAAGTATTTAATTAAATAATTTTAAGAACTTTAGAGGAAGGGGATAATATTAATTAAATATGTCATTTAATTAATATAGATGAATTAAATAAGTAAATGATAGGATTTTGACCATATGGAAGTGGTCAAATTTAGGTGTCTACATTTTTCCCCTCTTTGAAATATTGTTAGAATAAAAGTGTTTCGAAGAAAAATAAATGCAGATGACTCTATAGAGGAAGTAACTAGAAAAAGATGCCCCAATCACGTAGGAAAATGACAAAGATTGAGGTATGGATGGATTTTGTAGGGTATGCCCCCTTGAGAGGGTAGTAGGGGAAGAAAAAGGGGCCCTGGAAAACTTCACGATATGAAGAAACATAAGGTACTTTTGGTCAAAAAACCATGAAGAATAGATTTTGAACGGAGTCAAACAGACACACAGGGTGCAAATGGCGGCCCCAGAAAGTTGGAGGATTAATTTGATGAGAAAAAGTTAAATAGAGGAAAAAAAAATGTCCTCTATTTTAAAAAGGGGAAAAGGGGGGAAGCTTTAAATAGTAATTTTAGAATTAATATTCCTCATTTGCACAGCTAGTAGTTGAGAGAGAGAGGAGAGAAGAGGAAAGAGAAGGAGAGAAAATATTTCAGAGGACTATGATGATGAAATCATCCACCATGGGGATGAGGTGTGCAACTTCTACCATGAGCACGTGACCCCATGCCAGGTTAGGTTCAAAGCCTCTTTGCGATTTTTAGCATTTTATAATTTATTTTCATTTAAAATGCAATTTAAAAATATGAGTTTGGGATTAGAACTAGGTTAGAAAAATGGGTAGAGGGAAAAAATCAATTTCGTCGAGCAGATGCGAAGAAATGCCAAATAATGAGGTGGAGGGAAAATAGGGGTGTAGGGAGAAAATTAGTAGGTTTAGTCAAAATAAATCGACTTTCAGGCCCAACATTGGCGGCCACACCCTGATCAGGGGTGGCCTTGCCATGCGTAGGGGCGACCATGCTCGAAAGGGGCGGCCCCGCACTGTGCAGGGGTGACCGTTCATGGAAGGAGTGGCCTCGCCCTATGCAAGGGCGGCCTTGCCCTACACAGGGGTGGTCGCACTCAAAAGGGGTAGCCCCGCCCCGCATAGGGGCGACCCTGCCCAAATAGGCGGCCCTGCCCCATGTAGGGATGGTCGTGCCCAAACAAGTGGCCCCACCCCGTGTAGGGGTGGTTGTGATTGGAAGGGGTAGCCCTGCCCCGTGCAGGGGTGGCCTCTCCTAGACAGGCGGCCACACATAGAAGGGGTGGCCCTACCCCACACATGAGCAGTTGTGCCCAAAAGGGTCAACCCTGCCCTGCACAAGGGCGGCCTCACCTTGGGAGGCAGTTGCACCCGAGAAAGATGGCCCCACCCTAGCAAGAGCGGCTATGCCTGAAAGGGCAGATCCGCTAAGGGTAAAGAAGGGGGTTATAGGAAGAAGATTTAAAGTGTGAGAAAAAGAAAGAGAAGTGGGATAACTTAGGAAAATTATCCCAAGGAGGAATATCAGGAGAAGTTAGTGCAAAAAGGAACCTGAGGCAAGGTTTTGGTGACTGACAGGTTGTGTGGTATGGTTGTAGCGGTTCAATAGTTTGTGGACTCGAGAGAGGAGATCCGAGGTGATGGAGGTGACATAACAGGTGATTACTAGAGCAAATCACCATGCTCTAGCCCAAGCAAGCCTTCTGCACATGTTGGGGTATCCATCCATCAGGGTGCATCGAGTGATGTTGACAGCCTTGATCGAGCATTGGGATTCAACGACATCAACGTTCCATCTCTCGATAGGGGAGATGACATTGACGCTAGAGGATTTCAGGCGGATATTGAAGCTACCCATAGTAGGGCGTATAGTGAGTGCAATGAGATCAGAGGGAGAGGCATTGGATCAGACCGTGTGGGTCCTATTCAGGCAAGAGGACCTACCTATGCAGAAGAAGGGGCTAGATGTGGATAGATTCTTAGGATTGAGAGTACCACCACTACCATTGTACCTATGTGATTTGATTACTAGGATACTCATACTAGATAGGATTGGAAGGTTTTGTAGCCTCAGCTACATGGAGGTTATTTGACACATTGTCGAGGGGAGGGATGGAGAGTTCGCATGGGGGCCATGCATTGTGGCGTAGTTGTATAGAGGTATGCATGTGGTCTGCTATTGGGAGAGACTCAGCATGTGTCACATGACATTCCTTCAGGTATGGGCTTGGGAGCACATCAATGTGTCCAAGCCAAATGTGGTGAGAGTGGGTCAGCAGAAAATGACACTACCACTAGCTTATTTGTATGGGGCAGAGTATGACTGGGTATGGTGGTACTAGGGTTCAAAAGATTTAGATGGATGTAGGAGATTGTTTGATGATCTGGAGGAGGAGGATATAGTGTGGAGGTCGTGTATGACATAACACTTCACCAAGTGGAGCAAGGATGAGGATAGACATAGAGGATACTTCATGACTTGATGTTATATAGTCGAGAGGGAGCCTCAGACTATAGAGTCACATAGGCCAAATCGGGTGATCGAGGCAATATGGGTTGATACAGGATATTCTAGGTGCACCTGATAGGTTCAGACATATTATGTGGGAGCAACAATGGAGGGAGTCAATTTCAATAGATTTTATATGGGACCACTAGGCGACACTGGTGCGGGAGCTAGTAGAGTACCCTAGGAGGTCTGGAGGGTTGGTAGATGTAGGGATTACTATAAGATATGCAACATGGTTTGCACGGCACTGACTTGTATAGATCACATTGGAGGTTCTGATCATAGGGGCATTAGGATTTGGAATGGAGGATGAGGTCAGATTGGCAGGATAGGTGAGAGGTAGAGGGAGAGCATAGCCAAGGAGAGAGCCGAGGGTAGGAGGGGTAGGAGGAGATCAGCAAAGGAGAGAGCTAGAAGCAGGCAGAGTAGGAGGACAGTGGAGGAGAGAGCCGGAGGCAAGCAAAGCTGAAGGATGGTGGAGGAGAGTGCTAGAGGTAGCTAGAGTAGGTGGGTAATAGGAGAGAGTACTGGAGGTAGCCGAAGTAGGTGGGAAGCAGGAGAGAGTGTTAGAGGTAGCTAGAGTAGGTGGGTAGTGGGAGAGAGTGTCAGAGGTAGCTGGACTAGGTGGGAAATAGGAGGATTAGATGGGAGGCCAGTGGAGGCTTGGTAGGAGGAGGAGGAGATGGAGGGCGCGGGTTGAGCCTGAGGAGGAGAGACATGATGGAGAGGTGATGGGGGAGAGGGTTGAGGGAGGGGCAGAGGATATGGACATAGGGGTACATGATATTCACCCATTAGCTATGATGCCATCAGTAGTAGAGGATCTGGCCATGTGATTGAGAGGAGCTGAGGCAAGATTACATATCCCTGAGTAGAGGTTGAGAGACTCAGAGGCAGCAAGGAGTAGACTAGAGGTGGAGGTGCTCATGTTTTGAGCCCAGCTAGCAGAGAGTGAGGGGGAGTTCCGAGCGGTGATTGATGTGATGTCGTAGCATGAGATGAAGATGCATAACAAGGGAGAGAGGTTGTGAACTAAGATAGACGAGGCATAAGCAAAGGTGAGTGAGTTACAGGAAGAGGTGACCCATTTGGAGGGAGAGGTAGAGAGGGATCATGAGGTAGGGGATTCAGCGAGATGGGAGAGAGACAGACTAGAGGTGATGGTGATGATACTGTAGGTAGGGGGCAACAAGAGTCTAGAGGATCGATAGGGAAGATATTGGCAGAGAGGCTGGTAGAGGCAAAGAGAGATATGGAGGATTTGAGGAGGTAGGTAGAGGGACTTTTGAGAGAGAGGAGGCATTTGAGACAAGAGTGGAATGAGTTCCATCATAGAGCTGAGGTGGTAGAGGAAATAGTGGGAGACATGGGTTTCATGCAGGATAGGGAGGAGACCATGAGGGATTGAGTACACGTGATGGAGATGGAGAGGGATTACCTACAGTCATAGATTTAGGTGTTGTAGAGGGAGAGAGATGCAGCAGTGGCATAGGTATAGCCTATGGAGAGAGATGCAGTGCAGGTGAAGGCATAGGTAGCATAGGGTGGTGAGACAAGGGAGGGAAGTCAGATACTGCAGGCACAAGTAGAGGCTATGCAGAAGGAGAGGGACAAAGCTCTAAAGTAGGTGTCATGGATGGGATCAGAAATTGAGTAGCTACAGTAAGCATAGGGTGCATGGGCACAAGAGAGGAGGTCCATTTGTGGATACTGGGATAGGTACGGGGCAGAGCGAGACTCAACGAGATAGCAGATTAGAGATCAGAGGAGTATATGAGAGAGGTGAGCTACTATATGTCTGCCTATTATTCGGTAGTGTCGGATCCAGCACAATAGGTACCTGCCTACATTCGAGTTCTGCCATGGATGCCAACACCATCCCAATTAGCATGGATTCATACCTGAAGATATAGTAGCATCAGAGACACCTCCATGTAGGGAGCCAGTCCTAGAGCCTCCACAAAGATCAAATGCAAGTAGCTCATGGTTTAGAGGGTCAGAGGGATAGGATCCCAACTATTGACAGGTACAAGACATATATAGTACAGAGCAACAAAGATCAGAGTAGAGCCATAGCTCTATACTCATACATTATTTTTTATGACAGATGATGGATATGTATTATGATGTATATGATAGACATTATTATGGATGATGTGATGGACATTGTATTTTTGTGATTTTTGATATGATATGTGAGAGCCCTTATTGACACTATGTGATGGATGATTCATTTATGCACATGCATGTTTATGGTATGGTTATTATAATATGATGTATGGATATCCTAGAATGATTTATGTTTATGTGTATATGGATTTATTATTATGATGCATAGTGATTATGTTGATGCCTAACATTTATGATGCAGGATGTGATGGATGAATTATGATTATTTTTATGTCGATGATTATTATGATGTCTAACATTTATGATGCAGAATGGGATATGATATGATATGCATGGTGTTTAATGTTTATGATGTTATGGATGGTATATGATATGAACGAAAGTGATTATGCTAATAAATGAGTTATGAATTTTAAGATGCATAGAATAATTAGTAAAAATTAACCTACACAACTTAAAATGATTATGCACATGTAATGCAATTTAACAAACCTAAGATGAGAATATTAAGAAGTAAATGGAATGCAATGTGATCTAAATGTAAATAAGGGCTTGCATAATGATGGAAGTGAAGAAGGTGATGGGTGTGTAACCACACTTGTCAAGAACCATAGGACTCCTGAGGGAAAAGGGGAAAATGGAAGGAATCACCATTTGCACAACCAAAATACTAAGTCATGGGAAAAAGAAAGGATGAAGGATACATGAATGCAATGGATGAGAAAATGACATGCAATCCTAATGAAAGTTTCCATCTTTGGACCATTGATTTTTTCTATAGCATAAGACATCAGGTACCATGGTATATGGACCAAGGTGGATTAGTGTCTAATGCATAAACAAACACAACAAAAAAGAAGGCTATCCCCATACCCCAAAGTCACAATGACTTTATTTAGGCTAGGTATTTGGATAAACACGAGCATAAAAGGATGTCCTAGCATAACAAAAGACCTCGGGGGTCTTGGTGGGTAGCACGTGGGACAACCAAGAAAATAGCAAATGAAAGAAAAATCAAGATATGCCCCTATGTAAACCAATCAAAACACACCATAATATGAGAGATCATAGTGGCCTTGATGAGTGATGATAGGGAGATCAAATGATAAACAAAAACAAAAAGCATCAAAAAATTACAATCAATTTCAAAACATCCTTTGCCATAGGATCAAGATGATGGATGGGGTTGATGCGGTCTATTAGGAATGATACATCCTATTGAGACCAAAGATGGATGCTAAACTAAAAGATCGATAAAGACTTTGGATACTCCAAAACTGATAAAATCTCGTGACATGAATGGATTCCATTTGTGAAGTACCAAGAAGATAAGGACATGCCTTGTCAACACAACACAATACATAAGACTGATCCACCCTAAAGACCTAGGGGCTCGAGGGTTGATCAAAGATCATCCTTGCCTATGTGAAAGAATAGAGCCCTCGTAGTTCAGAAAAAGACCATGAAGATAGATGATGGAGGACAATGATCAAACAGAATGACCACAAAAGAAAAGAAAATGAAAGCTTTAGGGGTGGATCAAATGATCAGCCTTGCCTACATGCAAGCGTAGGGGTAATATAGTTTGAAAATAATGAAAGACCAACGATGGATAAAGGGAAAAGAGGATAATGGTGACAGATGACGATGGAGAAAATGCCCCAAGGGTGGATCAAGTGATTGTCCTTGCCTACGTGAAAGTGCAGTGGCAATGTAGTTCACCAAAGACAAGGAAAAATGACAAGAGGTGATAGACCAGACAAGAAAAATATCCTTGAGGGTGGATCAAGTGATCGGCCTTGCCTATGTGAAAGTGAAGGGGCAACGTAGTTCACCAAAGAGACAAGAAAAATAGCCCCAGGGGTGGATCAAGTGATCGACCTTGCCTATGTGAAAGTGCAAGGGAAACGTAGTTCGCCAAGGATAAGACAGATGGGAAAATACACCAAAACAACCCCAGGGACGGATCAACTGATCGGCCTTACTTACGTTAAAGCGCAGGGGCAACGTAGTTGCCAGGGAAAAGATGGAATCTAGATGGAGACCGACACAATGAATGATCCTAGATGGAGATGACCAAAGTGATGAGGTGACACAAGCTCAGATTAGGATAAAAGCTCAGGATTTCAGATAGCGGATGATGTTCATCCAATGCTCAACCAAAAATATATCAAGCAACCAGATGATGCAAGTGGATGGAAGGATAGGATAGATAGGATAGTAAGGATATTGAGATTCAGATGGATAAATCATAAAGCAACTAGGATGTGAGGTAGATAATGATTAATCCCTATACAAATGGTGCCTATTTCCAGGTTTTCACCAATCGTACATATCCAAGGTGCCACGTAGGGGTAGTTTTCACCATAGGATGAATTATTTCTCTTTACTATTTTTTTTTTGGATTTTTTTTTTTTGAGATTTTACCAAGAAGGATACCCCAACTGACTTAAGTATAAAACTTCTTCAAATGCATGATATTGGTGGGTTCCTCCAGGGGTTCTCAGTCAGGTGTAGACAAATTGTATGTTCTAGAACCATATTTTGTGGTGACGACGTAAGGGCCTAACCAATTAGCTTCAAAATTTCCCTTCTTATCCTGATCTTGTTGATTTCGCTAATTTTCTTTGAGGACTAAGTCGCCAACATTGAATTGATGAGGGTAGACCTTCTTATTGTAATTTATCTAGAGTTGATGTTGATAGGCTTGTAGATGGTTGTAGGCTTTGACCCATTTTTCATCCATGAGTTCCAACTGAGCATGTCGTGCAACCTAGGTGTCTTCGTCAGTGATTAGATTCTATAGAGATATGCAAAGCGATGGGATTTCAACTTCGATCGACAAGATAGCTTCGACACCATAGACTAGTGAGTATGGAGTGGTGTCGATGGGGGTGTGGATGGAAGTGTGGTAGGCCCAAAGGGCAGGATGGAGGTGGAGGTGCCAATCTCGACCAGTGTTGTTAACCATATTTTTAATGATTTTAATCAAGGTTTTGTTTGTTGCTTCTGGTTGACCATTACCTTGGGGTAATAGGGGGTAGATCAATGATGTTGGATATAATGAGTCTCACAGAGGAATTTCATCCACTTTTTTTTTAATGGCTTTCCATTGCCAGTAATGATGGTGGAGGGGATTCCATACCTACAGAGGATATGGTAAAGGATGAATTTGGATATCTGAACACCAATAATTTGGGTGAGTGGTATGGCTTCCACCCACTTAGTAAAGTATTTAGTGGCTATGATGATGAAAGTATGACCGTCAGAGGATGGAGGGTAAATCTTGTCGACCAAATCAAAACCCCATTATGAAAATGGCCATGGTGTTGTGATGGGTTGTAACTCTTGCATAGGGGCATGAATCATATCTGCATATTGTTGATAGGGAAGACACATTTTGAAAAACTCATAGGAATCCTATTCCATAGTAGGTCAATAATATCTTGCTCTGAAAATCCTCTTGGCTAAGGCCATACCATTAGAATGGGCCCCACAAATACCACTATGTACTTCTACCAATGCGATGTGGGATTCAGTCTCATTTAAACACCAGAAGAGGGTTCCATCATAACCATGTTGATAAAGTGTATCACCTATGATTGTGTAATGGGTTGTGCATTGCATAAATGATTTTCACTAGTTACATGTGAGGTCAAATGGTAAGGTGTTGTCATGAAGATAAGTGTATATGTCTTGGTACTAGGGGGATTTAGGACCTTCAATGTCGCATACCATTTCACTCTCAGGGATGTCATATGTAGGAATTAATAGTTGATCCATCAGGACCTCACATTCAGTATGATCTCTAGGCATGTCCAGGAGGGAACCAATAGTGCTCATGGCGTCAGTTGCTTTATTTTGTACTTTGGGTATTTGATCAAATTGGATGGAGGAGAAATAATTCTTGAAGTAATCTACCATTCATTTGTAGGGTAACAACTTATCATCTTTTGTTAGGAACTTGTCATTAACCTACTTGATAACCAGTTGGGAGTCACCAAAGATGTGCAAGTGAGAGATACGCCATTGGACTACAATATTAAGGCC
Organism: Sequoiadendron giganteum; assembly: GCA_007115665.2. Lineage (NCBI taxonomy): Eukaryota > Viridiplantae > Streptophyta > Pinopsida > Cupressales > Cupressaceae > Sequoiadendron > Sequoiadendron giganteum. The sequence continues at coordinate 522,239,926 of CM021108.1, read as the reverse complement.
TATGAAAAGAGCTCCATACTCAACAATGTTGTTGGTGCAAGGAAAGCCCAATCTGAACGACTTTGGTATCTAGTCACCTTGGGGGTGATGATCAAGACTCCTACTCTTGATCCATTGTTAGTGTGTGATCCATCAAAGTATAGTATCCATGTGGTGGCTTCTAAAATTGAAAAGATCCCTTCATCTAGAAACTCCATTTCTAAAGGATAAGCATCCACTAGTGGGGCATCTACTAGTTGATCTGCAATTACTTGTCCTTTGATTGCTTTACGATCCACATACTCTATGTCAAATTCACTTAGCAACATGACCCATTTAGCCATGCAGCCAGTGAGTGTTGTTCTTGATAACAAATATTTAAGGAGATCAACCTTAGAGATTAGCTTGACCGGGTGACTAAGCATATAGTGTTTGAGTTTATGTGAGCTAAAGAATACGGTGAGGCAAGCCTTCTCCATTGGGGAATAATTGAGCTCATAACCTACCAAAGTCTAGTTGATGTAGTAAATTTCTCTTTCTTTGGATGACTCATCGTGTTGTGCTAACAATGCCCCCTGTGCCACGGAAGTAGCTGAAATATAAAGGAGTAGTTTTCCTAGAATAGGTGGCATGAGAATAGGTGAGTGAGCCAAATATTCTTTGATTTGATCAAACCCGAGTCGACATTGTGGGTTCCACTTAAATGCAGTATCTTTCTTCAGGAGGTGTGTGAACGAATGACACTTGTCGGCTAGTTGAGCAATGAACCTTTGGATATATTGGAGCTTACCTTGTAGAATTCTTAGCTATTTTAGATTGCGGGGTGGAGGCATTTCCATGATTGCCTTGACCTTGGTAGGATACACCTCAATTCCTCTACAGGAGACAATGAACCCTAAAATCTTTCTAAATGTGGCACTGAAGACATATTTCTTTGGATTGAGGCATATCTTGTACTGTTCCATACATTCAAAGCTATTTTTGAGGATTGCAGGTTGTTCTTCCCTCATTCTTGATTTTCCTAACAAGTCATCAGCATAGTCTTCCATTATTATGTGGATGAGGTCATGGAAGATAACTGGCATAGCATGTTGATATGTTTCCCCCACATTTTTGAGGCCAAAAGGCATGACATTATAACAAAATGTACCCCAAGGTGTTGTAAAGGCAATATTATGTTGATCCTCGGGGGGCAATCTTAATCTAGTTGTAGCCAGAGAAACCATCCATGAGGGACAGCATCTCATGTCCTACAGTGAGATCAACTAGCATATCAATATTTGGTAAAGGGAAGTCATCTTTGGGACAAGATTTGTTAAGGTCTCAAGAAATTGTACAGATTCCAATATCTCCATTGGGTTTAGCAACTGGGACTATATTGTAGATCCAGTCGGAGTAGTCAATTGGTCAGATGAATCCTTCCTCCAATAACTTTTCTAATTCTTTCTTCACTAGGAGAGCCACTTGAGGGTGCATTTTCAGAGTTTTTGCTTGATAGGTTTTGCATCAAGATGGACCTCTAGGTGATGTACTACCAAAGCAGGATCAAGGCCAAGCATGTCTGTGTTGAAAGGAAAAGAAATAGTGCATAAATGCTTTCCTAACACTAAAACCATAGAGGAGAAGTGCAAAGAACTAGTTTTATAACTTCATACACTTAAGATGCACACATACAGGATAACAAGAGTAACAGAAATTTAAAACATTCACACAGAGATAACACTAGATTTACATGGGAAAACCCTTTCAAGAAAAAACCCACCAGATCAAGAGAAATCACTTTGTATTATAGTAAAAGATTACATACAAAGTTAACAGACTTCTCTCTCTGATATTAGCTCACAACAACGACATGACACACTTCTTATAGACTTATCTCATAGACTTATTTTCCTCTCTGTTACAATTCTCTTTCAGTATACAAAGAAAAAACACACTATAACATACGTTTTTAGTATGTTCAAACTTTTGCATGTCAACTGACCAATCAGGTGTCTTAGTTATACACCTTCCTTCTGACAGATGAATCTAATCTCCTCCTATCCAAGTCACCTTGCAATCATGCATCAAGCCACCCAGGCATTTAATTCTATTTGCCATAATCGGATCCTATCACCCTCTGGAACACATCTTGCAAATACTGCATGCACCGCATCAAACTTCGGCCAACCATTCATTGATAACTCGCCATGTGTCACCTTTCCATTCGTTCATTGCTTCTAGCCAAGTTAGCTTGGTGAAGCACACACCGAACTCCTCTTATGGCACCACTGTAGGTCTATCAAATAGACCTCATAGTAGTGTCATGTACTACACTATCGCCCAGCTCAGACTAAGCGTTCGCAGTCTAGCAGTAGACATACTGCACCACTGTGACCAAGCAAAGTGACCGCCCTGGTATGGTGGTAGGTGCTTGACCACCCATCCACCACCTTCACCATGTCACCACTGAGCTTAGCTCAACCCTCCACGGTATGGAGGTAACCACCTATGCCAGCCATTGAAACCCACCACGCTACCACACCTTGACCACAAGGCCTCTGTGGTAAGGAGCTAAAATACTCCACTGATCACTACAACTTACCACACCACCGTGACATGGCCAAAAGGCCATCGCGGTATGGTGGTAAGTGTTCTTTCATGATTGTCGCCCTTCACCGCACCATCGTGCCACCTCTGAGCATCCCTTGCAGTACCGAGGTAAACATTTAAACTAATCGCCTAGTCCACCATGCTACCGCCATTGAAGGAGAGTGACCCCATGGTATGGAGGTAACACCTCCCAACCACAGACTGAACAACAGAGGCTCATGGTAAAGTGGTAAACCATGCAACCGCGCCTCTATGAACTATTCCCCGTGGTAAAGCGGTAAAGGCCAGAAAAGACTGCAAAACACTAAGTCTTTTACAAAGGTTCAAGCCAGTAATTTGAGGCACCTTTTCCAACAATACTACAAAACGCCAAGTCTTTCTTCACCAGGAGAGCCACTTGAGGGTGCATTTTGTGGAGTTTCTGCTTGACAGATTTTGCATTAGGATGGACTTCTAGGTGATGTACTACCAAAGCAAGATCAAGCCTGGGCATGTCTAAGTATGTCTAGGTGAAGTTGATGATTCCTTCTTTAAGGAGCTTGGTGATGGTAGATTTTTATTCTTTTGATAGTGCCTTAGCCACATAGGTGATCTTGGGGTTCTCCTCAGTTCCCAAGTTGACTGCTTTTGTTTCTTTGATCAAGATGGATGATCAATCGAATAGTTGAGTCCCTACAAGGGGAAGATGAATGTCCCCATCCTCTAGTGCCTCATCGAGGTTTTCACTAGTAGATACACCCTTTATTTTTATTTTATTTTCAAAGTCACAAAGTGCCTCAGAGAGGTTTTCACTAGATGACCCATTTTGATTTTGTTTCTTTTTATTTTTGCAGCTAGGGCATTCATCTTCCCCCAATCCCATGAGATGCACATATTGTTCCATTGAGGGAAAGGTGTTGGGAGGTGCGGTACCTTGTAGTTCATACTCTATAAGCTTAGGATGTTTGATGGATAAGGTGATCATGCAAACGGATATGCATTCAAACATGGAAGGGAGGTCAATGTGATCAACATCATCATATGCATGTATGATGGAATCCTCCTCTAGTATGTCTTCAAGAGAACCATCATCTATACTAACATTGTTAGAAGTACTAGAGGATGCTATAGGATCCTTCTGTTTAGTATCATAGCCAAAATCTATCTTCTTCGGATGTAGAGAAGATTCTATTGGTTGTTGTCTACCATGTTCTATTACACCAAGGCCTCCCCCTGATAGTTATGTTTTTCTGCAATCTTAGAAGGCCAAGGATAGGCCTCTTGGAAGTATTACTTTAAGGGGGGAGATGGTTCAAGTTCCTCATGGTACACCCACTGGCTAATGTCGTTGTTGAGTGTATCTTTTCATAATCCAAGAGAGCAGAAAGAGCTAGATCCCACAGTTGAAGCATGGAGGGTGATTGTCTTCTCTTCGTCTTTTGGAATAAATTGAGATGGTTGACCATACGTACATGGTGAGGGTGGCATGGTTTCCACATTCAATGTTGTACACATTTCATACTCACCACATCCCTTGTCAATGATCTAGACCTTAGTGATGGTGGAAGCAGGTGTGGAGGATGGGGTGGATGATGTGGTGTTGTTGATGGATGGATGAGAATCTGATGTCTGAGATGCCCCCATTCTACCCCAGGGTAGTAATGAGAATGTGGAAAGGAAGCCTCTGGGGCATGACAATATTTAAATGGTTGAGGGTTAGCCTGTATGGTTACTTCCATTCCTTGAAATAGGAATTTCAAACATTGGTGATAGGTTGATGGGACGGCTTGCATAGAGTGAATCCACGGGTGGCCAAGAAGGATGTTATATGGAAGTTCCAGGTCCAAAACATGACACATAGTATAATACACAATATGGCCCACCTAAATAGGAAGACAAATAGGTCAGCCTAGGTATATCCTACCTATTGTATAAACTTTAATATACAAATATTTAAGGCAAAACTATTATCTACTAGTGCCCTTTTCACTTAATGACAATTCACCCCAACCTCAAGGTGAAGGGGATGGTTTTGACTTGAGTCAAGGCGTGGCATATCTTTCTAATCAAAACCCAATTGGTACATTGTGGACAGATTTCCTACCAATGCTTGGAATTGTGTGGGATCTATGTCATTGAGGACTTGAGTACTCTGTAAGGCCTTATTCAGGATATCCTGATGCATGGGGGAAGACTTAAGTAGATCTAGGATAGAAATCTGAGCTAAGGTATTGCCTAAGTGATTAGGGATGTTGTACTATGAACTGACAGATGGTAGTTGGGTAGAAGCGGGGGCTGTTGGGACCGTGATGTGGGTGTGATAGGTGGTAACAACACATTGTGGATATTTTCCTTTGATGCATATCATGGATACACATGGCTCCACTTTTTCTACATATGTGACAACAACTTGGTAATTGTATGGAACATTTTTACAATTGATAATATTTGTGCTGCTATTCTGGTTGTTGTTGGTAGGTCCGAGATTGGAGTTGGAGGTACTAGGACCCTGATTATGCTTGGAAAAATAATTTTGATATATTTGAGGTTGAGCATTAGATGAAGATGCCATGTTAGCATCCACATGGATTTCACCCCGATCAATGAGATTTTGGACATATGTTTTTAGATTTTGTTACTTATTGAATGTGTGTCCCTTAATCTTGTGAAATTCACAATACTCATTCTCTTTAAACCAAGTCAGCTTGGGCTTGGTTATAGAATAAGTGATGGGGCGGTTAGCCTGGAGGAGCTTGTTAAACATGACGCTAAGGGGTTATCCCAACTGAGTAAACTATCATTTATTTCCCCCTTGGTTGTTATGATTTGACTGTTGTGAGGGTGCTCCTTGGGGTATGGATATGGCATTGGGGATTGACTGTTGCTATTAAGGAGGATAATTTTGCAAGGTGGTAGCCACCTAGACATGTTTGGTGTCAGTGACACCATCATTAAAAACATTCTTATTCTTATTCCAATAACAAGGTTTATCCCCAGAGGATCTCTCTTTATCAGAATTGAAAATTTTGACCTACCCTTTAGCAACAAGGGCTCTTTCTAGGATAGGAGCCCTCTCCACTAGTGCCGCAAAGGTGGTGATGCAATGGAGTCAAAATTTGTGAGCCATGTCTAGATGGTAATTTTTGATAAACAATGTAACCATGTCCTTTTCCTGCAGTTGGCATTTCATCCAGTTGGCTAAGGCTCGCCATCTTTGTAGATAGTTGGCAAAGGTTTCTCCATCACGTTATTTTTCTTTCAAGATATCAAGTGTGTCAATATCCTTCTCCAGATTAAAGGAGAAGTGGGAGACAAATTGTTCTGATAGTTGTGGAAAGGATTTGATGGATCCCTTTCTAAGAACCATGAACCAGTTAAGGGTGACTCCCTATAGGCTTTTAGGGAACAGTCGGATGAGGTAGTTGTCATTGTGCATGAATTCTTGGTAGTGGGCATAAAACTCTTACATATGAGCTTTGGGATCTTTGGTTCCCTTGTATTTATTGAATTTTGGTATTTCAAAGTGTTTAGGAAAGGGAACCAAGGAAATGGAGGGGTCAAATGGATAGGGACAAATATCCTCAAACTTGAATGATTGTTTGCATGTCCCAGCTTGTAAGTCCTTTAATGCAACCTTGACTTCTTCCAAGTTTTTGTTCATGGGTGTTGCAGGAGTTAGAGTAGGATGATTTTATGGGTAGTATTGTTGGAATGATGATGATGGCACTGCAATGGTTGGATCATAGACGGGTTGAGATGCATAATAATGCATTTGTTGGTTATGATTGGTGCAAGCGGATTGCAAATTGATGTATGTTGAATAAGAGGATGATGGATTGTGATGATGAGAAGCAGAAGTTGTTTGCTGGTAGGGTGGTTGTTGTTGGTAATAAGAAGTGGATGAAACACCTTGTTGTTGTGTAGGATTTTGATAATACAAAGAGGTAGAACCCCCTTGTTGATATGACGAGGGTTGTTGGTAGTAAGAGATGAAAGGTGCACACTGTTGGTAAGATTGTTGTTACCAGAGATAGGGTGGATATATTGGTATTGATTTGCAATGGTGGGATAGTACGTAATGTATGGGGGTGGATTTGATGGTTTTTGGTAGGGATTGGTAAATGACTGTGAAGGATAGGTGTAAAGTGGTGGTTGGGTCCGCATTTGGTTTTGAACATCCTGATGAGGATTTTGAATTGAGATGGGATGGAGAAATGTATGTGCTGGATGTATGATAAAGATATTTTGTAAGAGTATTATTTTGCGTTTGCATAGGAATATTTATATGCTACGATGGAGGTTATTGTTGTGGTTGTTGTTGGTAAGATGGATGAGATGGAATATGTTGTTGTTGTGGAATTTCTATAGAAGTTCCATGTGTCAGTTTTGGCTATTGGGATGTTGTTTGAGTCACCTGGTGTGGTGGTTGCGTAGGAATTGAGATGTTTTTTTGTGGGACGAAGATGTTGTGCTACAAAGGTTGCTCATCAGGTGGTAGAGATGAAGCAATAGCAGTAGTAGTGTGTTGTGGTGGTGTTTTCAATGAAGTGGATTGGTGAGGATTAGTAGGAGGCTACCAGAATGCAGGTGGTGGAAAGTTATTAGTGAAGGTATATCCTAGAGGTGGCATTAATGCAAGGGTAGGTATGCCCTAGTATTGATAGGTGGCTAACTAGGATGTTGAGCTAGAAGTGGTGGAGCGAACGGGATGTATTGTGGCATGTCGTAGGTGTAGGGATCATGATGCCCAGGTTGTGCTACAAAGGTTGCAGTTGGGAGATGAGGATAACTAACAACTTGGTGTATCATAGCGCTTCTAAACTCAGGATGATACCAATTCTTCATGGGTGTACCTTCAGGGAAATATGAATTCCCTGGGATGTTTTGTTAAGTTTGTGGATCGACAAGTGTGGGAAGAGTGTGGGTATCGATATATTGTGATGCATCGAAATCGGATGGTGGCTTGACTCCTCTCATGAGAAAAGTGGAAATCTAATATTATCCCCACATTCATTGAGGATATGATCCATCATCTGAACATTAATAGGATCATTAAGATATTCATCAACAATGACTTCAGGTTGGGTAACCATGTTTTCGTCACTGGGTGGTGTGGTGTTTTGGATATCAGTATTGGATTGTGATGAAGCACCATTATGAGGATCTTGTGGGATATTTGGAACGTTGTTAGGATCTTGTGGTATGTTTGGATGGGAACCTTGGGCTTGTTGGTCAGGAGTGAACATGAAAAACAACTAGGTGGTCTAAAATCTAACTAAGCTTCTAAGATGTAATCTAATTGATGATCTAAATGATGATTTTATTGGTTGATTGGACTTGATGATAGATCAATTGATTGGATAGATTAATTGGATAGTTGGATAGAGATTGGATTGGATTGGATTGATCGATAAAATGATTGATAGGATTGGATGGAATCAGATTAAAGATTGATTTATTGGATGATTGGAAGGGTTTCTAAACTAGGTTCAAAGATACCACTAGGTGACTTAAGGTGTTGATTGATCGGATTAGAGGATGAAATGATGGTCACAATACCAAATCTTCCTTGAGATGGAATGAGATTGATAGGGCCAAGGATGATTATCCTAAGAAGATGTTAAAGGATGACAATTAGGTTCAGGCACCTAGGTCAATTCAGATAACAACTTCAAATGAAGTTTAGAGGATTTGGATCGAGAAAACGACAATGGATGTATAACCTAAGATGATTATGAATGCACCTATATTATTATTTGGATGATAATTTGGATGCAAATGGATCATGATGTAGGTGAGGATTATGCATGGATGAGATGTGGAAATAGCTAGGCAGACAACAAGCTTCTCAAAATCCGCAAGAAACTAGCTTTTTAGATCAGATTTTTGAAACAAATGCAATTTTAGGGTAGGGCCACCCAAACTTGGGCAAGGTCACCCAAACTAGGGTAGGGTCACCCAAATAGATCCTAGTTTTCACTTAGTTCAAAAAATGGTGAAGTGGTACCGATAAATGGACTTCCAAAACGGGCAAATGGGTTCGCCGAACGAACAAATGATCACTCAAAATGGGTGAATGAATGTATGAGGCGGGGTAACTACACTCATAATAGGAAAATGGATTCCCAGAATGGGTGAACGACTTCTTGGAATGGGTGAGAAATTGGTTGGAAAGGGGGAATGATGTTCGGAATAGGCAAACGGATATCTAGAATGGACGGATGGATGGTCGGAATGGTTAAACGATTACTCGAGATGAGGGAGCGACACTCAGAATTGGAAAATGGGTTCCCAGAATGGGGTAACGACTAGGGAACGAAGTCTAAAAATGGATGTTCAGAGGGTAGGGTCACCCCTTTTAGGGTAGGGCCACACCTTTGAGGGCAAGTTCGCCCAAACATTGGGCAGGGTCACCCAAACAGGGGGCAGGGTCACCTAAATAGGAAAAACTACTAAAGTTTTTACTTGGATAGAATAAACAATAGTTGAGATAGGGGGCAAGGTTTCCCCTTTGAGGGAAAGGTCACCTGTTTAAGGGCGGAGTTGTCCCTTTGAGGGCAAGGCCGCCTGTTTCAGGAAATTTTATGATTTTAGACATGGTCAGATGAAAAATGACTGAAACATGAAGGGCGGGGTCACCCCTTTGAGGGTAGGGTCACCCCTTTGAGGGAAACGTCTCCCATTTTAGGGTAGATTCACCTATGTGTATTGATCTAAACCTAACTTAGTCAAAAATAGTTATGGAAAAGGACAAAAATGATAAGCAAAAGGCCAAAATTGACTAACAATCACTGGTTTTTCACAAGAAGATAGTTCAAACAACACAAGCCTAGTTTTAGTGTTAAGGGTATGGTCAACACGGTCCTCTATCTAGGATGAACAAGGCTTCTAATGGCATCCTCGATATATGCACGGTATGTGGGGCACAACCATGAACACCAGCCTGTCTACAGGTGTGAGTCGAGAGTAGCCAACGAGATACTAGGAGCTCAGACCAACTCTTCACATCTTGTCTAGGTATCAACCTAGCTTTGACGCTCCACTAAACATGATGTGACTGGATTGAGGTACAAATTTTTCCTCCCCCCTTTATATACCCGGTCGATACGCATGGTTGGAATTGTCCCTTGGGGTGATGAAATCCTCAAGCAAGTCTCGCTAAGAAAATAAAAAATGGGTATGAAGGACTAAGTGGACTATGATTTCTCTTCACCCAGGATCACCAAATGGTGCAAGGGGATTGGATACATCAATATCCCACTTTCAAACATAGAAAATAAGTTTATTAACCCTTTAATTAAACCTATGTTCCTAGTTTAAAAATGGAAACAAAAAATTAACTAAACAAGCTTTCTCCCCTACAACAAATGTGTTAGTAGTTTCATTTTTATGTCTTTGATGATTGAATTGCACAAACATTAGCAATGAAGAACACTCAACAAGAAACAAATGTTAGCAGGTCAAAAATGGTGAAAAATAGTCATAAACTGAATTCTGAAATTAAAAAACTCTCAATGGTTGTTTACCTATTTTACCTTTGTTTCGGGCATGGTCGCCTCTATGTTTTAGGCAAGGTCGCTTATTTGTCCAAAACATGCAAAAAAATTAGAAGAACTAAAAAAATAGGGTTTTGGGCGGGGTCACCTATTCATGGGTGGGGTCATCCCTTTCTAGGTGGGGTCACCTATTTGTTGACCTGAACCTGCAAAAGGTTAGAAACGGGAAAAACAAAAATGTAGAAAATCTACCTTTTGGGTGGGGTCACCCCTTTTAGGGTGGGGTTGCCTATTTGTGGGTGGGGTCACCCCTTTCTGGGTGGGGTCTCCTATTCGTGGGCGAGATCGCCCCTTTGTGAACCTCAACCTGCAAAACAATTAGAAATAGAAAAATACAGAAACTGAATTTGGAGTTTGGGCGGGGTCGCTTGTTCATGGGCGAGGTCACCCCTTTGTGGGTGGAGTCGCCCCTTTGAGGGTGGAGTCACCTCTATGTTCTTGAACCTGCAAGATTTCAAAAAACAAAAAATGTAAAAAAATGGACTTGTGACGTGGGTCCCATCGGGCATTGCAGAAATGTGTGCAGTGAAAATCCTTAATCTAAAATGCAAAAAGCTAAATAAATTCAACGGAAAAGGAACACAACAACACCTCAGATTAGGCCTAGTTGAAACTAAACAAAACAACAGTAAAACAACTATACCTTTTCTTATCTATCTTGATGGAGTGGTTGGCCCTTGATGATTTTCTTGATGTGTGCTCCTTGATGGAAAGCTTTCAATAATGATGGTGGTTGAATGATGGAAGATGGTAGGTGGGAGTGCAAGTTTCTTTGAATGCAAATGCTTGAATGCAAGAATTCTGCAATAACGGCTAGAATGCAAAAAGTCTTCAAAATCTTAACAACACTTAACCTCTAACTTGAGGCCAAGGCCCTCCATTTAAAGAAAAATAGATGGTTGTGATTGATCCACCATGGACAAGATGAAGGGTTGTAGTGAGTTGAGGACTCACAAGCCCTCACATCTTGCCATGTGGAGGGTGAGATGGAAGAAGTACATAGTGACATGGAAAAGGCCATGTGGTCCCAAGGTATTTGTAAGTACCTTGGGATTGAAGAGGATTTCCTTAAAAAGGGATTCCTTGTCCCCAAGTGGGGATAAAAGTGACAAGTGAGGACTTTTAGAAAGTCCACTCTTGTCACCATGGGGATTGTAGAAGGCATTGAAGGAATAAAAGTGAATTTAAAATTCACAAACATGGAAGAAACCCATGGATAAGACAAGGTCCTCCAAAAGGAGGTCCTTATCCCATGTACTTGATGTGACCTTTGAGAGGTCATGAGGAAAACAAATGCATGGGAGGAATAATTGTGAATTTTTAATTCACATGGGGAAGAGGTCAAACCAAATAAAGTAAGTACCATGAAAGGTTGACTTAAGGACATGCTAGAAAAGTTAAGTGATTAGGATTAAAGTTGTGCAAATAGGTGATTAAGTAAATTAATGAGGATTAGAAGCAAGTGGCTAAATATGGAGGATGTGACATCAATCCTATTTAAGGATATGCACATCCTAATGAAGGATTAATTAGATTAACCTAGATTAGTGAGAAGGTTATGGAGGATGGGACAAGGAGAGAGAAAGAATGAATTTAAAATTGAAGAGGATAATTGACTAAATTAAATAAATTGATTGATTTATTTAATTTAGAGAGAAAATGGTAAAGGATAAAGTATTTAATTAAATACTTTTAGGAACCTTAGAGGAAGGGGATAATATTAATTAAATATGTCATTTAATTAATAAAGATGAATTAAACAAGTAACTGATAGTATTTTGACCATATGGAAGTGGTCAAATTTAGGTGTCTACAGGTAGACATGATTATGTAGTACGACCCTTCTACTATGATCATGTCATGCAACAGTTTGGGTAGGTACAGGCACCACCAATGACATGATCTTTCTTTAGGCACTCAGTACGAAGTGCTCAGAGGCCCATTGATATGAGACAATTCACCATTGATGATGCCATCTACAATGACTTTGATTATAAGGACCCTGATATGCCCTCGATCTTTAACGCTGATGAAATTGGTGCCATAGATGTGTACAAGGAATGGTGGGAAGCGGCATGGGAAACTCTTGTATTCCTGATGGATGAGCTGATAGAATATGTAGGGCCACTCCTAGATCAAAGAGATGAGGAGGAGGATAGAGCTAAGGAGATAGGGGTCAGGGCTGCAGACTTATTCAAAGATGTGATAGATGAGAACTATGATGAGGTTGTAGATCCTAATTATGATGGCTAGGAGGAGGATGAGGATGAGGATGAGGGCGAGGATGAGGATGAGGAGCAGCTAATGAATGAGGGTGATGATACAATAGATGAGGATCCAGTTGGCCATGAGTGGAGGGAGCCAACTCCCACTCATGTGACTAGATTACAGTCAGCAACTATAGCATGCACCAACACCTATAGTCATGGAGAGGCTAGCACATCCTCCATGCCTCCTACATAGGATGAGGCTATCTTCACATAGCCATCTAGAGAGCTAGGTGATGATATTTTATTTACTATTATGCTTTATGCTTACATTCATGCTTTATGCTTTAATTTTATTTCCATATATATATATCATGATGTGTAGTGATTATATTTATGATTTCTATCCTACAAGCGCTATGAGAGACCTACATGGTCTTTATCACCAAGTTGTTGTAGAGATAGTGCCTCCATCAATCTACGAGGATGCTATTGATATAGATTATGTGCCCCCACCTATCATGGAGTAGGATCCAGACCTATTCGAGTTGTATGTTAGACAACGAGTAGCATATGAGAGTTTTAGGAGGCGTGCTCACCGAGCCAAGGCTTCCTATGACGAGGTTCAATCATCTTGAGCCCCAATGGAGGTCGAGAGACTCCATGCAGAGGTAGCTAGACTACAGGAAGAGAGAGATTTCCTAGCGAAGGATTGTCGAGAGGCTATTGGATAGGAACATGGTCTACAATGTTCCCTAGATGCACTTGTGAGCCCATGATCAAGATCACATACCACCGTCTCTCGATAGACTGCCTCTAGATAGATATGGTCACCAAATCTCAAGGGATCCAGCAGTCATAGACCTCATTAGCATTGTATATATTGATGACATGTACTCAAAATTTTAATATATATATGATCTTTTGATGTTTTGTTATTTATATTTATGTGTTTAATGTTAAATGACAATGTGATTGACTGAATAATCTTTGTAAGACTATTTAATAAATGTCTCCATGATTTAACATGCTTTATGTGATCTAATAAAAACTTATTCTAGTTTCTCTTAGATGCAACATTGTGATTAAGTATGTTATGCTAAATTAAATGCGCCTAGAAAATTAAATGCATATAAGGATCTAATCTAACATAACACACAAGATGAACTTGAATAGCATGAAACCTAAAGTAATCGTCTAAAATTTAATTTAAATAATTACTTTTAGTATTCAAGACAAACAAATAATTGTTTGCCAAGAATGAAGTAATGCGAGAGCACATAGAATGTCATCTACTAACTCTAACACCACTTCTTTATCATTCATACTATTCCTAAATATTAGACAGAGTATCAACACAAATGTGTAGCATTTATGGGTTCTTTAAGAGGTGTACTATCCATTTTTTTTATCGTGTATGCATCAGACCCATAGATTGCATTGATTATATAAGTTCCTAACCGATTAGGGCTAAATTTTTCTTTTTCAGTCGGGTCGACATTAACATTAGGTTGATTCTCACATAACATCAGATCACCTTTATTGAATGACTAAGGGATAACATTGTCATTATAACTACATTGTTTTCTCCTAGAGTAAGCCTGAAGGTGCTCAAAAACGTTAATTCATTGTTTGTCAAGCATTTCAAGTTGATGTAATCATTGTTCCTTATAAGAATTATCATCAATAAGTCCTTGAAGAGAAATTATTAATGTAGGAATCTCTAACTCTAAGGGCATTATTTCCTCGATACCATAGATGAGGTTATAAGGTGTACTCCCCATGGATAATCTAACATTTGTGAGATAGGCCCATAGCGCATATGTTAGCTGTGTATGCCAATCCTTATTATGTTTGCTAACGGTTTTATTTAAGATTTTTTCGATGGTTCTATTAGTTGATTCAAATTGACCATTAGATTGTGGATAGTAGGGTGTTGAAAACTGATGTTGTATGTTAAATCTTTCTAGGAACTTCTTCACGTCATTATTTTTAAATGGTGTCCCATTGTCCGAAACTAATGCGAAAGGAAGTCCAAAGCGTGCAATAATGTGTTCCAATATGAAGCAACATATCACATCAGTTGTTGTCGAATGAAGGGGAATTGCTTCTACCCACTTCCTGAAGTAGTCCGTAGTAGTGATTATGAATGTATGTCTAGTGAAGGAAGGTGGTGATATTTTTCCAATGAGATCTAGACCCCAAACCACAAAGGGCCAAATAGGAACTTGAGTGTGAAGTTCAAAGGTAGGAGCATGAACCAAATTACTATGTTCTTGAAATTTATGACATCTTTTAACATACGCAAATAAATCTTGTTCCATATGTCTGCAATAATATCCTATGCGGGTTAGTTTTTGGACTAATGTTCTTCCTCCAAAGTGACTACCACAAGAACCTACATGAGCTTTTTCATGAGCTATGGGTATTTCAGATTGTTTAAGGCATCTAAGTAAGAGACCATCAAATGACCTTTGATACAACACATCAGCGAGAATTATATACTTAGACACAACTTTTCGAAGGCGGGCACAGATGTTCTTAGTTGTCAGCTCGGGAAAGGTACCATCTTTCAAATAAGTAAATATTGGATCGTATCATTCACTCGAGTCTTCCATGGTTGTTGATAATATTTCTACTTTATCTTTGATTGATGGTTTCATAACTGTACGCACGATAAATGTGAAGTCTTTCGAAGGATCTTGAGGAGATATAAGGGAATCCGCACTCACCATTGCATTTGCATGCCAATTATCCTTTCGAGGGATGTTATCAATGGTAATTGATACTTTTCTAACAAATTCATTGTAAGATCCTTGTATTTTGATATTTTTTCATGCTTCAATTGATATGTTCCATTTATTTGTTTAATAACCAATTATGAATCATCGAATGTCTTAATGTCTCAAGCTCCCATAATTAAAATGGTGTTGGATTATAATGGTAAGTTGGATTTAGACGAATTGCTTGATTGGATAACAGAGATGGAGAAATGCTTTGATTTTGAAGGAACCAAAAATGACAAGAAGGTGAAATTTTCTTGTACAAAGTTGAAAGGGCATGCATCCCTTTGGTGGGAACATTTGCAAACGGATAGACAAAGAAAAGGAAAGGAGAAGATAAGATCATGGGATCGAATGGTGAATAAGTTGAAGACAAAGTTTATGCCTGTAGACTATCAGATCAATTTGTTCCGAAAATTGCAGAATCTGAAGCAGAAAGAATCAAGTGTTACAGAGTATACAGAAGAGTTCTACAAGTTGAATATTAGATTTGGACATTCAGAAGATGAGACCGAACAAGTAGCTAGATATATGAATGGTTTTAGGTCGTCTATACAAGATGAGATTAGTTTGATTAAGTTGTTGATTGTGGAAGAGGCATATCAGTGTGCCCTAAAAGCATAAGAGAAGCTGAATAAAAGACATGAGTAGAGACAAAGAGGAAGAGGTGGAAGATTTTAGAGAGGAATAATTTTTATTGGAGGAGGAAGAGGACCTTTTGCAGATCAAAATAAGGATAAGGAAGTCAATAAGAATGATAGTTCATACCGTAGAGATGATGGAAAATATTACAAAGGAGGAAGATATGGTGGTTACAGGAATGAAAGTAATAGAAAAAATGATAGAGGACAAGAGAAAAGAGTATTCAAGCGAACTTGTTACAAGTGTGGTGGAGAAGGACATAGAACATTTGAATGTAAGCAACAAGGTATAGGCAGGAAGACAGAGAACAATAGGAGAGTAGCCTTTGTTGAAGAAGATCATGATGGACCACCTAACAAACCGAAAGAAGGGGAAGTTTTAGTGAATATAAGGGTATTAATTCAAAGTGAGATGGAGCAGGAACCATTGCAGAGAAAGAATTTGTTTCGGACTAGATGCAAGGTAGCTATAAAATGTTGCAAAGTGATCATTGATAGTGGAAGTTCAGAGAACCTAGCTTCTGAAGAAATGGTGACCAAGTTGAAGTTGGAAATATTGAAACACCCGAAACCCTATTCGGTAGCATGGATTCAAGATGAGCATAAGATTCTAGTAAGTGAACAATGTTTGGTGAAATTGAAGATAGGAAACTACCACATGATGAAGTTTTGTGCAATATTACATGCCTATGTAAGTATGCCATATTTTGTTGGGAAGACCTTGGCAGTATGATAGATAGGCTATTCATGATGGAAAGAAGAACATATCTACTATTGTTGCTAATGGGATGAAGTAGACTTTGTTTCCTTTGGAGGATATTCCTAAAACTGAGGTTTGTACGAGTGCTAGAATTCATTTGGTTGATGGAACAAGATTTCTAGATGGACCGAGACATGAGAGCATGTGCTATGCCTTGGTTCCTAAGAAGGTTGAAGACTTGAGGCATGTAGAATAACAACCAGAGGAGATAAAGGAATTACTGACATAATATAAAGCTATCATTTTAGATAATGTACCTAATGGATTGCCACCTCTGAGGAGTATTAGTCATTGCATGGACCTGATTCTGTGAGCTAGTTTGCCTAATAAAGCGGCACACCAGATGACACCGGTAGAGAATGAAGAATTGAATAGACAAGTGCAAGAGCTGTTGAGAAAAGGTTTGATCAGAGAAAGCTTAAGTCCTTGTGTAATACCTGTTGTGTTGGCACCTAAGAAGGATGGAGAATGGAGAATGTGTACAAACTCTAGAGCCATAAACAAGATCACAGTGAAGTATAGATTTCTTTGCCCCGGATGGATGACATTATAGATTGTTTGAGTGGAGCTAAGTACTTTACAAAGATAGAATTGAAGAGTAGATATCATCATATTAGAATCAAAGAAGGGGATGAGTGGAAAACAATATTCAAGACAAATGAAGGATTGTATGAGTGGTTGGTGATGCCTTTTAGATTGAAAAATGCACCAAGTACTTTCATGAGGTTGATGAATGAGGTATTGAAGAAATTCTTGGGTAAGTTTGTTATTGTTTACTTGGATGACATCTTGATTTTCAGTAAGACTAGGGAAGAACATTTGTTGCACATAAGACAAGTTTTGCAAAGATTGAGAGAAGAGTAGTTGTTGATAAACATTAAGAAGTGTAGTTTCATGAAGGAAGAGTTGGTTTATCTGGGATTTGTGATATCAGTGGATGGATTGAAGATGGATCCTAAAAAAGGTAAGAGCTATTGTTGAATGGCCTACACCTGAAAGCATTGGAGAGGTAAGATCATTTCATGGATTGGCTAGTTTCTACCGAAAGTTCATTAGGAATTTTAGTTCTATTTGCAGCCCTATGACAAAAACAATGAGAGGAGATAGGAAGGATTTTAGATGGACATCTGGAGCGGATGGAAGTTTTGAGTTGTTGAAGCAGAAAGTCATTGAGCAACCTATGTTGTCTTTACCATATTTTGATAAGGTATTTCAAGTAGATTGTGATGCAAGTGGAAATGCAATTGGAGCAATGTTAAGTCAAGAATGAAGACCAGTAGCCTATTTCAGTGAAAAGTTGAATGGTGCTAGGAGAAGGTATTTAGTGTATGATCAGGAGTTCTATGCCATAGTTCAAGCTTTGAAGAAGTGGATACATTACCTATTATCTAGGGAGTTTGTGTTATATACAGATCATCAAGCTTTGCAATATTTGAATAGTCAAGGTAAGTTGAATCAGAAGCACATGAGATGGGTAGAGTTCTTGCAGAGTTATACTTTTATTTTGAAGCATAGGAGTGGAAAGTCAAATTGAGTTGTTGATGCTTTAAGTAGGAGAAGGAATTTTTTGGCATAGATGAAAGTGGAAGTATTAGGTTTTGAAGAATTGAAGAACTTGTATGAGGAAGACCCGAATTTTGCAGAACCTTGGAGAGCTTGTAAAGAACCAGTTTTGGAGGATAGAATTCAATGGTTGGATTATTTCATTCAAGAGGATATGTTGTTTAGAGGAAATTAGTTGTGTATACCCTGAAATTCAATGAGGGATAACTTGATGAAAGAGAAACATAGTGGAGGATTGGCAAGACATTTTGGAATTGATAAAACAGTAGCATTGGTGAGTGAGAACTACTTTTGGCCACAAATTCATAAGAATGTCAAGAAATTTGTGTAGAGTTGCAGAGTTTGTCAAGTTGCAAAAGGGAGTAGTCAGAATGTTGGATTGTATAAACCTTTGGCAATACCAGAGAGACCTTGGGAAGATATCAACATGGATTTCATACTTGGTTTGCCTAAGACATAGAGAGGTAATGATTCAGAATTTGTGGTGGTGGATAGATTCTCTAATATGGCACATTTCATACCTTGTAAGAAGACAATAGATGTAGTACATGCAGTAGACTTTTTTTTCAGAGAAGTGGTTAGATTGCATGGATTACCTAGGAGTATTGTTTCAGATAGAGATACAAAGTTTGTAGGTTACTTTTGGAGGACACTTTGGAAGAAGTTGAAGACATATTTGAAGTTCAGTTCTACTTTTCACCCATAGAATGATGGACAGATAGGGGTAGTAAACAAGAGTTTGGGGAATTTGCTGAGATGTTTGGTTGGAGAGAAGACTGGAAGTTGGGATTTAGTCCTTGCTCAAGCAGAGTTTGCCTACAATAACTTAGTAAATAGGAGTACAGGAAAAACCCCTTTTGAGATTGTTACTGGAGTTCATCCTAGAGGTATATCAGAATTGTGAGACATCAGTAAGGAAGATAAAAGGAGTGCAAAAGTAGAGGAATTTGTAGAACATATGAATAAAGTGCATACTCAAGTGAAGCAGCAATTGGAAGACATGAACCAGAAAAATAAGGAGAAAGCAGATGAAAAGAGGAGACATAAGGAGTTTGAAGTTGGAGATGAAGTGATGGTATATTTGAGGAAGGAAAGATTTCAAGTTGGCATATACAGTAAGTTGAAGATGAGGAAGTTTGGACCCTGTAGGATTTTGAATAAATTTGATTCAGGAAATGCATATGAAGTAGAGTTACTAGATGACATGGGTATTTCACCTATATTCAATATTGTAGATCTTCATCAGTACCATGAAGCAGAATTTGGTGAGGACAGTAAAGAAAAATTGGAAGAACAACTTCCTAAACAACAATTAAATGAGATAGAAGATATTTTGGATGTCAGAGATGGAAGGAAAACTCATGGAAGAAAATACAAAGAATATCTTGTGAAATGGAAGGGTAGACCAGTGAAGGATTCTTCTTGGATTTCTCAGGCTGAGGTAGACCGTATTGGTTTTCCTTTGGCCCAAGCAAAGTGAGGGACTCACTTTTCATTAACCCTAGATGTTTGATGCACGGGCATCCTTGGTTCTTGGCAATCTTGCATCAACCAAAAAATTATTTGCATTCAGTTTTGTTCTTGTTTAGTTCAAGTTGGTAGATTCGTTGTTTCTTCATGTTTTCTCACCAGACCTCGCAGATCCATAGTTTCATTGTGGACATGTTCATTTACCTTATTCCAAGTTTTCAGCTTGATTGAATCCTTTTTTGGCAAGTTATCGCTTTCGGATTAAGTCACAGTTTTTGGAATTGGCCCCAGAGTAATTTCAAACCTAATGGCTAGTTAGATTAGTCGCGAATCTCGTTCGTAACTTGCAAATCCTCACGATGTGTTTATATTTGTTCCATGGAGTGTCCCCGACCTTAATTTTAGGTCCACACTTCATCATTCGCATCTACCATGGAAGAATTACAAATTTGAGGCCGACTTGTTCTTGCACACGTTACGTTTCCTTCATCGGAGATTGTAATAATCTTTGGCTGACACAAATGTTTCTAGGCTCGTGAATATGATATAAAGCTTGTAATAGATCAGTAGGATAGGGGAAATCAAGATCAAGTAGATTAAGAGGATTATATAGTTCGATCTATAGGATTTTCACTCGCATGTATGAGCACTGTGTTTTGAGCATATTGTAATCAGGCCTATGAGTCGAATCTGTAAGCCCAAATGTGGTCGACTGTATGTAATCGAGATTTCTAATAATAAGAATGTTTGTATTTGCATTTGCCTTCATATTCTGTGTTTTTTTCTGTTGTGTTACTCTTGTTGCACTGTCTGGGTTGTTCTCTTTGAGGACTCTCTTTACATGTCTGCACCAACATGAACCCTAATCATGTCAAAAAAGATTAAAAGAAACACCATATAGACCACAAAGGATAATGTAACATGAGAAAAGGCACAAAATATCAAAATTCTTTTGATAGATACCATCACACTGATCAACTTGGAATATGAGTGGCACATGCTTACTATTAGTGATGTTAACCAAAGAGAATTGTAATAAAGTACATGAGCCCCAATCACTCCATAAGAATTAAGGGAATCATCACATGAACCGCAAAAGATGATGTAACATGAGAAAAGATAATTAAAACTCTTTTGGTAGATGTCATCACAAAGTTATCCACTTATGAGAATGATAAAAACTTAACGTTAATGATGACAACCAAAACAAATTGCAATGATAAAAAATACATGAACTCCAAAATCAAAGAATCATCATATAAACAGATGACAGCAGATAATACATCAATATTTTTTAACATATACCATTAAATACTTATCAACTTGAAATATAAATAACATGGACTTAATATTAATCATATCAAATAGAAATCGTACCGATAACACGATTAAACACATGACCCCACTGATATCTTAAAGGCTAAGGGATCATCAATGACACCACAAGGAATGATGTAACATGAAAAAAGACAAAAAAACTAAAAGTTGGCATTTGCCGAAAGTCAATGTACGTTCTTAAGGAAAATCCACTTTTTTTCGGTGCTCAAATCAATCAGCCGATCGTATGCAAATTTACTCCATTTATTGCGCAGACAATGCCAACAACAAACTACGGAACTTTAAACAAGGGCGACTGGTAAAATTTTAAATAGCCGGATAGATGAAACGCATTAATAAAAGTGGAAATTCTCGTAGCAAATAGTTTTAAAGTTATTGTTTTAGATTTTAGGTAATAGTTATGTAGCTATGTCAGCTCAAAAAAAAAAATGACTGGAATATGTACAGTAAAGTATTTACTTATTTCTTTGATGTAATTTTGGAAACATATTTGTTTTGTCTATTTAAAGGTCCAAACATATCATGCCAAAAACGTCCGATGAAAAGTATTAGTACAAGGAAAAAATTTCATAACAAGTAATTAAAAGTTACTCATAGATTTTATGTAATTATATCAGTCAAAAAAAATTGAGTGGAATATATAGTAAAATATTGATTGTTAACAGATATTTTTTGTTCCCTTTTTAGATACGAACATATCATGCCAAAAGTATCCCATGGCACATGCTGAAACTCACTGAAATGTACGTTCTCAAGGAAATGTCACCGATCGCTGATAATGAAAAGCACACTTTTTTTTGGTGGCAGACAACTCAAGTTAGTGATCAATCAAATCAATCAATAGATGGTATGAAAATTACTCCATTTCCTGCGAACAATGCTTACAGCTCAGAGACTTTAAACAATAAAGTCCGATCGGTACAAATAGCCGGGTAGATTAAATGCATATGTAAAAGTGGAAATTCTCATAGTAGATAGTTAGAAGTTATTGTTTTGGATTTTATATAGTAATCATGTAGTTATGTAGGTGAAAAATTAAAAGGAAAAGATTTTTTAATGGAATATGTGCAAGGTATGTATTATTGATGGTTTTATGTGTTATTTATGATTGATTCTTTTTTATGTGAAAGTAGATTTTTTTTAATTTCAAAATATATCAAATATTATTCAATTTTAAAAATATTGGATAAAATTAAAAAAACAAGACACTTATTGTAAAATATGATAGTGGCTATTTGTGTGTAGACAATTATTAAATCCTATTTTTAAATGTTGAAGCTTTTGTGTATAAACTAGTACCTTATCAATAAATAGTAAATACTTGTTATATTTGATGTAAATCTAATATAAAAATAGAATTGGGATATAACAGGAAAGAATGTTTATTCAAATGTAATTGTAAAAACCTATCTATCTTACTACCTTGTAAAAAAAATCACTACTTTTCAAAATGAGTTCGTATTTATTATAAATTCTTGAGTTTCAGTTATAGTAAATCAATCTTTTGGTAAATCGGATTTTCGTTTAAATTTCACAATTTGTTGGTGCATATATTCATCTTCAAGTAAGGATGATAAATATTTTGATGGTATCTCTTTTCAAAATTGTATTGGTTATGCTAGTAGATTATGTAGAGAGATTATGTGTTATATGGTTTGGAAGGATTCTTATATATTAATTGTACCATTCTAAAATCTTTGGTCACTCATGACACTCTCATCCCTTTTCTCATTTCTTTTCCCATTATTCCTTTTCCCTTTGTCTCTTTTGCACATTTTAAATAATCAAGTAGTTTCGGATTGGTGTAGAGTTAGGTTCAATTTACTAAATTTTTAGAATTAGTTGCATGCAACTTATGAGACAAATGCTACAAAATTTATTATAGATATTGGTGAGAATAGATACCACATACTAAAAGTAGTCCCCTAAATTATCCCTCACCAATGCCAAATAATAGAAGAAGCTAGTTAGCTCCAATTTCTTTTTATTCTTCTCATGGTCATAATTGAGAGCGAGAGCATCCTTGCAACTCAAACTAATATCACATCTCCTTTAGCATTTTCCCAACAACTAGAAGGTGTGATGGGTGTGTACACATATTTTTTTCAATCACCAAACATAGTGGCTTAACGTTTAATGTGTGATTTGAATATTAAAATATATGGAGTGTAGGAGAGGATTAAGAGTGGTATATGGATTCAAAGATGAGAAGGGAATGTGAAGATCAAAAGAGGGATTTAGCTATGGAGGATTTTCATATTTTCAACCATGGAGAAATGTAAGGAGATGGTAGATATCTAAAAACATAGAATAAACCCTCAAAGAGATATTTGTGAGTTTTGGCAAACATGAATGAGAAGGATACTAAGCGAGCACAAAAGACCTTCAAACTAAGGATGAAAAATGATATGATGATCTAGGATATGTATCCATTATAAATCATAGTAGGCATAAATAGGTTTAGATCATTGTAGTGTAAAAAAATATACTCCTTTCTAAGTGAAAGTATAATTTCATACTTAGTTTGGACCTATTTTAGTGACCTTGCATTTATGCATTTTTAAACCTCATTAATAGGTCCCTAATACCCATTATTATGCATCCCAAGGCCTATTTTAATAATTTCCCGACAATGCAACCTGCATTGAAAAAATGCTATTAGTTAATTTAATGCCTCAACATAACTTAGATCCCAAACTTTTAGGTCATGATTCATTCTTTAAGTTCATAAACTCAAATTAAAATATGTTTTTGGTAGCATTTCAAGGTTGTAAATTCAAATTCTAAGTGTCAACTTTCGAGATTTAATAAATGAGAAATTAGAAAGGAAGCCTATAAAGCTGTCTTTCAATCATTTTTCACTAGACAAGAGAGAGATTCACGTGAGATCACAAGGATTTACGCTCAAGAGAAAGGAGAAGTCAATCAAGCATTCAAAGTTGAAGTCTTGGAGCAACATTCTATTTATTTTTACAGGTCTTCAAGCTCATTTTATCAACAGGACCAAGCATTGTCAAAGATTGATGATAGATGCCTATGGAGGATCATGATGGATTATAGGTTTTGGGAGATGCACCAAGCCATTCAACCAAGCCTAATGACTTGTTTTCTAAGTGATTCCATCTTCTATTATCATTCTACTTTATGCCTAAAGGAAGGTATTTTCAAATTTATGATCTATTAGGGTGATTTGACATCTCCCAAAGTAGGTCTTCACCATTATTCATTGTTTCAGTTAGAAATCTTATTCTAACACATTTGAATAAGGTTTATTTGCATTTTAGCTTTTGTAATATTAGACACACTTAATATTAGGGCTTGCACACACTTCTTATGTTTCAGATCTATACTTTTTATCAAGGTTTAATTACCAAACTTGGGGTTTGACCAAGGAAAACCTCCATCCACCACCAAACAATAATTTTATTTTGCAAATTTATCATAGGTACAGATTCAAGAGAAAAGTTTTAGAAGTGCGGGAAGGAAATGCAGATATATGACCCAGATCTCGGTTTCTGATTTTCCAAAAAAGGAGACCTGAACCCATTCACCCATGGGAAAATGAGTCCCAAGATAGCTTCCATAAATAGTGTTTTGTGAGAGGTGCACAGTGTTTTCCCCTTCCCAGATTTTCTAGAAGTTTTGTTGTTTCTCTCAATTTTATTCTTAATCTACAAGATCCAAGTGTTAGCTTTCATTTTTGAGTTGATTTACTATTTTTAGTTTTTCTCCCAAAAGTGTTGTTTGAACTTGACCCATGTCCTCAAGCATAAGGAAACGTGAAGATTCTCACATTAAGATGATTCACCTAAGGGTTGTTAGTCAATTCTTTGTGGGGATCTAATTTCCTAATGAATATAGAAAGATAGGTCCATCATAAACTTATTCTTCTATGTTCCATATTGGTGAACCTACTTTTTCTATATTTCATTTTAGTGAAACTAACATTGTATAACAAAATTCTAAAAATTGAAGTCCATTTCAACCCTAGATATGAATTTTGCACTAATTTTGCATTAGGTTTGTTTTAGTTGCATTGCATTTAGATTTCTTTAAACTTCATTAGTGAACATTACATTTAAGGGTTAAATTTGCATGTTTGTATCACTTAAATTCATGAAAAAATAGAAAAATTATATTAGATCGAAATTCATCTTGCATTGTACTTGCATCAAGATCATTATTCAATCATTTAAGTTCAAATTTAGACTCAAATTACATTCTAAAAAATAGTCACCTAGAGTTCATTATTTGAACTTATTTGCATTTGCATTTAGACACCCTAATCTAGAAAAACATGTTACAAAAACCTCTATTTATAATGAGAAACATAAATCACTTAAAATAAACTCAGATCCTAAAAATTCAATTATAAAAAACCCTAAGCAAGGACCCATTCGCCCATGGGTGAATGAGTCCATACAAAGGCATTTCAGATAATTTTTTGGGTGATTTTTAGCTTCTATTTTGGCTTTTTGTTGTCGTTCTTAGATCTGAGCATTGGTTTCCTAAAACGGTCTGTTTGTGAATTCAAGTTATTGCTTATTTAGTTAGATCTTGCAACATTTTGGAAAACATTTATTACATATTTCATTTGAGGATAATGTTAGATTTATGTACTTTTACTTTATTTTCAGCATCATTTCATAGCTTACATAGATTAGTTTATATTTTGCAGTCATTAGAAAACATAAACAAAAAACATCAAACAAAAACAAACAAAAATTAATGAAACCCTTGGAGAAAACATAGTCATTTTGATCACGTCAAATCTCTTTTTCCAAGTTAACATTTCCCTCAAGCCCTTTAGTAGTGATGACTTTGACATGTTAGATGAAGCCCTTGAGGATTTCATCTCACAAGGTTCATCCACTAAGGCTTGTCATAATAAACCAAAACAAAAAGATGTTAATGCAATCACACCCCAACTTATCCTTTATCCACCCTCACATCAACCTCAAGTTCAAAATAAACCCATACTTATCCTAGAACCACCTAAAAAGAAACCATTAAGTCTAGGAGATATCTTGAACTTTACAAAGAAACTTGATGGGTATGTGCAGGATCATGATGGGCCAAAAAGTGGCGATATCTAAGTGATATGATGGCCCATGTGGCTGACGAATTTTTTTTTACCTAAAATTGATGAAACGAAAAGGGTTTTTAAAGGAAATTCTCACCTTTCCACCAATATAAATTATTCTTTACTTTGAATTTAATAAATTATTATTATTCATTTTCTATTTGAATTACAACTAAAGTCCTGATTGATAGGCTAATTGAAAAAAATCTATAGCTTTCAAATAGTATCACATTTTTTGAATCCAAAACATGTGTCACATTCTATGATTCACGTACTATAGGATTAAAACAAAAATAATTGAATTTCATGAATTTTTGACCAAGTTAAGGTGGTCAGACATACGAGTTTTTATATTTTTTTAAAAGTTGTAATAAAAAATTCATAATTAATTATTTACTTGGAAAAAAATTGAAAAAAAATATGTATCACATCGGGACATGCGTCCCCTACTTATATGATCTAAAATATTATAAAAAAATATTATCATTTTATTGTGGTTAGGGTGGTCAGACAGACACCTACTTCTTATTTTTTCCTTGAAATTTAAGTACTACTGCATTGAAATTTTAAATTTTCACCAAATAGATTTTTTTTAAAATAAAATAAACCTAGTATTTTAGAAACTAAATTCAATTTTCTACATATTCTATTCTTACATATATTTGAAATAATATAGATAACTTATTCAAATTTTTATGTCAAGTTGCCTAATTCTGATTTTCTAAATTTTATTGCCACTTAAGGGTCTGTTTTTTCCATGATGATCCTGCACATACCCTGATAGTAACAATGTTTCACAGCAACCAAGTTACAATACTGTTTCTCACACATATAATACAAGGAACAATAGGAAACATAAAACCACTCTCATTTCATTACCATTACCTCAACCTATCTTGCCTAGTGCTCCTCATTTTCCTTTACATAGTGAAAAGGAGTATGATCTTGTTGAACAACTTAAAAATACTCCTGCTAAGATATCCTTATGGGATCTTATTCAAGCCTCACCTAATTACCATAGTATGCTTCAAACAACTTTGCAAAAATTTATGGTTCCTCCTAGTGCAAATCCAAATGATTTAGCAACCCTAATTCAAGGAATGAATTCAGTTAATATATACATTGTTTTTCACCAAAGTGGGTTACCCTCCTTAGAGGTTCAAAAACAACATGAATCTTTCATAATAATAGCTCTCATTAATAAGACTAGGATAAAGAGAACCCTTGTTGAAAATGGCTCAACCCTTAACTTGTGTAGTGTAAACCTATTGGATAGGCTTGGAATGTATAAGAGCAAGATTGAACCTGATTCTTTGTCCATTTTTCAGTTTTATAATGTAGGAAAACAACCACTTGGTGTGATCACATTACCTATTATAGTTGGAAAGGCCACATTGCAAACTCATGTCCATGTTATGCCTTAAGATCTTTCATATAATATTCTTTTGGGAGGACCATGGATTCATGAAATGCATGTGGTGCCTTCAACTCTTCATCATTTAATGAAATGTGTCTATAACAACCAAGTGTGCACAATCAAGGTTGACCTTAAACCCAAAAGTTGTTTACACACTGAGAAAGATAAAGAAAGTCCTTTGAAAACATTGATACCAACATCAAAAGTGTAAATTGTGTAAGAAGAAGAAAAATAAAAGAATATTGTAGAAATCATAAAGTTATTGGAAGATGATTTGGGTTCCTTAGATTTTACACCAACATTCATGGGAGAATACAAGATTATAATAAAAGAACATGAAAATGGAAAATAACAAATGGTAATGTCAACACAAAATTCAGAAGAACCCTCACAATCATTGACTTCATCCAATAGAGAAAAAGAAACAAGTTATACAATAAACTTTGATGAAGTTGATTATGAACAACTACCAAATCTGAACGAAAAGAAAAAGCTTTATGGAAGAGGTTATGAGCTCTCGAAACAACTTGGTTATAGTGGAAAAGCATGTGGTGTAAAATAAAGAGGCATTTGTGTTCCTATAGATCCTAACACAGAAGAAACAAAGACTAGTCTTGGATATTTCCCTTCTAAAATAACAAAAGCAACAAAAAGACCTTCACTCAACATCAACACCATCATGTGTAATTCTTCAAAAATAGGTCTCAATTTAAAGCATCCTAAATCTATTGATACAACAAGGGATGCATCATTGGAATACTTTGAAGATGACAGAGCCTTGAAAGAAATGTTAGGACTTTATGAAAAGTCACCAACTCCCCCTAAAAAAAATGACTAAAGAAAAGGAAATCAATAATGTTGACAAAGATGGAGAACATATCTATGGAGTTTTAGGTAAAAATGCACTACCTATGGGAGATATAATTAACATATCGATGGATACATCTAATGAGGAGATAATGATTCAAATAGGAAAGTACCTTGATGAGGATGAACAAGAAGACCATGCAACATTATTACATGAATTTCATGAAATATATTCTTGGACTTATTCAGACATTCCAGGTATCGATGCTAAGATAGTGACACGCAACATAGTCCTTGAACCAAATGTTAAACTAGTAAGATAGAATATACACAAGATGAATCCTAAGATAGCCTTATTGTTTAAGGCTGAAATTGAAACATTTCTAGAGGCTGGTTTCATCCATCCTATTCATTATTCCATTGGATCTCAAACATTGTTGCAACTTCACAAAACCTAATAATTGTATTAGGATGTGTATATATTTTCGTGGTCTTAATAAATCATCTTTAAAAGATGATTTTCCTCTTCCTAATATTGACACGATAGTGGATTCGATTGCGGGTTGTGCTTTGTTGTCATTCATGGATGGTTTCTCATGATATAATAAAATCTTTATCAACCCTCAAGATCAATACAAGACAAAATTTACTACACCTTGGGGAACAATTTGTTGGGTTGTCATTCCTTTCAGATTAAAGAATATAGGTGCAACATACCAAAGAGCTATGATGTTGATATTTCAAGATTGCATATACATAAGATTTTAGAAGATTATGTAGATGATATTCTAGCCAAATCTTTAACTCGTCAAGATAATGTGAAAATCCTTCAAAAAATCTTTGAAATAATGTGTAAGTATAACATGATACTGAATCCAAAAAAATGTGTCTTTTGTGTGGACAATGGGAAAAATTTAGATTTTATAGTATCCCATAGAGGCATTGAGGTGGAAATGAAGAAAATTGATGCTATAATTAACATTCCACCTCTGAAAAGTATTTCCCAATTACGTACACTACAAGGAAGGGTTCAAGCTATCCGTCATTTTGTGGTATCCTTGGCGGATCAAACCTTACCCTTTATGCAACTTCTTAAGGACTCACAATTTTATTGGAATGAGGATTGTAAGAAAGCCTTTGAAAATCTAAAAGAATACTTAACTCTCCTCCTATTTTACAACCCACCATGCAAGAAAGACCATTTATCCTTTATACATTAGCCTTCGCCCATGCTTTGGCAACATTGTTGGCTCAACAAGATGATAGTTGTAAAGAACATCCTATTTATTAAATTACCTAAACTCTAATTGACTATGAAACCCAATATACAATGATAGAAAAAAAATGTTTGGATCTTATATTTGCTACTAGTAAATTGAGACATTACTTGTTAAATGCAAAAGTTCACGTGATGAAAAAGTTTGATCCTTTAAAACATCTATTTTCTAAGACAGACTTATCAGGATGTTTATCTAAATGGGTTATGTTGTTAACTGAGTTTGATCTTAAATTTGTCTCTCAAAAGGTAATTGTTGATGGTGTTTTTTGCACAACAACAACTCAAACAGAATATCATATCCTATCTCTCTTGAAAGGTAAATCTCTATGGGAAAAGAGATAACCCCAAGGTCTCTAATGTCAGGTCTTGACAATGCAACAAAAAAAATCAGTGATAAATGTGAAAATGTTGGTAATCACAATCGGACCTTACTACGAGCAAACACTGGACTTTGAATCTATCAGATATAAACAATAAATTGATACTTTGAAACTTGATTGGAACCCTGATAGTAAAGAAACAACAAAAGATAAAGGTTTCAGAGATAATTCTAATACTACTTCTAACCCTAAGATTGAAAATGCCCAAGGATAAAATGCTCAAAATGGACCGATCTCTCATAAACTACTTTTTGCTTGACCTAGATGAATCTGCAATTTCACAAAAATAGTGCAATCTTCTGAGGTATTTAAAGATTTTCAAATTATAAACATTCATTCAACCAATTCTATTGCAATTAAGATGAACAAACCCTTATAACTGAACTAAGAATAGTTTTGAGCCCAGGCTAACTTTGCAAAGAAGCTAACAGTTAGCTAACTGCAAAAAGTATGGACTAGAGATCGCTGCAAACATTCCAAACATGAAACCCTAAGCATTACCAAACCATCAAATCATAAACTTATAAGCAATCTGAAAGATAGAACAACAAGAACCATGCCAGATGAAATTCCAAAAGATAGATACCAAACACAATATCTCTCTTATATTAAACCATCCAAAGTAGCAATAACTCTAGCTTTCTATTAAAAAACTTGCTTGAAAATAAACCCTAGTTCACTCTAATATCACTTATCTACTTTCTCTCTATCCTCATATATGCCTATCTATCTATCTCTATCTTCAAATGAGGCAACATGCCTATTTTTATAGAGAAACCATAAGATAGGTTGGCCCAAAAGATAATTTACAATAAAACATGACCTACAAGAGGTCGGCCCAAAAGATAATTCGAACATATGAAATGTGCCATTAGCACCAATTTCATCCAAAACTGCCAAGATACCAAAAAGGTCAGCCCAATACATGTGAATAATGGGAAGCACAAATACCAATGTAACCCTATATAGCTACTCCCCATCCTTGTCCTTATCTCTATCTTCTTCACCATGTATGGCCAACAAAACCCTATCCAGCTTAGCAATAGGTGGCACAAGCAAAACCCTAATCCTTCTTTCAAGGGACTTGATATCATCCCTCGCCTACCTAATTGCACCATCCCAATCGATCTTGCTAGCCAAATATATGTCTATAACTACAATATAAGTTGCAGCATCATCCAACTGATGTCTAGTAACTGGTCCTTCATTGACTGGAGAATAAACATCTCTCCACCATTCCCTAAGCTGCTCCAAACTGAGATGTTTCAGAGCAAAATTCTTCCTTCCAGTCATGACCTCAAAGAATGAAATGCACTTATCATAGATACTGGTCAAGGTATCCTCAATATGTTGTGCCTACTTATGGATCTTTTTCAAGGCCTTCTACCTCATTTGTAGGATTTCAAACCATTCCCAAGGTTCGGAAACCCTTGGAAAAGGAAGAATCCTACACTGTACCAATTTGTCCTCAGTAAATTCCATGATTGTTGTAGTCTTCTGCAGTAGGAGGTTGGTATCCACATTATCTTGAGCTAAGACAACCTTTAACCAATCCACTGATCTCATTGCATCTCCTCCAGTTGATAATATGCTCTTAATAGCATCATCTAGTTTAGTTTAAACACTCTGCAACCAAGAAATAGTAGCATGTGTGGTGCCCTTCATCTTCTCAAGTTCAGAGATTGTCTCCTGAGGCAAGAAACCTGCAGCAAAGGAGGAAGAGCTAATGGCTTGCAAGGGTTTCATCAACTTTTGCAATTACTTCTTTAGTTTCTCATTCTCCCTTTCTAGCTCATGCCTTGTCTGCATAGCTTTCTTCAATCTGCCCACAATCATAGCACTGGAGCCTTCATATTCGTCAATGTCCTACTCTACAGTAGCGTGCCCCAAGTCAAAATTTTGCACATTATAGTCCTCGGCAGTCACATTGTCTTTATCCTTGTTTGGAGCAGGGGTAGCAATATGAGCCACTCTGTTACCTGACCCATCTCTCTCAATTCAAGACACAACCCTTGATTTCTTCTTAGTCTTTTCCTTCTCTACATTGGCCATAAGGGCATCCCAATTAGGAGGAGCATCCTCCACTATCACCATTTTTCTCTTCAATTCCTTCTCAAGCCAATCCAGAATAGTGGACCCAACAGGGACTGTATCTTGCTTATCTTTCCCTTGCTCTTGTTGATCAACAGTTGCATCCTTTTCAACACTTGGACTTTTAGGAATGTCCATGGTGGGATTCTCCTTCTCTTTTACCTATTCTTCCACAACCGCCTATATTGGTGAAGGGGCCCTAGCTGGTACTTCTTCCTCCTTTTGAGTAGACTTGTTCATTTGTTCCCTCACAGGTGAGTTTCCATGTGATACCAAGGGAGACTGTATTAACTTATCAATCTCTACCTTTTCATTATAGAGGTCTCCCTCCTGAAACTCTTCCTCGCCCAAATCATTAGGAATTTCATCCTTCTTTGGTTCCTCCTGTGTGTTACCAATATCCCAAGGAATAGAGACACTCACTTGCTCAACAACAGGAATACTAACTGAAACATTCTCCTTTGCTGTAGTATCCCTTAGGGAAGGAGTCCTTGACCTCCTCATGTAGACTTGTGTCTTTTCCCCTGAGCTTTCCACCTCTACCATTGGTGGCTCAATTTCCTTGTCAACTTTAGGAGATTCCTCCACCTTTTGTGACAATTTTGTGATTCTTCTTCTCTTTATCAACAGTGGAGCACTTCCAACCTCCTCCTCCTCTTCTTTATTCTTTTCAGCTTCTTTCTTAGAGGCATGTCTCCTCTTCTTGGCAACAGGCTTCCTCTGTTTGCTAACCTCTACTGCCTTCTTAGCTTGAACCTCCCTTACCTGGATTCTGAAAGGCGAATCCACCTTTTCTTTGCCTTTTGAATCAAGTTCAAGTGAACCCTCAAAAACAGAATGAGACTCTAAGTCTCCCATCAGATCATAGGTGCATGGAACACCTTCGCTCTCTAGCTCTAGCATCTTGTGTTTCAACCACATCTTGGTATATTTGATCACTGGGGCCATGACTTGGTCCAACTCAATTTTTTTCTCCTCTAACTAGTCAACTTCTCCAACTGGCCTATCCTTTACTGCCTCATAAACATGGCCCTAGATTACATTTCCATCTTCCTCTACCTAATCAGGGATGGCCTTTACATCATATAATCTTACCAAATCCATTGGCAACCTAGAAAACCTCTTCTTTCTTACCTCGAACTCATCAGAAACGTTAATCCAGTAATCCTCAATGTGAGCCTTATGGCTATATTCCCTACTGGCCTTCTTCTGAGCTCCGCCAGTGATGTCAAACCTTGCCCTCTTGGAATAGAAGGAGAGACCAAGAGTACTCATCTCCTCCTTAGAAGCATGAGCAGAATGAATGGAATCACAAACCTCACCCATTCCTATCTTTAGGGGAAAATCATTCCCAAAACCTATCTTGTGCATCTCTCCCTTTACAACATTGTCGAAGTCACAAATCTGCCTAGTGACTTCCAACAATATGACATGATTAGTTGCATATCTAGGGATTCTATAGGGAGCCCTCTAAAACCATCAATCCTGATGTATGAGAAGGTTGGGAACTAGATAAACCATGCCCCATATCTCTTTATCAATTCCTTTGCCTTATCAGAAATTCTCATATGTTCTGCACCCTGGAGCAATCTAGTGATATACATTGTAAATGCATCATTGGATCTCCTGTAACTTCCTCCAGTCAGGTGCAACTATGGATATACTTCATAGATGGCATCCTATCCAAAGATACCCCTAGTGCTTAACCCCTTGTATGGATGAAGTCTCGCCAATGAATACACTAGGTAAGAGGTCATGGTAAAAGTCTTGGTTTGCAAGACATTACATAATTGTTCATGAATCACAGCACTGATGGTCCCTGCCCAATGATAGTCAATTCCCTGCTCCATTCTAGAAATCACATTAAACATCCAGGTCTCGAACACACTTTCACTCTTCAATCCCACCAACCTACTGAGAAGAGTGATGACATTGTAGTACTCTCTCTTGAACTTAAGCCTGAATAGTTTCTTAGGAAACTTGGAGAAATGGGATTTGGGCTTCTCTAGCCAAGAGTTGATCACTTGCTGAGACTTGACTATATTCTCCTCATAATACTTTCTGGCACCATCCTTGTCAAAGGCCACAACATGGGACCTATTAGGCATGTCAAAGGTTGCAGCAATAGACACAAGACAAAAGCCAGCCAAAATCCTACCCTGGGGACCAATAATCCTCTGTGTCCCTCTATCATAATTTCTGGCACACTCAAGCACCAGCTCATAGCACTGCACTGCAGAAGGAAAACTTGCCACATGAGCCAGTTCAGAGTCTACCATTCTTTTTTCCAACAGAGGACGGCTTGGTGCTGACATCTTAGCCTTGAAATCTTCACAGTCCCACATGCCCACATTTGTATCTGTGATTCCTAACCAAATTGAGGTCAGCTTGCTCTCAAAAATTCGGCTCTTTATATCTAATTTCACCTTCTCTACATCTGAGATGGTAGAAGTCTCTGCACCTGGATCTGTTGCCTTTCCCTTGCCTTGACCAACAACATCCTGTCTTGATCCTACCTGCAAACACATAAAGATGACCACAATCAAATCCACAAGAAACAATAAGTGCAGAAGATTATTACCTCAAAGTTTGGGATTTAGCCCCCCTCACAGATTCTACATTGGAGAGGATTTTCGAGAAAATCCAGACCAGGCGGATTCTAGTGAACCAAGCATGCAAAATCCCATAATATCATTTAAATTCATCAATTAACAAAGGAAAACCATTAGAAACACATATCATAAGCTCCTTAAATCAATCAAATACATCATCAATAAATAGATCCTTCCATAAACATCAAATTCAACCTTTCTCCAGAAAACTCAAAAGAATCCGCCAGAGATGGATTTTGGCAAGAACAACACCAATTACAACTAACCTAGGAAAAAGGAGGGACTGCAGAAAATTTGGGAAAATTCAGAGTGAACAGATTTTGGCAAAATCCGGATATATCAAAATTAAAGCACAAAATCGGTAAAATGACCCAATCGCGGATACTGGGAAAATCCGGAGGAAGCAGATTTTGGCGAGATAAATGAAATCTAGGAAAAAGGTGGTAAAAGAAAAAGAGAGAGAAAAGTCTGGGAAATCAAGGACACCAGGAAATCATGAAAGACTATGAAATAAATAAAATAAATCAATCAAAATCAACAGAGTAAAAGATCAATTCAACATACCATGAAAGCGTAAGGGTCGAAACTAGTGATGCCAACAGAAAAATGTCAAATGCGAGTAGGATATAATCCACGCACATGAAATGTAAATGTACAATCCAAACGGCCTCGAAAATCCAAAATCTAGCAAAACACCAAAAGCTCTAGGACCCAAGCTCGAATGATAGAAAATGCACAAACTCAAATGATCATTTACCTCCCAAAATCCAATATATCAAAGCCCCAAATGTCCGCACAAATGCCATTAATGCGGTCGAAAAGACAACGACGACCATAAAAACTCAAGGATTCGAGATGGCGATGAACTTCGGGGAAATCTGGGGGATATGGATTTTACCGAAAATAGGGTGAAAGGCAGCAACTTCGGACATCGAAAGGAAACCGGGAGAATCTGGCCCAGGCGGATTTTCCCGAAAGCAGTGAAAACTCTGAGACAAAGTCAAAACTTAAGATTTTCAATCAAATTCACAAGTCTACCACTTCAACTGGCAAGATGGACATTAAAGCACAAAACCAAGCAAGTGAAAACCCCCAAAAAAGAAGGGCCAAAACACCAAAAAGCAAAAAAAAAACCCACTTTCAGTGGGGTGTGTGTGCAAAACCCGCACAACATTAATCAAAGGACAATCCTTGACTGACCATTTAGCTAACACTCCTTCTCCATTAGCAATACCCAATACAAACTCATTCCTTGATGAAAGTGTGTTGACTATTGAGAATGAAACATGGGAATTGTAATTTGATGGTTCTAAGTGTTGTACTAGCTCTGGAGCAGGGGTTATAATAATCTCACATTTAGGAAATCCCATTCCCTTATCCTACCATCTAAAATTCCAATGTACGAGTAACACTATAGAATATGAATCTCTAATTACTTGTATACACACAACAGTAGCCTTAGGTGTTCAAAACATTTCCATATTTGCTGATTCTCAATTAGTCATTCTTACACATTAGAATAGGGTTGCATTGCATTTCTAATTTCCTAATCTTAGACACACTGAAGGTTAGGGTTTATGTTCACACTTACATTCAAGTTTTGTTATTTCTATCAAGGTTTAACTACAAAACTAGGGGTTTGACCGAGGCAAATCCCCCATAAGCAAAACAAGTCTATATTCTATTTTGCAAGTATTTTTATATGTTCAAATCCAGAAATTAGTTTGGAAGGGAAGAACAGAGATTGGAGAACAGATCTAAACTTTGAATTCCCAAAAAAGAGGAATGGGATTGATATGCCAAAAGTTGCGTATGAGTCCCACTACAGGCATTTTTCCAAATTTTTGCATATCCAAAAGCTACACTATCAGAAACCTATTCTAGGCTAGAAACCCAGATCTAGGACTGATATGCTCAAACTGGTGTATGAGTCCCAATGTGCCAAAATTTTAGTGTTTTTTAGCATTGCAGAGCTTCATTCAAACTTCTCCAGGTTTCCAGGTGCACACATTCCATCTTGTAGTTCTTTATTCTATTTTGCATACTTTTCTAAGTCATTTAGTGAAATATTTCATTGCATTAGGTTTAAGCATTTTGATTAGCATTTCATTTGTCTTTCCAAGCCCTAGCTTGGTGGTGAACCCCTCCTTAGTTTATAATAAGACCCTAGGACAACCCTATTGCAAGATCTCTTCCTCCTTTGCATTCATTAAGTTGAGATCTCTAGAGTTTTCCTTCAATGAAATGATTGGGAGATGTGTTTGTTCTATGTCCTAAACCATAAGAAGAAAAACTATTTTTGAATGTTTCATTTTGGTGAAACTGCATTTAGAACATCATAATTCTGATTTGGAGTGCATCATCATCCTAAATCTTGCTTGCATTAACATTGCATTAGAGTTTGCATTAGTTAATTGGCATTCTAGGGTTTCTAAATCTTGCATTAGTGAAAGTGCATATAGGTTGCATCTAAAATCATTGAAAATCATTTGAAATTTGCATTTTCATTTATTTTCTAGATCACACAAACTAAAAAGAACAAAAATCACTTGAAATTTTCTGAATCTTTTTGAAAAAATCCTTCAGTGGG
This sequence comes from Sequoiadendron giganteum, assembly GCA_007115665.2. Taxonomy (NCBI): domain Eukaryota; kingdom Viridiplantae; phylum Streptophyta; class Pinopsida; order Cupressales; family Cupressaceae; genus Sequoiadendron; species Sequoiadendron giganteum. The sequence continues at coordinate 522,202,799 of CM021108.1, read as the reverse complement.
ACTCATATGCCCCTCTGGATGATTTAGTCCCAATGAATATTTTGAACTACATTTTACAGAATTAAATTCCATGTTTCTGAGCTTTTGTTTGTTGTTGATAACTTTCTATTCCAGTTTACATAGCTTCTGTTACATTCAAATAATTAGAATTAGCATAGTTTACATTCATTGCAATTGTGGATAAAATTAGATTCCTTCACTTTTCATTTTCAGCACTCGTTCATAGTTCAAATAGATTAAATAGCATTTGGAATTCATTAGAAAACAAAACCAAAAACACCTACAAATAGATGAACTTCTTAGATAAATCATAGTTATTTGACTATGTCAAATCTCTTTTTCCAAGTTAACCTCACCCTCAAGCCTTTTAGTAGTGATGAATTTGACATGTTAGATGAAGCCCTCGAGGATTTCATCTCACAAGGTTCATCCACTAAGGCTTGTTATGAAAAAAGAAAACCAAGAGAAGTTAATGTGATTCAACCTCAACTTATCCTTTACGCACCTTCACACAAACCTCAAACTCAAAACAAACCTGTTTACACTCTTGAACCACCTAAGAACAATGTTTTGCAGAAATCAATTCATAATACGATTTCTCATACATATAACACTAGAAGCAATCCACAACCAAAACAACCAACTACAACACCTTTACATTTTCCTAATACAATCTTGCCTAGTGCTCCTCATTTTCCTTCACATAGTGGGAAGGAGTATGATCTTGTTGAACAAATTAAGAATACTCCTACAAAGATATCCCTATGGGACCTAATTCAAAACTCACCTAATTATCACACTATGCTTCAAACAGCCTTACAACATGTTGTGATCCCCTCTAATATGAATGCAAGTGATGTGGTAGCTCTAATTCAAGGAATGAATACAATCAATGTAGACAAATTACCTTTCATCAACATGAGCTACCTCCTTTGGAATTGAGAAAGAAACATGATGCCTTCATAATAATAGCTAGGTTCAATAGAACGAGAATAAAAAGAATCCTTGTCGATAATGGCTCCACTCTTAATATGTGTAGTATGAATCTTCTAGATAGACTTGGCATGGAAAAATCAAAAATTGAACCTGATTCCTTATCAACTTGAGGATTTGAAAATGTAGGAAAGCAACCGCTCGGTATGATTACTTCACCTATTACAGTTGGAAAGGCTACCTTACAAAATCCTATTCATTTTATGCCTCAGATCTTTCATATAATTTTCTTTTAAGAAGACTCTGGATTCATGAGATGCATGCAGTGCCTTCAAATCTTTATCGTATCATGGAGTATGTCTATAACAAAAAGGTATACCAAGTTGAAATAGACCCTGAGCTTGAAATTTTCTTACAAGTTGAAAAAGGAATGACAAGTCCTCTAAACACATTAATTCCAAGATCAAGCATAGAACCTATGAAAGAAGAAAGACAAGAGATGGAAATAGTGTCAAAGTTATTGGATGATGATTGGAGTTCCTTATATTTCACACCCTCATTTATGGGATAATACATAATCACAAGTAAAGAAGATCGAAAACAAAAATAACCAATGGTAATTTCAACACAAAATTCAGAAGAAAACTCACAAGAATCTACCTCATCTATTCCAGAAGAAGATACAAGCTATATGACAAAATTTGATGAGATAGATTATCAAAAATCACCAAACTTGAAAGAAATGAAAAGAATTTATGGGAAATGCTACGTGTTTATGAAACAACTTGGTTATAGTGGAAAATGATGTGGAAAGAAAGAACAAGGTATCCATCTTCCTATAGAGCATAATACCTAAGAAACCAAAAAGCGGTTTGGGATATTTCTCTTTTAAGATCACCCAAGCAACAAAAAGATCCTTGCTAAACATCAACACCATCATGTGTAATCCTAAAACAACTCTCACCTTGAAGCATTTGAAATTGATTGATACAACTTATGGAGCATCATTGTATTTTTTCGAAGATGATGAAGCCTTGAAAGAAATGCTAGGAGTTTATGACAAACCATTTACTCCTAAAAAGAAATGGGTTACATGTGCTATGATTAGAGTTAAGAAAAAAGCCAAAGAAGAGGAAAGTAATGAGATTGACATGAACAAAGAATAATACAACCCTGAATTTCTAGAAAAAATGCACTTCCTTTGGGAGATACCATGGATATAGCAATGGATATTAACAATGGAGAAAAAGTGATTTAGATAGGAAAATGTCTTGATGAGGAAGAACAAGAAGACCATGCAACTTTACTTCATGAATTTCCCAAAATTTTCGCTTGGAATTATTCAGATATGTCGGGAGTTGACCCTAAGATTATGACACACAACATAGTCCTCACCGAAAGTGCTAAACCTGTTAGACAAAATATTCAAAATATGAATCCTAAGATAGCCTTGTTGGTTAAGGTCGAGATTGAGAAGCTCCTTGAAGCTGGTTTTATACAACCTATAGACTATTCTCCTTAGATTTTGAACATCATCACAGTCGCAAAACGTGACAATCGTAATAGGATGTGTACGAAATTTCATGATTTGAATAAAGCATCTTTAAAAGATGACTTTCCCCTTCCTGATATCGACATGATAGTAGATGTCCCAAAGTCGAGTCTACTATCATGTCGATATCAGGAAGGGGAAAGTCATCTTTTAAAGATGCTTTATTCAAATCATGAAATTTCGTACACATCCTATTACGATTGTCACGTTTTGCGACTGTGATGATGTTCAAAATCTAAGGAGAATAGTCTATAGGTTGTATAAAACCAGCTTCAAGGAGCTTCTCAATCTCGACCTTAACCAACAAGGCTATCTTAGGATTCATATTTTGAATATTTTGTCTAACAGGTTTAGCACTTTCTCGGGTGAGGAATTATGTTGTGTGCTCATAATCTTAGGTCAACTCCCTCACATATCCTAATAATTCCAGTTTAAAATTCTTGGGGAAATTCATGAAGTAAAAGTTGTATGGTCTTCTTGTTCTTCCTTCAAGACATTTTCCCATTCAAACTACTTTTTCTCCATTGTTAATATCCATTGCTATATCCATGGTATCTCCCAAAGGAAGTGCATTTTTTCTAGAAATTCAGGGTTGTATTATTCTTTGTTCATGTCAATCTCATTACTTTCCTCTTCTTTGGCTTTTTTCTTAACTCTAATCATAGCACATGTAACCCATTTCTTTTTAGGAGTAAATGGTTTGTCATAAACTCCTAGCATTTCTTTCAAGGCTTCATCATCTTCGAAAAAATACAATGATGCTCCATAAGTTGTATCAATCAATTTCAAATGCTTCAAGGTGAGAGTTGTTTTAGGATTACACATGATGGTGTTGATGTTTAGCAAGGATCTTTTTGTTGCTTGGGTGATCTTAAAAGAGAAATATCCCAAACCGCTTTTTGGTTTCTTAGGTATTATGCTCTATAGGAAGATGGATACCTTGTTCTTTCTTTCCACATCATTTTCCACTATAACCAAGTTGTTTCATAAACACGTAGCATTTCCCATAAATTCTTTTCATTTCTTTCAAGTTTGGTGATTTTTGATAATCTATCTCATCAAATTTTGTCATATAGCTTGTATCTTCTTCTGGAATAGATGAGGTAGATTCTTGTGAGTTTTCTTCTGAATTCTGTGTTGAAATTACCATTGGTTATTTTTGTTTTCGATCTTCTTTACTTGTGATTATGTATTATCCCATAAATGAGGGTGTGAAATATAAGGAACTCCAATCATCATCCAATAACTTTGACACTATTTCCATCTCTTGTCTTTCTTCTTTCATAGGTTCTATGCTTGATCTTGGAATTAATGTGTTTAGAGGACTTGTCATTCCTTTTTCAACTTGTAAGAAAATTTCAAGCTCAGGGTCTATTTCAACTTGGTATACCTTTTTGTTATAGACATACTCCATGATACGATAAAGATTTGAAGGCACCGCATGCATCTCATGAATCCAGAGTCTTCTTAAAAGAAAATTATATGAAAGATCTGAGGCATAAAATGAATAGGATTTTGTAAGGTAGCCTTTCCAACTGTAATAGGTGAAGTAATCATACCGAGCGGTTGCTTTCCTACATTTTCAAATCCTCAAGTTGATAAGGAATCAGGTTCAATTTTTGATTTTTCCATGCCAAGTCTATCTAGAAGATTCATACTACACATATTAAGAGTGGAGCCATTATCGACAAGGATTCTTTTTATTCTCGTTCTATTGAACCTAGCTATTATTATGAAGGCATCATGTTTCTTTCTCAATTCCAAAGGAGGTAGCTCATGTTGATGAAAGGTAATTTGTCTACATTGATTGTATTCATTCCTTGAATTAGAGCTACCACATCACTTGCATTCATATTAGAGGGGATCACAACATGTTGTAAGGCTGTTTGAAGCATAGTGTGATAATTAGGTGAGTTTTGAATTAGGTCCCATAGGGATATCTTTGTAGGAGTATTCTTAATTTGTTCAACAAGATCATACTCCTTCCCACTATGTGAAGGAAAATGAGGAGCACTAGGCAAGATTGTATTAGGAAAATGTAAAGGTGTTGTAGTTGGTTGTTTTGGTTGTGGATTGCTTCTAGTGTTATATGTATGAGAAATCGTATTATGAATTGATTTCTGCAAAACATTGTTCTTAGGTGGTTCAAGAGTGTAAACAGGTTTGTTTTGAGTTTGAGGTTTGTGTGAAGGTGCGTAAAGGATAAGTTGAGGTTGAATCACATTAACTTCTCTTGGTTTTCTTTTTTCATAACAAGCCTTAGTGGATGAACCTTGTGAGATGAAATCCTCGAGGGCTTCATCTAACATGTCAAATTCATCACTACTAAAAGGCTTGAGGGTGAGGTTAACTTGGAAAAAGAGATTTGACATAGTCAAATAACTATGATTTATCTAAGAAGTTCATCTATTTGTAGGTGTTTTTGGTTTTGTTTTCTAATGAATTCCAAATGCTATTTAATCTATTTGAACTATGAACGAGTGCTGAAAATGAAAAGTGAAGGAATCTAATTTTATCCACAATTGCAATGAATGTAAACTATGCTAATTCTAATTATTTGAATGTAACAGAAGCTATGTAAACTGGAATAGAAAGTTATCAACAACAAACAAAAGCTCAGAAACATGGAATTTAATTCTGTAAAATGTAGTTCAAAATATTCATTGGGACTAAATCATCCAGAGGGGCATATGAGTCCCACTGAAGGATTTTTTCAAAAAGATTCAGAAAATTTCAAGTGATTTTTGTTCTTTTTAGTTTGTGTGATCTAGAAAATAAATGAAAATGCAAATTTCAAATGATTTTCAATGATTTTAGATGCAACCTATATGCACTTTCACTAATGCAAGATTTAGAAACCCTAGAATGCCAATTAACTAATGCAAACTCTAATGCAATGTTAATGCAAGCAAGATTTAGGATGATGATGCACTCCAAATCAGAATTATGATGTTCTAAATGCAGTTTCACCAAAATGAAACATTCAAAAATAGTTTTTCTTCTTATGGTTTAGGACATAGAACAAACACATCTCCCAATCATTTCATTGAAGGAAAACTCTAGAGATCTCAACTTAATGAATGCAAAGGAGGAAGAGATCTTGCAATAGGGTTGTCCTAGGGTCTTATTATAAACTAAGGAGGGGTTCACCACCAAGCTAGGGCTTGGAAAGACAAATGAAATGCTAATCAAAATGCTTAAACCTAATGCAATGAAATATTTCACTAAATGACTTAGAAAAGTATGCAAAATAGAATAAAGAACTACAAGATGGAATGTGTGCACCTGGAAACCTGGAGAAGTTTGAATGAAGCTCTGCAATGCTAAAAAACACTAAAATTTTGGCACATTGGGACTCATACACCAGTTTGAGCATATCAGTCCTAGATCTGGGTTTCTAGCCTAGAATAGGTTTCTGATAGTGTAGCTTTTGGATATGCAAAAATTTGGAAAAATGCCTGTAGTGGGACTCATACGCAACTTTTGGCATATCAATCCCATTCCTCTTTTTTGGGAATTCAAAGTTTAGATCTGTTCTCCAATCTCTGTTCTTCCCTTCCAAACTAATTTCTGGATTTGAACATATAAAAATACTTGCAAAATAGAATATAGACTTGTTTTGCTTATGGGGGATTTGCCTCGGTCAAACCCCTAGTTTTGTAGTTAAACCTTGATAGAA